>RSEF01000002.1:91653758-91672031 GCA_003993805.1 Himantopus leucocephalus
CATTAGAAGGTCTCTTTTTGTAGTGACAAACAACTAAGCAGCACACACAGTATTAAGTGCTATACAGTCTTTGCTTCATACACACAACCCCTTTGAGTTAAAAGGAGACCTGTAAGGCCTGCTAAGCCTCATGCAGGTTTAACTTTGTATGAGAGAACTAAGCCATACATTTCACTTAGGAAAACTTCTCCATCAAAGTAAAATGCATTGTGTCCTGTCAGCAAATGTTGTTTTGCAAATCCTCCCTCACCTGCCATAAGATGTTATTGAGACATATGGTTTCACACGCTACCAAGCAGCTCAGTTTTGCCAACGAACAATAATGCACAGAACGAATACATGTGGAAATCATGAGATCATCTAATTAAAAGAAATGTTATTGTTTGCCACTACTTTTAATGAAATCGAGTCTTCACTGTCCTCAGAAGAGGCTGGAAAAGAACCAAATCCTATTAGCGCTCATGCCTCAGAAATTGTTTGCAAAAGAAAAGAAATTATACCTTAACTGGTGTTGAAAATCTTCACTGTATCTAAAATCTACATATGCTAATAGGATATTTTAGACTAATATAATAAATCTATGGTTATATGTGATTCAGATCATGCCACTACAAAAACAGGTGTTACTGTCTGAAAAAATTTTCCATTGTATACTAGAAATATGGAGTCGATGACATACAATTAGCCATTTCTGATTTCATCTAGTGAAGGCCATTGGCATAAATACACACTAATCCTTTCATTACAGTAGTTACATTTGGAAAGCTTTACAAGAAATATTTTGGATATCCATCATTAAATCAAAAAGAAATGTACTTTGCAGTGGAATTAGTAATTCCCTGACTCATTCCCAGACCATCCCAAACTTAAACATAAAAAGCATTTTATGTACACAGAAATATGTGAAAGATTTTTTCAAGGAACTACATCTCTGCTTATCCAATTGCAGAAAAGCCTGATCCTGGGATAAACTTTTCTTTAAAGGTGGTATTTTTCCCACCACTGCATACTTGCCAGTTACACTAAGAACAATACACTGAATAAATTATAACCTAATATGAATTACAAGGCTATTATACACTATTAAGGGGCTCTGGTAATATTAAACACCAAGGAAGCAAAGCCTGAGTGGTTGAGATGTCACTAGCAAAATCTCAAATGGAATTTGAGTTTGTCTCTGGGTTTTTTTTAATGTCCTTTTATTAATGCAAATTAAAAGCCATTGGTCTTATTAGCTGCTGCTTTATTCTATTTTTTCCACTGAGTTAACTTCAGAACTTTTCAGTGAAATCAGTAACAAAAGATGAATCAGACATAAAAGGATTTGGGTGGTTAAGGGTGTGTCACCAGGTCTTAATTAAACATCCGAGGGAGATATCTGAGCCAACTTACTCCAGACCGACTGGGTACATCCACAGTATAAAGAAGGATGCCATGCAGCCTAGGTCTGGAAGCTGAATTGCCTCACGCTAGCCTAACTTCCCGTGCTCCTGTTAGGTTGGGCCTCCCCACCTCACACAGCTTTGTGCTTTCCTTTCAATAAGCCTGACACATACCCTTCTGATGTGCTTACTCCCATTTTGGTGCCTGAATTCTGCTTCTGGGCATGCTGACCGTGAAAACTGCTGAGAAACTACACTCCTAACCTCCTGCCTAAACTCCATCAGGATCCATAAAACTGGCAAATCTCTCCATCATCATCAGCTTAATCCAAGGGGCTTAATCCAACAGGTGACCTTAAAGCACATCACACAAAACATAACTGCTAGAAGAGGCAGCTACGGTATTTCTCTCCTGTCTTGTCCTCCCCCCTGCCCCAAGTTCAATGATTCATTAAGAATATGGGAAATCCAGGTTCAAAACCTTCTGCTAGTTGAGAAAACACAAACTTCCCTCTTCCATGAGCAGAGTGAGATTATTCTCTGTTTGAGGACACGAACATGAGTTTAGCTAGAAAGAGACTGAGATTAGGGCACTCATCTGAGCAGGGAGCAACAGCCATTTGGCTCCTCCAGTTCTAGTTTCAGTGACTACTTATTTGCTGGATCTAACATCTGCTTAGCATAAAACACAGAAAAACATCTCTGGCGCTGGCACTGGAACCCTGAGCTGCCACCGCACTTAAGTTATTTCGTTACTGGTCTGAATAGTTAAGCTTGTCTTGCTCTTGCTCTCTCTGAGTCACCAAATATTTGGGTATTCTTACAAAAGGACGCTTCCCACATCAAGAATACCTCACAGCTTTGTTCCAGGCATTCTCCAGCCTGGCAAGTACTTTGGTTTTCTTTGCAAAGGAGGAAATAATTCTCTCAGTAATGGTCCTGAGAGAGATAGAAGATTGGCTGGTATCTCAAAAGGCAGAGGAGGGAACTGAACTTAGTGCTCTCACATTTTGGCTAACAGTAGTAAGTGGTAAACTTTTAGAGTAAAAGCTTTAAATACCTGAATTTAGCAGCTAACTCAAGGTTTCAATCCTGAGCAGAGGCGGGCAGCAGACACAGAGGATGGGCAAAGCTTAATGTGCACCTCCTGTTCTGCAGATTTCAGTGGCTTCAAAACTTGGGAAATCTGACTCTGGGATGCTTAGATCCAGTGTCCAATAGAAGTCCCCGCTGCCAGGTAATAAAAGCGGCACTGCCAGGCATAGTTGTGCCCAGTTCCTTTTGTACATACCATCCTACTCAAGCCTTTTCGATTCAACTGGACCCATTTCTCTCTGTTCATCTCAGAACATTTTTTGAGAATATTTCCTTAAAAATGTCCTGAAAAACCACTGCAGGAACTGAAGTTTCCAAGTTGTCTTTTAAAAAAGCAACAACTTAAATGCAATGCCTTGTGATGATTTTACTCTGAACCATACAATTTTATGTAAAGATGCAGGTCCTGGTAATCAATGACTATGTGATAATCTTTTGTTTTTTAAAAAAAAACCTTCATGGTCACAAAACACATTTAGAAATGTGACCTCTACAAACCTAACCATTTGGGTCAGAAGCCAAATGGATGGAAGGGAAGTCCACCCTAAATGATTTGTTTTCAAATCTCATGATCTTAAGCCACTTTTGTGCGGTAAGGGCAAGAGCTGACAAGTGATTTTTGAATGCATGAAGTTGGCAATCTTGTGGTAGTTCAAGCTAAGCAGCACAGACAGAACAGGGGTCAGCCAACATGTCTCTTCACCAGATATTGTTTTTAATAGCTTGTAACTTTACCATGCTTTAACCATAGATGCTGAGACTTTCCATTCCAGGTGTCTNTTTTTTTTTTTTTTTTTTTTTTTAGCTAGAGTAGTTTGGCTGGTTCTGAAATTATTTTTTTTTGTTTTTATTTTTTTCACTAACTCCAAGGACCTTTTCTTTGAAGAGGTCTAGTAACGCCACACTTTGGACCAAGAACTTGAAGTCTGGTGGCAGGCAGCCACTGTTTCAAGCTCTCGCCTTCTGCTATCGCATACTCAAAAGAAAAATCTAAAGATACTATATTATGTAAAAGTATCTATGATTCACATGAACAAAGACAGTTAATATCCTTTCAGTCCACACCACAAAAGGAGATGGGTACAGCTGCATATCTTCAGCAGCCATAATCTGGCTGAAAGGCACCTCCATGGTCCACCCAATCTATCCCTCTGCTCCAGGACAGAATCAAGTATGTTTAGTTCATCCTCTAGACATTTTTTGAGGTTTTACAGATTAGGTGATGATAAGGATTTCACAGTCTCTTTAATAACCTGCTCTCTTGTGAAACGTCCATGCAGTCAGATTGTTTTTCCCCTCTAAGTTAAATTTTCATTGCTATATTTAAAGCACATTACTTCTTGTCCTGCTCTCAGTAGTCAAGGAGAAAGAAGGCTGATCACTGCCATCTTCATTACCTATTGGAATTCTCTGAATGCCAGTCACATGCCAGCTGGCTCTGGCAAACCCTTCTTCTTAACAAGGAAAGTTAACAATAACTGCACTGTGATGGTGAACCTTATCTTGAGGTATCTGGTATTTAATAAATCTACTTTTCTTCTAATCATGTAAACAGATGCACAAATGAAAATATTTTTAATTATATTGTGCCTTCCCTAATGTCATCCTCTGGCATCTAACTACTGGCTTACAGGCATCCTGTAACGGAAGATTAGTGGGGACAGACCAGTCTGCTGTAGTATTTAGACAACTCTCCATACTCAGTTTGTTGAGTTTTACGTTCTGAAAACAAAATCACACTAAGCAATATTGTTTCACAATTGATCACAACCCATGCCTTTGACAGTGTACATAGATAGCTCTAACTGTATAAAACGCAACAGAACTATCCCAGGATTTGACCCTGCTACCGCAAATAAACACACATAACCAACATCATCCTAAGCACTGCCAGGACACCAAGAAGCAAGAACATGAGAACAGGAATTTAAAGTTAATGTGATTGTCACACAAGGACATATTAAAAGTAGATGGCTGTTAACTTCCATTTAGATGACAGGGGCAGTATTCTCATTCCTACTGCCATGTGAGATGAAATCCTTGACAGTAGGTAGATGATATTAACCGATCACCTGGCACCTGACATGGTTGAAGAGAAATCACACTTCCAATCACTTTTGCATAACTGTACTTGATCCTTCTTCCAACCACTTCTGAATTGGGAAAGCATGTCCCGAATGATATAACTCCTGCCATCAATGAGGGCATAAAAGTTAAAGTACATTCAGAACAAACAAGGCCCTGAAAAAGTAATAGATTTTTTTAAAAGCCTTTATAGGGAAAATAGCTGTTCCCATCATTTAAGAAGTGGCTGCCAAGGTTACTAATGCACTAGAAGTTCTGATGACTTTTTTCAAACATTAGGACAGTATTTTTCTTCTGGAACATGATCTTGCAATTATACAGGTACTATGAAATAAAAAAAAACCCTACACATATCCTAAACATACCTGATAACTGTTTGGCATTTAAAATGGCGTTGTTTTTGACTGATAGTTTTGTTCATGAACATATATAATAATAGGCATGACAGATTCATTAAGCAGGGAACTACTGGGCTATCTACTTCATTTAGGTTCACTGATTCCATTACGACTATATTCAAACATACGCTGAAGACCAGATTTTTTAAAAATGGTCCTGATGAAAATTGTCTAACACTGCTTTGCTGAAGCCCTGTTTGAACTAGAGAAACCTCGTGTGATAAGGCTTTGTGCTGAAGTTTCAAATCCTCTGATAAGTGTCCCTGGCTGTACTTCTAAATATTTTTTCCCCAAGCTGATTTATTACATAAACAAATTCCACATCAGAGATACACGTCGTTCAGCACTTGGGATGTGTTTTTTCGCTCTTGATTTATGAAAACACGAAGGCCCCAAAAATAAAACCAGCTAATTTTAGGACTGCATTCCAAATATCGGGTTTCATCTTGATCCAATGTTTATTTGAGTACAGTGACACCAAGCGGCAGAGATCACTTATACTCCCTTTTTCCCCCCAGCTGTTCTAAATTCTAGCTGACTGCCTGGTTTTGGTACACAAAAAGCAGAATATGTTTAACTGTGCTGCAACCTCCAACTACTTTATTTGTATGCTGTATTTATACACCAGTGTATTTCAATAGCATTTGATTTGTGAAAAGTTAACCCGGATATAAAGCTCATCTGCTTAGCACAAAAACTGGAACAGATTGAGGGAAAAGACTTCTGCTTCATTTACAATACACCATTACATTTCAGATCCTTTACTGATATGTGGTAAAATGAACTGCTATACTCTGAGGATTGTCATGGAGAATTCTCTTTTTGCTTTTTTACACTTTCTCTAAGGTGTTAACAAATTCTTTTTTCACCTTTATTTTTGCTGATACTGTGAACAAATGTCCTTTCACCTCGAGCATAAGTGTTGACTTTCCCATCTTGACTTTGAAAATCTGCTTCCTCATCAACAAATTATTTTTAGAAGCATTAATAATTAGATAAATATGGCACTGAGAATGGTTTGGTGGTTAAAAAGCGAATATAACTTGTGCTTGAATAAATACTAAGGATCTCTTATTTCTTACACCTTTATTCCATTCCTTCATATTGCCCAGTTTTCAAAAAAAAAAAACCCAAACAAAAAATCCCAATCAATACCCAGAACAGAATTATTACTTTTTCTACAATTCAGTGCACATCACCACCACATAATACTGAGAAACGGATTTAAACCAAACATACGGAAGTTCACACCCTTACCTCAGTAGTACTTCATGAGTTGCCCATTTCCTTATAGGCAAGAAAAATTTTCCTGATCCAGCCAGTGTACCTCCTGGCATTATGCTGAAGGCAATGGCAAAGTATTTTCCTCTCAGAAATAAAACTGAAACTTTGGCTTTGATTCCTGCACAGTAATGCAAAATACTTTCAAGATGACCCAAAACAGTAACAGAAAGCAGACCTGAGGAAATTGCAAAAGAGGAAGCCTCTATTGGATGACATTTTGCCAGAAGTCCTATCTTACCTCAATGAAACTTCTATATAATGAGTTCTAAATGTGGATTTCACATATATGGCTATGTAAGATACCACTTATTTTGAATAAGGATCATCAGTTCCACTGAAGTAAGTAAGTGAGGATACCTTTTCAGCAGGTTGAATAAAGAATTACTTAGAAAGATCGAGGGTCTCAAAGTTTCCACTTGAATTTTATCTTAATACAAGTTATCTGTGCCAACTATCTATGCCATGTTTACAGTATTTTAGAATTTTTCACCTAAGATGTCACAATTGTTGACCTTTTCCTTGAAGCCCATCTAGGCTGTTCCAAGGATGGACCTGCTGTGCTGCCGAGTGAATCTGTTAGACTTACTTTATACATCTTTTGCAAGCTTTAACAGAATAGTACCAAATTAAATGGAACTATGTCAATACATTTATTTAAGTGCATACTTATGTCTTAGCAGGATCGGTGGTCATACAGGTGTCAAGCCAGAAGTGAAAGACATCAACACTGAACAATGGCTCTCGAGGAAAGGGAAAAAAAATTAAATCCCTAACATGTTCACGTAACTGAATAAAAAGAAAACATTTTTTACCTCTTCAAGATCCCTTTGCCCTATCACCTGTGCCTTCAGAAGACAGCTACATGTCCAAGACAGTTTTGAAAACTTTTTTTCAACAATGTCAAATGAAAAAAAAAATCTTCGTCTATGATTTTCCCTGTAAGATTCCCTACAAAAATAAATTAAGAGATGTCTCTGCTTCTGTGGAAAGCATGACACACTAGTGTAAAATACAGTTCACAGTATCTGAACTATCTTCATATCCTCACTTGGAATTCCTCCTCCTCCTCTAGTACTGGGCTATCAAGATATTGAGATTAATGTATAATAGTAGTGAATACAAACCACAAGATGATTTTATTTTGGAAGAGCCGGTGACGGTTTTTCTATACTTTTACCCAGTATATTTCAATAACCCACATCACCCTCTACCAGGACTTTATATTAATAGAGATCTCTCACTAAAACATTCATCTTTATAGTGTTACCCAAATTTTTAGTGTCATAAGCAGCCTTCCTCTTTCAGTACTCTTTCACTAGGAAGTCAGATTTGCAGTCAGGTGTTTTTGAAGTTTACAGCCAATCACTTCATCTATTTCTCCTTTCTGACTTCTTTTATATTATCCTTTTTATTTGAGATTTGTTCTCTCATTCCTCCATTTTTCGCACAATTTTATGTCACCCTTCTCTGTGGCTACTGAGCTGTACATTTTGCGGAGCAGCACTCCATTTCCAAACACCTGTTTGTGAAAGGGCGACTCAGAGCTGAACCTCATATTTCAGGCTTCTATCACATCATCAACAATCTTCTCCAGCTTTTGAAAATATCATAACAAAAAGCCAAGTAATTAAAAAAAGCAATGAAAAGACACATCATTTATTATGGTTATTAATCCACCGGAACAGCCTTACAAAAATATTTAGGATTCACACTTCCTAATTAGGTACCTAATTCCTCATAATTTAGTAGTCTGTCAGGCACTTAAAAACCTTTCTAAGTGTGGTTCACAGGATTTTAGTACCCCAAAACCTACCGAAGTACTTAACAAAAATCTTTTCTGTTATTTCCAGTGTTTAAAACAAAAGTGCTCTCCACCCCCAAACTACTGAAGAAACAAATGGAATGCTGCCATGCTGCAGAAGACACATTAAAGAGGGGCGGTTTTATAAGAAAAAAGCCCCCTGCAAATGTCAATGATAAGGCAAACATACTCTCGCATTATGCAGTACTGTCACTGTCTTACAGTCACAACACCTATGTCCTTGGTTGAAACACTTTTTGCTCGCAACTGCTTAGAATTTAACTTCGCAAGAAACTTTATTTATAGTGAAGCTAGCAAGTTTTATTTGAAGACAGTGCATTGCATTTTAACTGCATCAAGATACGCAAACTGTGCACTCATGTAACTAAGCCTGCTAAGAAGTAAGCTATTTCTACTTCTACTTTGCCAAGCATCAGGAATAGCAGCAGTTTGTGGTTATTCAAACTGCAGGACCTAATAGGGACGCACTAGCATCTACAAGCCATGTTAGTACTTACATCCAAGCTTCCTTCACTTGTAGATGCAGAACTAAAAACATCCTCCTCATCACAATCTCTGTCCATCCCCAAGTGTTCTTCTGTCTGCAACACAAACAAGTATCCTACAGAGCAGCAGCAAAGGAAAACAAAGCAGCAAAAACATGCCAGAGCAAAGCCTAAAACCTCATCACAGAACCAAGACAAACTGTCTCAGAAGTGCTGGACCTGATTGCTGAGAAACTATGAAGTAGTCTGTAAAATTTCTCTGATGGAGGCAAGGCCCTAAGAAATCCATTAGCAGAAAGATTTAAAAACAAGAACATAAAGAAACAGAACAATTCTTGGGCCAGGAGGAAAACACACAGTAAGCAACTCCTGTAGCACCAAGGACCAGACTGCAAGTCTCTGCTATACCCACAGACACAGGTGAACAAGCAGAGAACTTCTTCCCTGCCACTTGTCAATGATGGGACTGTTTCTGTGTGCTAGCATATACCCTGTTTAAGCCTAGATCCCGTGAGAGTCTGCACAGGACCTCTGCTCTACTGGATTGCTTAGCACTGCCGATTTGATCTGGATTTAGCCTCAGGCAGATGACTACATTTCACATCAAAAAGATACGGAGTTCATGCCACCTTTATGCTTTTTATGCCAGCTGCAGGAGAACAGAGGGTAACTGATCCAGCATAAAATTAGAATGGAGAGAACAAGATGATACCTGATCTGGCATTAAGCCTGCCAGTACAAAGTTAACCAAAGAAATACTTTCAACAAATTTGTATTAACCATGAGAATAGGACTCTGCTTTCATTCTGTGTCATGGTGTTTTTAATATAGCAGAAAGTTTTTTTGGTTTGGGTTTTTTTTTTTTTTTCTCCAAAAAGTTAGATCTAGTGTATTGTCATACCACAATTATTGCTTTCAGTGAGCTAGCCGAGAAAGAAAGCGTGTGTGTGGGCATGGAAATCTGAGCGTAGGCCTGTAGCGTGCAGTGACACCTGATCCAGGACAGTTTGCAACACAGGCTAATACTCTTCTTCCCTTGCAAAAGAAAGTGTGTTCCCCTTGTAAATGCCTGCAACTCTGCAGTGCCACTACTGTGGAAGACTTTGGAGAATTCTTGTTATCAACTAGTTCTAAAATACAGACTACACATGACCACGTGCATTCACACACAGAGAGAATCACTGCAAATCATAATGCAAACAAAGAAAAAACCAAACAAATAAGTAGAACCAAATTAAGTGTTGCGGAGGAGTAAAAATGTAAGAATAACTGTAAACACCAGAGTTTAGGAACTTTGGGCCTTTGATTCCAGTGCCCTGAAATCACAGGGCATCCCATCATATAATCCCTTCATAAGCCTACTGAATTCTTCCTTAAAAGAACTTAATTAATTTGCCCACATTCTGCTAACTAAGTCTGTTCAGCAGTTTCACTGCTGTTTTGGCTAGAAATCTTCCACAACACCAAGTCAGATGTATTATGGCCAGTTAACACCTACTTGCTCCTGTGTGCTGCACTATTCTTCAGTTCTCAGTAATTCTTCCCTCTATTTGGGTTCAAACTCCTAGAAGTTTGTATTGAAAAGGCAACAAGGACATCCTTGCTGGACTAAACAAAGTGGTTGTTTTAGTTTCTTTTCCTACAGAGTATTTGTCATTTGAAAGTAACAGTCCAATAAAGAAATGACCAAGAAAAGTCAGTTAACTTGTCAGAACTACCAGCAAGAAACTTACACTTTTACCTCAGATTTAGAAGCTGTTTCTCGTACTTGTTTGTCCAGTTCCTACTTTTTCCTAGGTCAAGTACTACTTGTAACTTGTTAATTGATTCTCAATATCCTTAGCATCTATTAAAATTTGTATTTAAAAAACCCTCAGAGTATCACCTCCTATGTCTCTGATTAACAAGCATGAGGAAGACAACAGAAAAAAGGAGAGGAGTTTGCAATCTTGGGACACTCATCTCAAGCTCAGCTGTGAGCAACCCACTGCAGTAACCACAGAATTGGGATGCTTCATAGCAACTTTTTCTAAGGTTGCAAAAGTAAATATTTTACAAGTTAAATCAGAGCCATTTCATGGGTCAGAACTCCAAGAGCCCACACCTCACAGCAAAGTTCAGGAAAAAGAAATCAGAGGACAAACTATAATGCAGAAACTGTGTGCCGTAATGTATTTGGTTCTTCCAGGGGAACTATAGCCCCGCAGTGTGCTCTATAGAGGCTCAAGCTGAACTCCCTTGTTTACTCGATTCTTCCAAGCAGATACAGCATTATTGCTCCAGTTATGCTTTTGTTCCCTTCTAAATGGGAAATGTTTTCTTACGGAGGATAAACACTCAAAGTGACTGACTTCCTATCTCATAGAATACACGTGTCCTTCATAAGGTGTTAAGAATAGCTCAGCATCCATGACAGATAAGATTTTTCAACACAGTAATTCCCAGTCCATAAAGGAAGCTATTGCCCAGCAAAAGTACTCCAAATTTGATCATAATCAAAAGGGCACAGAACTAATGAAGATTTTGGAAAGCTTTCACAGTTTTAAAAACATGACTGAGAAGAGTGGAAGGGTGAAACACCAGTCCATTAACAAGCACATGTTTCTTAGTACCAGTTAATCAGATACACATTTTATGATTCCACTGCAAAAGCCTTGGAGGGCTTTTTAAACCAGACAAAAGATAATTCGCTTTTTACTCTGACACCCCAGATATTATATACTTTATAATCAAAATCAGTTGACACTAATATTTGTAGTGCAGGATGCAGAAAGCATGAAGTTAAAAGCCTGGTATTTTTCATATGTTCTTGAGTTCGAAAGTTTTTCTGTATTTCATTTCTGTGATGATGACACATTTTTCATAAATGCATCTCAACAGAAGAAAATTATTTTATATAAAATTTCTTTTTTAATTTTTCCAACTCAAGATTAAAAAGAAGTTAAAAATGCCTAACATGCACCCCAGCACATACTGATCCTTCAGTTTATTACTCCTTTTAGTACTGCAAGTTATTTCTTCTACAGCTGATTCATTGGTTTTACAGACCTGGAGATGGCAATAGCATGACTGCACAGAGCTGCCTAAAGATCTAAACACTTTAAAACAGCGTATCACACATGCATAGAAGAGTTAGTAAGACACTTATACTTGATATCTTAATGTGTTCTATATTACATCAGTCCTTTCATAAATGCATTTCGTAATCTGAGCATTACTAATAAGTGGACATAAGTTGCTTGAAGCTACTGCCCTTTGTTAACACCTACTGAACCCACAGCATTAAAAAAAATAAATCAAGTGGTCAACATGCCTCACTCTTTCAATAAGCAGGTGGTATCTCCATCAGGCTGCACTGATTAAACATAGTTTATGCATCTGCTAACAGATTACTCCTTGAAAGGTAAAAAAAAAACCAAACAGAAAACACAAAAAAACCCCAAACAAATACCACCACCCACAGACAAAATACATCTGGAAATAAAATAATTCTATTTAGTGAGGTAGTACACTACTGAACACTTACCTTGCTGCTTCTTCTATCAGCTTTAAACAATCCCAGAAGTCTTGTCTTTTCTTTTTCTATTGCATCATTGCTTACTGAAGCCTTTCGACTTGGTTCTGAAACAATTATAATGGAATATTTTTTACACTTCTGAAATAAAGAAGTAGAAGACCAGTATTTTAAAACATCCTGGATTCATGCTGTACTTTTTTGAGCTGGAGATGTTATGAACTGAATTATCTAAGTACCTACCAGATCACACACTTTCTTTTTCATCAAACTTTTATTTGTTTTGGGTTTGTTCCAAAATCTAATGGAAGCAAATCAAATAATTTAATAAACTTCAGTAAGTTTTCGATCACAATATAGTAATACTTATTAAAAGGCAAAACGTGAGCAAGTTGCTTAGTCTTTATAAATGCTTGTTAGAGGTCTCACTTAAAACTCGTGGAGTACTCTAATACCTAAAATTAAAAAAAAAAAAAGATATTTTAAAAAGATGATGGTGAGTATCTTCAACAATCCACAGGCCTGACTTAACACAGCAAAGTTAATGGAAAGACTCTCAGTGTGGATTTGGATAAAGCTCTATGAAGAGAAAAGAGACCTTTCACCTGGAAAAAAGGCTCTCCTGAGAACTTAAACCAGCTGGTTGTGGCCGTCTTTTCTCGTTCTTGGTGCTTTTACTTCAGGTGGGAAGAGAGGCAAGTTTATATGCATTTCAGGCTGCAAGAGCTCAAACATGCAAGTCGTCCTTGAACCTTCAATTTCCCCCACACCAGCCAAGCTGGATGAGCAACATGATAAGGTCATGCATTACAGGGAAAAACCACTGGTTTGACATTCAATATACAGACTGTAAAGCTCTCCCACTTTTTTAAATGGACACTGCATAACGCTATAAAGATTTCTCCCTGGTTCCAAGCACATCAGAGTATGCCACTAGCACACAGAAAGTTTAATATACAGAGAAAAATTGCTTTCTCTTGTAACTTATCTTTATCTGTTTAATAACAATTGAGAAGCAAATGCAAAATGACTTGTTTGTTGCCACAAAATAAAGATTTACTTCATAAAAAAAACCTCATCCCAGAACTCCTGGAAACTGATTTGCGTTTCACACAAAGCACATGATTTTCACACAGATCACTTTGCCTATCAACAACGTCAGGTGTTAGAAGGTGTTAAGCACATACAGTAGTTCAAGGCACAGTAGAAGAGTAAAGATGATGAATCCAGATGAAAACACAGGCAAACTATCCTTAAGAAAGGCGGCGACTCCACTGCAAAATAATAAAGTAATACAGTAATACCTTCCTCAACTCCTAAGCGCTGCCTATGCTCATTCACCAAAACCTGCTGTTTTTCTGCTCAGGGCTGGGCTGCAACTAGATGTGGGGCATACAGTATGCTCACATGGGCTCACATAGTTTTCAACTATGAACAATAATGACAAAAGGCTAGCATAAGCTGTGTCGGTAACAGCTGCTCAACAACATTACCATTAAATGTTGTAAAATCCCAATAAATTGGGAATTTAAACACAGCATATAATCTCAGAACAACAAAGAATCTTTATGAATCTGGATCAATTTTTCTTAAATAAATACAGTAGATATTCTCTCTAGTATTTATGCTCTATATAAGAGGAAACCATAGCAAGTAATGACAGAGGACTAGGGGGAAAAGTGCTGCCATCAGCGAAGCCAAGAGGCAAGAGCTAAGATTTGGTCGATGGCTGTTACTGCTTACTGGAGATGGACTTCCTCCTTCCTGAAAATTTAAAGACTTTATCTACATTATGTTATGTTGTGTTTACTAGCAACGCAAAGAAGTAAATCCAGTTACATATCAACCATACCTTTCTTGAGGATAATTAATTTAAGCAATGTATTATAACAAACTCGGGGGGGGGGTGGGTAAAGATACACTACATATTCACATTTTCTGTTTAACTAGAAGCAGAAGCACCAATGTAATCTAATCAAACGCCACCTAGTGTAGCAATTCAGAAGTCAGCATCTATTCAGAGTTATCCAATGTGTATATGTAGGCTTCGTTGTAAATAAACTGAAATTAGTGGAAGATCTCACAGATCTCAAAATATTCTGTCTTTGCTACTGTGTAAGTTTAGAAACCGAGAGACCTCTGAAATGTTAGTATTTCTGAAATTCAACTAATCATGCTTTAGGTAACATGAAAAGGCTTGGAATCTGTATAGAAACATACCATACCACACAACAGTTAAATGACAAGATTTGTTAATTGCTGGCATTTTAATGGAAATTACTGAAGAAGCAGTACGCACAGAAGTGTGTTTGTTCTGAGCAAAAGTGCAGACATGTAAACAACACTGTGCAAAAGACAATACAGATTGTGAAAATAGCTTGTTTCTCAACAGCATTTTACATGACATTCTTAAAGACCCATCTACCAACCCCACATGAAACATAACATGAAGGGAAAGATGGTTTTCCCTCAGCAGCATTGTACAGTACCTCTATAGTTCAGAGAAGGTTCAGACTGAGTTTTTGATGGAGGAACTGGAAAAGGCAGGCAATGAAAGGACAAGAGAAGACATATTAAACTTCTAATATTACCTTGTAAGCCACAATATTAATTCATTACTCCTAGTATTTGTTTTCCTAAGCGTTACAGAAAAAAAAATGTTGACCAACAACAGACATGCAGAGTTGCTACTAGAAGCAGTTCAGCTGTGTTTGTATTCATTCCCGATTCACTGGTGAAGCTGCTTCAACTGCAAAATCAAATTATGTAAGCAGATGGCAGCAGAGCTTGTCTTTTAATAATCCTTCAGCACTTGGTACTTCTGTTTCAGGGAAGCAGAGAATGATGATCACAAAGTTTTTCTAGAACCTGCTCTTAGAAGCACAGCCTATGATTTCAGCACCTCTGAGGGCTTACTCAATAGTGGGAATACGTTTTAAAAATCTGTCTGTTCTGATAACTAAACAGACTGGACATCTACTCAATGCATAATTCATAGATCAACTGCTACTGAAAACAATGGGATTATTCCTCTTGGAGATCACAAATGAGAAGAAGGAATTTGCTAAAGCAAAGGAAACTGTAAACTTTATGCGTATTTACTGGTTTTCTCATCAGACACCATAGTGCAGAGCAAGAGAAAGGCAAAAAAGGCTGAAAAACACTCAGGATCGGGGGATTTTATCATAATGAAAGGTATACTGAAAGGTTAAAAAAGAATGAAGTATAGAAAAAATTCTGATGCAGAGAGCAGCACACTGTGAAGTGTGACATAATTTGCTGCTGTAAACCCAGCCCTGAAGTAAAGTCTTGATTTTGACTGTACAGGCTACAACCAGATCTGAGGACCAATACTGCACCAGTATATACACCATCACTTTCATTTTAAAGCAAAAGAGTTTAAGGAAGGCTTAGGTTAATTACTCTCTAAGTTGTCCCTGAAGTATGCTGAATGAATCCTGTTGAATAGTCTGCATGTTCAATATGTTGCTCCAAAATGGTTAGCTTAATTACAGTAAACTCGTCTTAAAAAAAACAAACATGCATTTGAGTTATGACATGTTGTCAGCTACTTTTCTGAGCAGCCTAACAATTCAAAGGAAAAGAAGAAATTCAGTTTACTTAAAAGTCTAAACTCATTGAAATTTGACTCACACAGAGGTAGAACTGTCACTTACCAGAGGAGTTTGAAAGAAGAGACAGAATGTCAACATAAATAAGTAACTGTATAAATAAAAAATAAGCCTGCTGCTCAGCACCTACAAGACTGACATTATCTAAAGAATAAATAAGGACATTTACTGTGCTGGAAGTGATAACGATTGAGACAAACTGCAGGAGACAATTTTAATGAATATCACTTTCTGACCTCAAAGGAAGTAGCGCTTGTCAATGTGTGTTTTTAAAGCAGGTATATTTTAAAGCACACTGCATAATTATGCTATTTGAATAAACAATCAGACTGATAAAACTCAAGCCCAAGAAGCTGCTGCTACAGTACCATATGCAAGAACAGAAAGTGAGGGTGAATAAATAAGAGAACAAAATTTTAAATACAAATACCTCTTAGCTCCTCTTCACTAAACCATCACTCTTTGGAGGAACCGCCTCTGAACCTATCCACAGCCTGTTTCTCGTAAGCCCTGGTCTGTCGCCTCTGCCTCTCAGCTTTCGCAGCTGCCATGACTATGGCATGTCTCTTCTTTCTTTCTCTCCAACCCACAGCACAGGCAGGTGACAGGCTATGCCTGGGTGAGGCCCCTGTGTTACACACACCTGTACTGACAGCAGCTCCAGGAGGTAGCAAAGCTCCTCCTTCTGCCCTGCCCCAGGCCAACCTGCGCCCTGCCAGAGGCCAGCCCAGCCTGGCGCAGGGCCCGAGAGCAGCTAGGGATGGCTGGGCACGCTGCTGTCCCGGCTGCCACTCTGGACAAAGCTCACTGAACAAACCTGCACTGCTCTCCACACTGAGATGTCACTCTGCTGTTTCAGCCAGGCCCCAAAGGGACAAGAGTACAAATGCTTTCTAGTTGCCCATAATATTGTTGGCACATCATCTAACCCTGCAGTGACCGCTTTCAGTCTCAGCTCACCTCTTTTTCTGTCCCAGGCATACAGCTCCTTTATCCCCAGCTCCTCCAAGGACTTGGTAAGCTCCAGCTCCTCCCCAGTGATGCCATCTCGCAGAAGAACAACGTGCTCTTGACTGACTTCACACTTCTCACAAATGGCTGGGATGATGCTGTGGAGAGGCACCTCTGGACTAACTCGAACCACAGCCTTCTGCGTCTTCAGGTAGTTCACTACCAGCCTCACAGATTTCTGCAGAAACAAACACAAACTCTCAGTCCTCCCTCCGTGATGGCTACACTCTCTCACAATGAGAAAGGCATTGAGGACTTCCATATTGTCTTGACTCCTCCTAGGCAAACTTATGCCACATGCATACTATTGCAAAAAATATTATTAAAAAAAAAAAATATGTTAGAACTTCCTTGTCACTAAGGAGACATTCACAAGAACAGGCAAATAAGGAAAAGGAATCAGAGGCAGCAGTAATTTGTGAATGTTTACAAGTACCACTCTGAAAGGCATGACAGTGTAATTAGGTATACTGATTCAGAATAATAAAAATTTCAGCAAACATATTGGGAAAATGGCTACTTCTGAATCTTCACAATACTGTGAAATACATTTATTAACAATCAGTCTTCTCCCATATCTTCAATAAAGATGGCAAACAAAATACCATCAAAACCCTACCTACCCACACACAATCTCACAACCCTCTTTTCAGCCACTACTGCAAATTTCAATCATCCCAGTCTTCAGTCAAGGGTCTTTGGAAGAACAGACTTCCATCTATCCAGCCATGTGCAACGTAACATTTTGTTTAAATGCTGGAGTCCAGACTGGCACCTGCCAGTCTGCGTGCAAATAAGTTAAGCTAGTAAAGCAGGTTATAGTCAATCTCAAGCCTCTCCCGTCTGGTTTGATGACAGAAAGATTGGAAGAACTGCTTGAAATCATAGTAATTAAATGACGTTTCACAGCACCACTTTAGCCCTACAGAGTACCGACCTCAGGGACCCTTGGCAGAGGTCGCTTTGTCTTCTCTTCGGGAACCTTCTCTTTCAGAAGTACTGTCTGTACATCCAGTGCTCCTATCAAAGTGTTTGGCTTGTAACTCAGAGGTTGAGTTCCTGAAGACTTCAGTTCAAGACTATGTTGGGATGGATTTAAGCGATACTGGCTGCATAAATCAACCAATAGATCCATCACAGCTTTACTGCAGGGAAGAAGACATTCACCATTAGCATGAGAAAAAAAAAAAACAGTTGCTAAAAAATTTACCTCAGTTTTAATATGGGAGAAAAAAAGACAATACAAACTGTGGATGTGTCACTAGTTAACCATCTTTGGGAAGGAACCGTGCTAATGCTTTGAAATGCAAAACAGACCAGATAAAATGTTAGGAATTAAATATATTCACACTTCAGTGTGTGTTCATGAGCTGGCAATTAACTATTCACTAAGAAGCAGACAACAGTGCCAATAATAGCACTAACAAACATAAGCCAAGAGCAGACAAAGTCCATCTCATCTGCCAATTCCAGACATTAAATTTTCCAATTCAAACCCAATGTTTTTTAACAGGAAGAAAAGACCATAGAATGGTTTAGGTTGGAAGGGACCTTGAAGATCATCT
>RSEF01000002.1:91672131-91695198 GCA_003993805.1 Himantopus leucocephalus
GTTTAGTGGTGGACTTGGCAGTGTTAGGTTTATGGTTGGACTTCACGATCTTAGAGGTCTTTTCCAACCTAAATGATTCTATGATTAAATCTAAAGCTGAAATGAAGAAGTTAAATGTCTCCTGCCTTTCCAACTACTCAGCTGAGAAACACATTACTTTCTAATTTTAATAACGTTGCTGAAATATTGAGTGGAGAAACCAAACACTAAGTGACAGACACCAAACGATAAGGACTGATAAGCAAATACTAGAGCACAGAAATGAAACTGGAAGATGAACCCAATTTAAGATTCAGACAAGATGGTCCAGACAACTATTCTTAGCAAAGGACAGTACTCTGGCTCTGTCCTGATAATCTATTACTAAGCTGTTTGACATTTAACACCACTTCTGGCCAGTAAAGAATAACTATTTTGTCAGCAATATTTATCAGGCTGAAGTCCTGATTGAGTTTGAGCATGTCAGATCACGTGTCCTGTTGTTCAACAGTAAAATACAGCAAAGATGTCTACCGTTAAGAGGCTAAGTTGTTTTGGGTGTGGCTTGGCCTAAACTCCTTGGATCACACAGCAAAATCCATTTTAAAACACAGCCTGGTACATCAGGAAATAAATGTGTAGGATAAAGTTGTACTCTATCAAATGACATTGACTTCCCTATTACTTTTTACTTTCATGTGACAAACGCCTATAAAAAAATCTCAAACTGGAGTAAAGAATCTTCTTTCTTTAAGTAAATGTCAAACACACAATAGGAATCTAAAGTGACAATTGATTGGAAAAGAAGAACAGTAGTGTAAAGGGAGTGACCTGAAGTCTCTGACGCTTTCACTATCTGCATTTAAAAACAGAAAATAGAGTTAGCCAGCATTATTTTCTCATGCTCCAAAGCACAGCAAGCACTTCATGAAAAGATTGTAAGTCTTCCTACACAACCAGAAATGTACACATATATATAAATAGCAAACTGCATCAAAAGAAGTACACAAAGCATGTTAAACCCATATTCATCGGTGTTTTCTATTTCTTTTCTTATTTTGCTCATGTATATTTGGCTCTTATTTTCCATAATTGAGCAAGTCACAGAAGGAACATCAAGATGACACACAAGAAGAGGCAGAGGACTGGGTTTGTTGGGCCTTAAGACGAGAAGGGTGAAGGGAGATCTTGTTGCTGTCTGTAAGTACCAATCCGTAGGGTTACAGAGCCAGACGCTTCTTAGCGGTGAACAGCAAGAGGACAAGAGGCAAGAGACAAATGCCAACATAGGAAATCCCATTTAGGTACGAGGAAACATTTTTCACCAGGAGGATGGTCAAAGCCCTGGAACAGGGGTACAGAGAGGTTTGCAAACCTTCTCCCTGGAGGTATTCAAACTTGCCTGGAGACAGCCCTGAGCAACCTGCTCTTATGAGACAGACTGGCATTGAGAAGGGAATTAGAGCAGGTGAGTTCCAGTGACCTCTTCCAACATAAATTATTCTGTAAATTATTATAGTAAGATTTTTTTTCTTTTTAAAGCCAACATTGAACTAGTGTAGTTTTGACCTGACCCCTATTTAGTATTTAGTTAAGCCCATTTTTAGCCCTTCTGCTCTATATGTCCTGTTCATCATCTTCTTAGAACATCTCTTTCACGTTTCACCAACCTGGGCTGATTTCACACCATCAGTCTTTCTTGAGACACCGTTCCGTATGTCAAGCTATAAGCCCACAATTAATATCACTTAAGTCTCTTTCACTAAGAATTATGTGGAAATATTCTTTCTGTGATGACATTAGCTTTATGGTCCATATACTGCATACTCTGTATTGAGCTCTGTCCTCTAGTATTTGCAGAATGGGACTACAGCTTCAGCTGGTTTATTATTTGTTCTAGCACAGAGAGCAGGATACATCACATGTATGTGACAATTTGTGTTAACATGTAAGATAACAGCAGGAGCAACAACTGCCCAGGCTACTCTTCCACATATTGGCCCTCCACGTGCTGACAACTCCAAACCAAACATCATTTAGCTTCAAACATCCTCATTTTTCTGCAATATACTTCAAATATTACTGACTTCTCAAGCTGCTGACGCTAAATGTCTGTATCTGTGTTAATCGGGAAATCCTCCTCAGTGTCACTCAGTGTGAATAGAGACAGACGTATAATCCCTTTACTTATAGCTTACCCATCGAAAGTATTACCTGTAAGAATCACAAACAGAAAAAGTTTCTGGTAACTCTTATGAGCTTTTCCACTTACTTTCTTTCTAAGCCATTGCTTCTGCCAGGCCTACTAACAGTTTGTGTGGATCTGCTACAGATCCATATGCATAAAATATATGTGGCCAACGCTCTGCCTATCCTTTCAGCACATCAGTTAGTTCTCTTACAACAGTACAAATATAGATTACTTGGGGGGGTATTTTATAATTCTTTTCAGGGGAGAGAAGGCTAACAGTTTTTCATGAATACTTTTACATGTTTTGCAGTAGAGTTCACTGGGACCAATTATTTCAAAAAATAAAACTGTTTTTTAATACTATTCTATTGCTGAACACACTCCTTAAGGACTTAACTTTGTTCTAAAATCTGCACTACGTATTTCCAAAATCTGGAATAAATTGTGTGTTACAAGATGGCAATAAACTCTTAAAGAGAGACTGTCAGCTTGAGTCAACTTTTATAAATAAATCTAACTAAAAACTCCAGATTCCAATAAAATATCTTTAAATAGCACACACTTTCTTTTTTTCTTGAACTATCTTTCAAGAAGATTGAGAATTTTCTGCCCTCTTACTGATATTTATAGGAACTTTCTATACAGAGAACAAAGAAAAATTAACTACATGCTGCTTTGCTTACATACAATGAACAATTTGAAAGAGATAACTTTTGACTTTTAACTTGGTTCATTTGTAATAACCTTAAGTGATACTAATTAACTACAGTAGTTATATTTTTCAAAAATCCTCTAGTGCACTTCATTGCTCTGTGAACTGCTTTCCTGAAATTACAGAATAGTTTTTCATTATGATGATGCCCAGGGCAAGGTTTTGCAAATTTTTCTGCAACAGAAAAGCTATTTCCCCATGGCACCCAAAAGCAGATTTTGCAGAATGCATTTTAAATTATGGCAATGAAAATACTGAAGATTTACAGCAGTATAAACAACAGCAGAATTTGTCTGAAATGTCCTTCCACGATATCACTATAGATAAAAAGAGTGAACAGGGAAAATAATTTATTACTTGCACTGGCTCCCATACTTGCTTCAAACTAAAACAAAACACTTTTTTTTTTTTAATCCAGTATCTTCATCATTAAACATATCTGCTGTTAATGTGCAGAAAATTTCACGTTCCAGTGGTTAGAAAGAACAGCAGCACACACAATGTCTGTTCACAGACTGATGCCACTGTAATACAGGGCTCATTAGAGAGTATCCTTTTCTTATTTCATAACTTGTTAGGATGATTTACTCCCCTCCCCAGTTTCCATAATCTTCCACTTCCCACAGCTATCAGTGCCTGACATTTGTCAATAACTGTCCACTCCAAGTGCTCAAGACAGTGCTGAGGGAGAACACCTACTACCTACGTTAGGCACTGGTGATACTCATATTAGCAGATTAGCACAAGCAGGAATTTAATTGGTGCCTAAATGAGGGGCCTAGACCTGTCACGCAGCCAATGGAGAGAAGTGGGCACCTTCACTGAAAAACAAAGCATTTTGGTTGCTTAAAGTGCTTAACATAGACAATATAAATAACCCCACATAAACATCTACGGTTTAATTTTCAACATTTCTTTCAGGTTTCAGTCCACGAACTAAAGAATCTAATAATAAAAATACTCAGTCTCAACGACAGACAAAGTTTATTGTACAGGGATTTTCCATTTGTTCCCTGCTCCTGTAGCTTGTATGTTCTTTGAAAGGTCACATTAAAACACCACTCTTGGAGTGTTTGTTTTGGGGTGGGGTTTTTTTTAGGGAAAAGAAAATCTTTTCGAATCATATGGCAATTATGTATCTCTCCATACAAAATGCTGCATGAAGATTAGCCTCTTGTTAGCTCCCAGATGGCTTGTGTTTGCCAATGAAATACCAGCTTTCTCTGGAATCTAACGGCCAGTGACTTCTGTTCATGTCCTTTTCTACTTTTCAGGCCTGTTCTCTTCGTTCTCTCATTAAGCCCAAAGGTCCCCATAAAAACTCGGTCACTAAATGTATAATTTGAGAGCACTGATAAGCACTGCTTTCCTTTAAAATGTTTAACATCACTCTGGCTTTGGTGCTGACCCACAGAAGTTGCACTAGTCTCCTGAAAGGGACTAAGCGAACACTAATTTTTACAAGAAAAGCAGGGGGAAGAATGAGGTACCAGACACTATGTGCTGCTGTACACATCCTCCTCAGCCATCAAAATACACTAATAGACAGTCGAAATAGAGTAATCGATCAGACCAAGAAGCATAGTTTTACAGGAATGCAGACTAACTACTGCAAACCCCAAGTGTAAAATAAGCACAGGCCCTGATTTATCAACAGGCATCTACATATCTACATATCATACCTACTCTGGTACTACCACTTTCCACAGTTTCTTGACCACTGCCGACTACACCATTGTTTGCTACAGTTTCATAATAGTATTGAATATATTTTTAAAACTCTTCCAAATTCTTTCTTAAAGTACTAAGTTTCCCTCTTTCGAAATAGTTCTCGCAGAGAGATTGAGGAGAAGGAAGAGCTCCCATGGTGAAGGAAATTATCCTCAAAACTGCCTTTTCAATACAATTTGCCCTAGATTGTACCAAGTGACAAGGAGAATCTCTCTCTCTTCCCATGGAAAAAAAAAAAATACACTTTCATATAGAAAAGGCTTCCTAAATACCAGCAGACGCTTTGCTGTCTACAAAATCGCAATGTATTTGTGAAGGCAGGATCTCTGAATGTGATGAATCATTCATCTTCTGAGCGTGCTTCCTGGCATAACTCCAGACAGGAATACTGTCAGGATTGCTGTTTGCCAGCAGCACTTACTTCCACTGCACCAAAACCCCTCTGTATACGGGATGTGATACAAGCTAAGGCTAGCCCAGTGGTAATACATGGAAGAGACAGATCCATACACATGCTGAGGGTGGTCCATGGGGAAAGCAGTGACATAATAGCTGCTAAATCCTTCCTGCCCCAGCAGAAAGGGTCCTTTATACATGGCTTTTGGGACTCTCTGGTACAACAGCTGCCTATAATGCAGAGAAAAGCATGGCAGAGAAACCTATCACCTCAGGAAGGGAGACATTAATATCAGCCAGTATCCCACTGGGAACAGAGGACTCCAGAAAGCAGGAGTTAATCAAAGCCTTACCTTCCTTGTACTGTGCTCTTCTGCTCCACCCCGCTGGGTAAAATGACTGTGAAGTCCACCGATCTGTTTATCATGTTCTCCTTCATGCTCACGAGGCTCTGATCAGAAATTACAGCTGTCTCTGCAGGTGACACTTGTTCACTGTGAATTCTACTTGCTGCAGAAGGTTGATTTGGTGGAGGAGGAGCGCGAGCTTTCATTCTTCTCCTTGAAAAATAAATGCAATAAAATTAATAATTTCTCACGAGCAAAGTATAAACATGTTAATAAGAAAAAATGTTCTTCAGCCATAATCTCAGATTGTTTTAAAAAGTTCCAGTAATGCAAGCCATTTTTCTTTATCATGAAACTTTTCAATGGAGTTGCATTTCATTTTTACCTCCTCTCTAAAACTATGCTAATTTTTTAGATGATGCGCGCACTCCTACTGTTTGCTTTCCATGCCCCAGGGGATGAATCAGTTCCATAATTAGGATATGAAATAATCCTTATTCTATCGAGTATGAAGCATGCTCCTATGAAGAGAGAAACAGAAATGCTGGGTCTAGTCCAGGCCTGACTCAAGAAAGAGTTGTATTTAGGTAAACGAATGCTTCCTCCAAGTCAGAATAGCAGGAATGGAAGCAGGGTGAGGTTTCATTCAGCTATATTTGGGCTCCACAGTATTACTCTACTTGAGATATTGTCTCTTCCTCTGCTCTGAGTAAGGAGTATTAAATTTGGCTCATCGTACCTCACAAGGAAGCACCATGAAAAGGTCAACCATGAATGATACCACTTCTTACCATGCAACACTAAGAAACTATAGCTCTTTGAAAGCACCCTGAAGGTAACTCATTCTTCAGCAGCAAGCTATGCTCCATAGCCGACATACAGAAAAGCTGCATCAACTTGCACCAAACAAGCACTGTACTTTACAGAGAGATAAAGCCACCACAAACTCAAACTTCACTTCATTGGCAAGCTGCCAGACAGATAAGCAACATATGTGTGCTGTTAAACTTCTGAATAGCTGGCCTTGTACCAAGCACATGTCCAAGAGGATTAATTCTCATGATTAATATCCCAGTGACCTCTTCTGACTAGATTTATGCCTAGTTTAAGTCAGATTTTAGTTTAACGTGGAAAAAGCAGTAAAATATTTACTGAGAAATTATTACCCAGGCTTACTGCCTGAATTTTTTAATTTGCCTGGTTTTAGGGTGCAGCAAGAGAAGAGATTATGAATCCACACACAATTTTCACCCTGTGAACAACATAAACAGAGGTCCAGAAAAGAAAAGCACAGAAAAAGCAGTCTAACCCTTGTAAGCCTGCAAAGCTTAGTGGTTGAATCAGCCAAGAGAAAAACTGTGTTCAGGGAAAAAAAAAATAATTAAAAACTAAACAGGATGAATACCAAACCAAACTCTTCTTTAATTAGAGATAACGTGTATTCTCATGGATAAAAAGACTGAACATACAGTTTTGATTACTAATTTAATCTCCTGGCCGAGAAAAAAAGTAAGAGCTACATCACATCACAAAAAAAGAGTTCATAAACAACCCAGATCCTCTACACTTTTTAATCAGTATTTGCATTTGACCAACACTGTCTGTGACATGTATCAACTTGCAAAAAATCACTACACTGCTCTCAAAACACACATTTCAGTGAGACCGCAGCAGGACACTGTAAAATTAGCAGTCATTGCAGATACTTCCTTTCATTTCCTGCATGTATAACAAATAACATTCTCTACAAATATGCAGGGAGAGCTGCTGCCACATTTACTAGCATACAGCAATTTCTCTTCCATGGGGAATTTTCCCTGACCATTCACTTTTTATCCTATATACACCCAATGAGTCATGCAGTCATCAAGTCACTAAATTACAGCCCCTATGCTCCTCCCCATGGAGGTGATGATAAAAAGTTCAAGGCTTTATTGTTTGTCAAACTACCTTGACTTTTTATATGTTTGTGAACCAAACTCTTAATTTATTTACTTGCCTATAAAAGAAAAAAAAAAAGAAATTGGGATTCATCTTCTGCTCAGACCTCTTTATATTCGGCTACAGCTGTTACGTGTAAGCAGGTGGTGTGAGACATGGGAGTTCTGCATAAATTCAGATCACGCCAACGTAGCTTTATAATCATGTAATGAAATGTTTAAGGACTTCAGATCGATTTACAAATTATGTCATTCTTGCCCTCCATCCTTGCCATCAACTGCATCAATATTATTAGCTACAGAGATGCACATCAACTTGTTTCTTAAAACAAGCTTTTCTTTTGATTTTTTAAAGCTTGTCCTATAATGTGGGGGACAACCTCCAATACAAAGTATGAAAGAGGGTGGGAAGAAAAGAAGCAGGCAAGTGTCCTGAGTCAGGCAGAACTAGTTTTTCTTAATTATGATTTACATGGAATTGTAAATTCCAGATCTCACAGTGAACAGAGAGAGAGTTGTGGATGCCCCATCCCTTGAAATGTTCAAGGCCAGGTAGGATGGGGCTTTGAGCAACCTGGTTTACTGGAAGGTGTCCCTGCTCGTGGTAGGGGGGGTTGGAACTAGATGATCTTTAAGGTCCCTTCCAGCTCCAACCATTCTATGATCTATAAATAAAGCAATGGTAATAAAATAAACATGAAACTGAAACCAGCTGAAACTGAAGAGACTTGAAACTTCAGGGGAAAAGTGAAGAATGACTGAGTTTTGAAGCTGATGAAGGAGCTGGAAGTAAATTGGGAGTATGCTGCACACATGTTTGTTCCCTAGCAATAACATAAAGCTGCCATCTGGTTTTCTGAAGAAACAAAGTCAGACATCTTAGTAGCAATGTATAGCTCTGAAATGGGAGTGTGATTTTTATTTGGCCACTTTTTAAGTACTCTTTACAGCCAATTCTGCAGTTACAGACCCTGTACACAACTGCTTGGGGCCAGGGGGGTGTGTGTGTCAGGAAATCAGGCATCATACCATCAAAAGCATCAGCTATACATTGATTAGTGATCTTCACTTTACCTCCATAAAATACATAACAATGCATATTCTTTTTGGCATTACATGGTCAGGGCCTTTTAGATAATACAGTCCTCCTTTTCTTTTGTGCAGAAAGGACAGTGCAGGTCTGTTTCTTTCAGAGACATCAAAGAAAGGAAAAGGGAAAACATTCCCACTACAGTTTCTCTAACCTAGCAACAGTTCAGGTGACCTCATACGAACTTTTCCACAATAGTGACTACACTTTCTCTTGAAACACTGCAACTGCTTTAAATGCCTGGTTTTCAACATCTTCCAGATGACGGATTTCAAACTACTTCAGTGGAAGCAGATCTCTTTAAAGTTCACATTTGTAGAGCGATATGTGGCACAGATTTGCATTTCCTAGCCAACCTTCTGAAGCATCTCAATAGTAGAAAGTAGCTCCATGAACAGCAGACCAAAATCCACAGCTCTAGCTCTATCTTGGGCCTGCATGAGCAGCTGTTTTCTGACAGGCTCCAGGAACTGCAGTCAGAAGGTGCTGAGAAGCCTGTTAATACTATTAACAGAAAAAGAATTCAGCTTTCTCTGTCAGACCTATGATGGCTATAAAGAACAATACAAAAGAATTCCATAATAAAAGTCTTTTTGTTCCCCCACTAAAATAATGCACAGAGGAAGCGTATGATTTAAAAGGCTGTTTTAAACATGGGTACTTTCCATGCTATAAACACAACATACTACAGAAAAGTTGCATACCATTCTTCAGTACGAGCTAAATTCAAACTAAATTTAGCTCCATGGCAATTTTTTTTCCACAAACATCTTTCACTGTGCTCAGTACTGAGATACTTGTTAAGCCCCCTACCTCCTATTAGTCTGTGGATGAAGTTACAAGCAGGAACACTTCAAACCCATGATTCACTCACAGTTACATGAATGCTTCAATCCAGCCCTTGATAAGGAGACAGACTAAAAACAAGCAGCTGATTCTAATACATAAACATACAGTGCCTTTTACTGAGGGCTTGAAATATTCATCTCACTTTACTGTCAACTGAAAAAAATGCATGTAGGCATGAAATAATTAGGCAGAATACATAAATAACCTACCAGCACTGTTCTCAATAACAGCATCAGGCTTCCCAAAACGGAAAAGGAAATACAACAAGCAAACTGACCAACAAGACGAGCACTTCTGTTGTGCAGCACGTAGAACAAATGCAAACAGAAACAAAGAAAAGTTTCACCAGACTAAGAACTTCAAGACAAGGTAACACAAGCCCTTTGGACCTATACTTTATTAATATGTAACTACCAAGCAATAGGATGTGACCCGGACTTTACAGTCCCATGCTGAAAAAACATGATCTCTGTTTCAAACAGAAGTGGTCCTGGGACTTCCACCCTCACGGCAATGCTATGCAGAGATTGTCTGTCTTCAGATAAGGTCTAACACCAACACAAAAATAAAAATGAAGTGATCCTGCACATTTCCACCATCTCAAAAAAATCTGGAACCCTCTCTGCCCTGCAAGGCAAAGACAACTTAACAGGTACTGGGCAGACTTCATCCCATGGATAGTAGCAGGAGTTTGGCAAGAGCTCCATCCTACACCAGTTTGTAGAATCCCGTCCTTTCTATGCCAAACCTCTCTCTAACCATTTAAAAACAAAACAAAAACCAACAACACAACAAAAAACCCAAAACCAAAACCCAACCAAACTAAAAAAAAACCCCAAACAACCAGCCCTCAACATAGCAGAATTATATTTTTGATCAACATTCATTTTTGATACAGTGAACAACTAGCACAGGACCTCCAACCCAGTCCAGCCAATTTGCAATCATGTCAATGCACAAGGCTGAAACAGTTGCAGAGGTTTTCTCTGTGACATTCAAGTGCACCCCATCTCATAATTAGGAGGAATAAACCAACATGAGAGTGCTCAGCGATGAGCACAGTACGCAAATGCAGGGTCCCCTGGGTGGAAAACAGGAGGCAATGAAGTAAGCGTTCTCCACTTTCAGGGGATTGCAATCCTACAGTATTTTGAGGAGAAATCTATGTACATTGCTGTTTGAGAAGAAAAAGCAGATGAGTACCTTCTCTCTCTCTCCCTGGCAACTTGCACAGCAAAGCTAGAAGCCCAGCCCTGAGGCACACCTCATACTCCAAACTACCAAGACACCGACAACATGCTGGAAGTCACTCCTGCCTGGTGATCTAGCCCGTGAAGCAGACATTCTTCAGAGAACATTTCTCTTTCACTTTTCATTGCTCATGGCAAAGCAACCCAGATCACAGACTGGAAAAAGAAACTCACTGTAACAGAATTAATAGCACGCCCAGTTTCCTCTTCGTAAGTAAAATCCTGTCAGCTTCTAGATGCAGCAGCTCAGAAAAATTATAACAGAACACAAATGTAAAGGAAATACAAACAGATAAGCACCAACATAAAGTCACCTCAAGAATTCTGAAAATGGAAAACAAAAGTTAAACAAATCCCACAGAGGTGAAGAACGGAATCCAGGAGAATATGATAACCTCCATAACTACTAAAGAGGCAGGAGTTCATCCAGACAGCTTTACACCATAAGCTAGAGCTCCATTCCATTTTACCATCTATAACACTTAAATAACCAATTAAATTGGGCTTTTGGTCTGCTCTTTATTTGGATGGAGAGGGCGGTGAATCAGAAAAAATAAATCAAAGAACATTCTAAAGTTTACTTAATCTATCACAGGCAAAATATACTGATTCATTACAAGTATGTGCAACACAGATAACTTACGCCTTTAAATGTCTCATACATAGTAAGTCACAGGTCTAAAATATATTACTCTTATAGTAACCTATTTCCAGTATTATTTTACATTTCCTAACATTTCTAATATTACAAAAATATTACACTTGCTAAACAGCTAAAATCTTCAGCAGACACTTAAGATCTAATGAATTAGATTATTCCCATGTTGACATGGCTCAGGAAACAATTAGGGTTGCCTATGTTACTTTATTTTAATATTTTTAAGATTTTTTTTGTAAACAGTCTTTACTCTGAATTCCCTGGCTATCATGATATATAATTATTTTATGCTTTTCTCTTTTCAAACATTTATTTGAATTTATTTGAATTTGAAATTTACTTTTAAAAGATCATCCTATGGCAGGATCACACTGACAGACATGATGAAAATTATTTCCTTGCGGGCGTGATAAAGTCACCCAAAATAGACAAGAAAAAATAATTTGTTTTTGGCAAAGAAATGAAAGTTATTTAATTATATTTTTGATCTTCCATTTGATTTTACTGATGAGAAACCCTACAGCTTTACACATTTAAAAAATAAAATTTTAATGCCAGAAGAAAAAAAAGTCCGGAAGCAAACTGAATGAGAGCATTTGTAGAAAAGAAAGCAGGGATGGAAGTACATGACCATGCTTGCCCAAGGGTAAAATTAAAGAAAAATAAACAGAAGTCAAGGTGAGACGATACAGTCTAATGGAAGTAGTTCCTAACATTGTATCTCTAATTTCAAGCCTTTCACGAAGGTAACCAATCAATCGTTAAAAAACATTGCGCTGCAGTTTCCTGATCACAAATGTACAAGTGAATAAACTCATTGTTATGAAATTTGCTACCAGGGACATCTCCTCAAATCTGACCCATTTCAGGAGAGGCTGAGATGCATTCCAACGCACAGCAGAGACCTGGCCCCTCTACTGCTTGTGAAGCATTGCACAGCTGCCAAACAAGAGAAAACTGGCTTCCATTTGGCCAGGACTCAGAGTCTTGTGCTGACACTACGTAGCTGAATTATTGACAGCTCTCCCTCTGGCAGGAACACAAAATGATTTGTTAGCCTGCGGCTGGTATCCTCAAATACACTTTTTTTATACATCACCCACACTTTCGATTAAGAGTGTGTTATCTTCCAATGATAGCCTAACCCTCTATTCCAGTCACTGAGGTGTTCCCTCAAGACCCAGTACAAAGCAGATCACACATCAGTTTCATGATACAGTCACTTTTTAGGGCCAGAAGAAGCCATGAGCACACTAACCGGATTTTCTGTAGTGCACGGGCCATTCAATTCACCCCACTGCTAGAGAGCCCTCACTTAAGAGTGAAAGCAAGGACAGAGCTGGACAGCTTTAACTGATAAAGGAATAACACTGCAGCCTACAAATGCTTTTACACCTATTAACCACAGTCACACTAGGGAGCCTAACAGATCTACCTGTATCAGTTCCCAAAACAAAATAAAACACAAGCCCTAGAGAAAATCTTTTAAAAAGCAGCCAAATTCCAGGATTTGGGTAGATGCCCATTGCAGTTAATGAAAACACTGCCTGGATAAGCACTGCAAGGTCTGGCCTAATAGCTGTATCACAGGACTTTGGAGATACCACCCACATGTTCAGTGTGTGGCAAAGACCACACTACAAGCTGGTGCCATCGTGCAACTCCTTCAGGTTGCACACAAAGTAAAGAGGAACGAAATGGGAGAGCGGCTAACATCATGTAATTATTTGTCTCATCTGCTGAAACATGTGCTAAACAAAAACAGAAGTCTTTTGTGGTTAAAGGCAAGAAAACATAGATGTATTACTCTATTTTGGATCGTTAAATTGTTGCAATCTGAACTGTGGTACTATGGCATCTCTGAGTCAGAGATAACAGCAATAGTTTTAACTCTTTACCTTCGGAGATGTGACCAAAACAAAACCCCACTAACAATTCATACTGGAGGTTGGGTTAACAAGCCTCACCCTGTAAAAAAAATTCACCTCAAAAAAGCCTCACCTCAAAAAATTTGGTCTAGAAAAAAGAATGTAGAAAAATAGCACATTAGGTAGGGATGGTGAAACCTTGCTCCTTTCACAATGACATCTGCCAACGGAAAAGCCTCAAATGAACTGAAATACTGATAAAGGCAATATACATTTAGGCTTCAGGATGCAGATGTTTAGCTACCAACATCTGAGCTAAAACTACCTGTCAGTTTCACACTGACCAAAATCAAAAGATTGCCAAACAATGGCTGTTAAAGTGACTTGCAGCAGAACCAGCAATGAATTAGTGCAAGGCGTTCAATGACCAGCCATGCAATCCTACTCCCACCGGTATTTTTGATTTCTTCCTCCATTATCCACACACTCGTGTTGCTTTTTCCCCACTTACAAAGTACTGAACTATTAGTCTCATTCCATTCCAGGCAAACATAATAATGATGATGATAATAATAATAAAGAAAACACTAAGGGAAACATCACGTTTCTCATGCTCATCTGAAATGTTATCCAGTTCCTTCACATGTGACTAAATCAGGCTGCTTTACATGGTATGCTCAAATGGGAATTGAAAATGACACTATTTTTATGTTACTGATGCTGAAGCACAATGGCACTGGTTAGCAAAAAAAAAAAAAAGCGTCCATGCTAGTATCCCAAACGTACTTAAAAAGACATCCAGAATACTGCCGCTTATACTCTCAGATGTCCAAGCGCTGCTGCCAGGGCACTCTGTTCTGTTCTGCTCTCAGTGCTCTCAAATCTTCACTGAGCTGTTTTAAGGATGCTCAGTTTAGCAGACAGTAGGCTACAACCATGCAGACAGCCACTGCATACTGAGTTCCCTGCAGATGACAAATCCTGTGGCTGAACTGTGAAAACCACAAGGTTAAAGTATCATTAACTGGTGAGACAACTAGTGAGATTTCTCAGCATTATTCATGAAGTTATAGTCAGGTTCGTGTTGGCTAACTGGATTCTTAGTAACCATGCTCACCTGTGGGAAAACACTGGCATGAAAACAAAGCCAAGACTATTTCTAAGCAGGCTGTAATCAATGCTGGCATTGTGTCCTCTGCATGTTGCAGACAAACACACATCCTTTAAATGCACTCACTCTACTACCCGTCAGCTGTGGTTTTGTGAGGACACTACAGCTCTCACCTCACTGTCTGTGCCTGGTGCCACAACCCTCTAGTGATGAGCGCTCTAGGAACACTCTTAAGTCTGGAAAGGTAACTTATTAGTTGGAACAGGTTTTATTAACACCCAATAATTGTAAGTCTTCCTCACGTTTATTAATAGCAAACCATGAAAGCAATGAGAAGGCAATTTTTTTCTGGAGGGGTCAATGACTAAAGATATGATTACGCAAGCCTGAGGCTAGCTCAGAGGGACTCGCACTGTATGGTATGTTCCCTGAAGTTATAGGTGCTGTACAGATTTCACTGTGGTTGTCCTTTCTTAATTGCTTATCAACAATCACTTTCAATAAGGCTATTTATATAAACAGATACAAAAGTTTATTGCTTAGCAACACTGATTTATAAACTCTCCTGTGGTGACTTGCACTGTCTATTACGATGCAACTCCAAGGTGCATTTGCACTGTATTAATGAGCCAATGTAGCCCAGACTATGCTCTATTTTTGTGCCCACAGACTTTTTAACCTCACTACCACCTACTGAGAATCACTCTCTGGAGGCTTGAAGAGTGTAAATTAAGGCTCTACTGCAGTAAAGTGCTTTCTTTATTGTCTGTTTACAAGGGACACAGAAGGTGGAATAGTTTTGAAAGAATCAGAGAAAAACAACATATACAGCTACTGAAATTCTGATGTCATTTACTAAGCTGGCTAATGCTGAGTTTATAATATGCTTACAAACTAGTGGGCACTTCAGTGGAAAACCGCTGACATTACTATAGAATGATGTTCCTACCAGTACCTGTTTCAACTAGAAACAGCCTTAAAACCGTGTCCATCTGATGTGCAGATGGGGAAGAATTATGTTTAGAATGACTTAAATTTTTTGGTTTTGCTTAAATAAGCGCAAACATTAACACACATAACTGAGCTAACAGATCATCATTTCTCCTTTAATGAGAATCCTCTAGGAGTACACTACCGAAGTTCATTTCACCCATTCACCCTTATACAAACAGATCCCACAAAAACAGGCAGGCAATGGTAGTTGAGGAAGAATTTGCAGAATTAAACCTATGTCATTCCACCTACCTCCTTAACAAAGGTTTTAATTAATCTGTCTACAATGGCAGCAAGAACACAGTTACTTCAGAAAACCTACACACCCTAATGTACCAAAGAGGGCGGAGACAAAAAGTTAAAGGGTGCAGACCAAAGAGGCATCTTGGCTCAGTTCCAGAGCACCCCTTAGATCCAAAAGGGCTTCCCAAAACATCAGAAATACATCTTTTTAGGTGGAGATTGATATAATCAATAGTAGCTTACTCTGTGTCTTTACAAGCTGCAGGCCAGAAGGTATCTGTGCTTTTCCTGAAACCTAATCTCTTAAGCTAGATGGTCCCAGGCAGGAGAGACACAAAGCATGGCAGGCAGGCCTACTGAAGCCATTTATTTCCCAGCAGCACTGAGCTCTCCTAAAAGGGGGAAAGCCTCTGAGCTTCCTCTCTAGTTTACTTGCCCTTGAAGAAGCAGTCGTGATCTTGTCACGGCTGACCTTACATCAAATTTCTTGGGGAGGGGAAGGCTGCATCCATGTCCAGTGTCTGCTGTTCCTACGTATTCAGAAGTCCAGAGCTACTGACACACTGGAGGACGAACAAAGAGACATAATTTACTGACTTTGGATTGCCCTGTCTAGAACACCAAAGACATGAATCCACCCCCTTTTTTCACTTACAGAAGAAGCCAGCACCAGAACTACAGGGCTAACAAGCTTCTCTTCAGAACTAGGAAAAATCCCCTAAAAGATCTAATGATGTACTTTTGTGAGATACAGTTTATGTTCACTTGCCGAGAAACAGAATCAGAGATGCCAGGACATTCCTTACTCTCTTAATCATCATCTTAATTAGCATTTATAATTCAGTCTTAATTCATACTCCATCACACAGTAAGAAATCACATACATCACTGTATCAAAAAAGGTTAATGAAGCAAATACACAGTGTCAATTAGGTAAAGAAATATACCACTTCTACACAACAGTCTTAACAGTTGTCAGACCCCATATTTATGGGATGGCACAAGTAGTTTTATCAGGAAATCCCACTGCTTTGGGTGATTTTCTATGTATTTTCATAGTGCTGATTTGCTTAATAAAATTTCTTATGACAACCACATATATTTTGCTTTCACTTGTAAGATATTCTATTCTTTCTAAATGACACAGGAATCAAGTACTGAGCTTAAATTGAAATTTAAGTATTTTGATTTATTAAAAGCAAATCTTAAACTTAATTGTAAAGTAATAAACCCTACTCCAACTCTACACTGGCACTGAGATCTACATTAATATAAAAATAGAAAATCTGATGAAAAAGAAAACTGCAAATGTTAACACAGAAAAATACACTTACAATACCAAACAGTTGATCAGTAGGACTCTGAAGTTTGATCTTGATTTATCAAGTAAGAACAGAAATGTTTTAATGATTTTTAAATGTCAGCAAAACCCATTTGTTTAGTTAGTTTCCATTTAAAATTGTTTAATGTATCCTGTAGGCACATGTGGTACTTAACAGATTTTAAATCTCACAAAACAAAAAAGGATGTGGTATCAACTGAGCACTTAACAGCCTCATACAGTACAAACTAGAGCACACTATGAAGAAAATCTTGATAAGTCAGGCATGTAAACACACCCAGACAATATCAAATGAGAGAGGAAGCAGCCAAATACCCTCCCTCTTTATCATACACATTCAAATCAGGGATGATTATTCTGGGCATTTTACGGATGTATGGCACTGGCTCAGGACACAGGAGACAGACAAGAGTCTGGACTTCACAGAGTAGAACCAAGACCTTGCATCATCCCTGTCAGCAGACTGGAAGCCATAGCAATGGCGTTTACGTTATAAATGAGAAAACATTACCAAGAGAGTGAAGGTATTTACCACTTAGGAGCTTTAAACGCTACTCGGAGATAACCCAATGCAAACATGCTTCAGGCTGCTCTCTAAGTACTGATGGAGCATCACAGCAGTGACAGCAAGATTGTGTAGACATGCCTGAGCTAGCTGCAAACTCAGCAGAGCCTACAAAATCCACACAAAAAGCAGGGCATTTTATAACCTTGTAACATGAACCGCCATAGTTACACTAGAAATGGCAAAAGGTGCACACACCTCAAATGCAAGCACCAAAACCCACAATAATTTAGAGCTAGTCTTTTAATCAAGAGAAAAGATTTCCGTCTCCTTGTCAAAAACAAAGAAATGGCAATGTGAATGACATCTGATTTCCTTCAGCTTCCTTGTCTTGTCAGGACTGATTCTGACAAAAAAGCCTCACTGAAGGTCTTCTCAATTCTGGAGCACTTAATTGACTGTCTTCAACTCTGGATCTTATCTGCAGCTATCCTCTGAGTGGGGTGGTTACGAGGCCTCCCCTCTCTACCAGCCAGCAACTTTCCAGAGACTTATAAAAAGCTTTTATATTAGGCTTATCTTTCCCTCTGTTAATTTAACTGAAATCAAACCAATGGCTGAAAAACCAAATAAACAAATACAATTTTTTTCAGGAAAATACAGCCAAAGAACATCATCAAATAAACTTCATCTTATATGAAAATCACGTTAAAATCTGGCTTTGCATGGCTACACAAGTTGTTGGCAGACTATGCTGAAACAAGGGTGTCTGTCTCATCTGAAAGCTGCCACCTGGGAACACTGAATGGAAACAGAAGGAGGAAGGGATTAACTACAGAGTTTCCTCCACACAACAGATAAAAACCAAAATAAAAAAATCCTGGACTCAGTGATGTCACTGGGAGTTTTGCCACTGACCTTGCAGAAAGCCAAGTTTTCAGCCTGGCAGAACCTCAGCAGAGCTCAGTTTCATCTCTGTGTTGACAGCCCTGCTTGCTGCCTCCCCCAGCTTGAACGCAACTTTCAAGCACCAAGACAAAGCCGAGCACCAGCAGCATCACACCTAGAGAAGCTTTGGGATCCTGAGAGCAACTGCATGGTACTGCCCTGGACATCCAATCAGCTGCCTTTTAGATCTGCAAAGGCACAGTTCTCTCATGTTCTTACCATATCTTATCGAAAACTGAAAGTATCAAATATAACTAATGTATCAAAAAAAATAGATTAAAAAATCAATTAAAAAAGCAAGCAATCCTATCTGCATGCATTACCACCCTGACTTTGTATCATTTCCGATTCTAAAATCAGTCAGAGAGGTCAAGGAAATCTGAGGATGCAAGATAAAGTCAGAGCTGCCACACCACAACCTCTTTGGTCACCTCCTCTGAAATAGGAAGGTCAGTGGCATAGTGATAATTGGTGAAATTACCAGCATACAGAGAGCACTCCCTGAGCCAGGGCCTAACAGTTGCTCACTTGACACATGCTGGCACCGTTCTTCCCAAAGAGAGATGAGGACGCTCAACCACCAGCAGATCTAGCATCCTCTCCAATGTTTATCGGACTTTCCCAGCCAGGAAAATCCTGGACGCAGCTTACAGAGCAAGGTTCCTCCAAACACTTCTCTTCTGCTGAGCCAAACACAAACGGCACCCAAGCACAGCAGCAAGGCAGGAGACACACAGAGAGAAATCTACCAAAACAAAAGTGAAAGTGACTTGTTTTCCTAGCTGAGTCAGGGGTTTTCCACACTGAATACAGAAGCACAGATGGTGAAAAGGGAGCTGAAAGATTTAGAGACAGCATTTCAACTTTCCGAAAGCCAGAACTGGCCCCTCAACAAATAATACAGAGTTCCAGTACTTCTGACAGATCCACCAGAAAAAAATGCTGCCTTTTATTTTGGAACTAAACCAAAAAACCCATGCATATTTTTCAGCACTTCCTGAAGCAAAAGTAATAACCTCGACTATAAGATCTTGTTTATAATGTTGTTTGAGTGCCATGCTTGAAATATAGGCTATAGCAAAGGCATGCATAAAAGCTTTTTCCCCTCTCGCTCCCCCTTTTATAGAACAAATTGCAGCAAAAAATATTACTGGTTTATATAAATAAACCATACTTCTTTTCTACCAAATTCTACCTTCAAAAGATAGACTACTCAAGAGGTCAGGTTAATTAAAAGCCATGTCATTACAAGAGCTCTATTTCAAGATTTTGGCTGCCCTCTTTATCTTACGACACCAGACCATGTAAAATCTTACACTCGGTGGGCTGTATCAAGCTCCTGAGATATCCCAAAACAGTACTGCTGTGTGGCTCACACATTGACAGAACTAAACAAAAACACTGATAGCTTTCATTACTCAAACCTAAATTTTGGGGTTTGTGACTTACCAGCACCGAAAAACAAAACTTCCTCCTCTGCGGGCTACCCAGTTAACTCAGGTGTGCTAGAGTACGTGTGCCTAATCCCACGCACATCTGCCTACAATGAATCATTAACCCAGTCCTGGAGCAGGAAGGTAAGCAGCAACAGCCTTAGCCCCACGGACCATTCATCAGCCCGAGCTGCTGAATGAATGCTGAACCCAATGGAAAAGCAGGGAGTAACTAAAACCAGACCGGGGCGGAGAAGTCAGGAGGAATTCTGACCAACACAGGCACTAGGACCACCAGGTTTCTTCCCACAGGCCACCACCCACCGCTGAACCTTGTATCCTAAGTCTAATTCTAGCCGTGAAGAAATGACAGCAATGCCATCTGAGTTATTCCCCCGAGCTCACCCAGCCCCTGCCCTTCAGGATAAGTGCCGCTGAATGAGCATGGGCTACTCACACCAGTGTGGAAAGGGTGCAATGTTTTGTTGCACTACCCTTTCAGGGAAACAAATCATCCCACACCTGTTGTGGCTGCTGCACACTGTAACTGAAAAGAGCACAGACACGCTTCTCACCTTCACAGGACATACAGCATGCTGCTTTCCCCTTACTCAAACGATACCATGTACATGTATTTGATTCAGTAAGGATGTTACCAGGCTATATGCCATTGTTTCTGCTTCGGAGTCAGGGGTAACATGTAAGAAGCAGGATTAAATACTACATAAATTGCATTCATTATTTGGGTTCAGCTACTTCTGTCCAGCATTGCTTTATTTTCAGTGCAACTTCTGATACACTACTCCTCTACAGGACTTTGAATAAAGAAATTATTAGAGACTTCTACAGACACAAGCATGAGCAAAGTGAGCTGATCGCTCCTTTTTGCTCTATGGAAGGATGTCACCGAATGCTGCTGGCAAAGCAAGGATGCTTCCAATCCAGACTGCAGCCACCTCAGGCCTCCCAGCAGGCTAAGTTCAGTCTCACAGCATCAGGGAACGGGATCAGACACTGAAGGATGGATCTGTTCAGGAAACTGCTAGACCAAATTTTTTTTCTCCCACCCTGCTTGAGTAGGCTATTATATGCCAAAAACATTACCATGCAATAACGGAAGATGTAAGAGATACATAACCACCTGTGTGTCCTCACTGCCCACATTCAGAGCTAGGGAAAGAGACACTGCAGGTATTTAAGCACCATTAAGTCATTTGTTGACAATACTGTCAATATCATATCCTCACACGAGGATGGGCTGTTTTTGATGGAGCAGTTGGTCTGCTAGGTCCACAAGCACGGTAACAGAGCACCTTGAAGCTTTTGCCTGGCCTGTGAGTGTCAAAACCCGTGTTCATGTATTCTTTGTGCTTTGTATGAGGCAGCAAATGAATGCCTGCAGGCAGATGCCTCCTAACATAAGCCTGACATAAGCAGCAACACAAAACATCCACCCCAAGTGAATCAAACACATATATGCACGCAGGAGCACTCATACAGAGATTAGCAAAAATACTGTTTGCAAGCTGTCCCATTCCCCTGTTAACATCCAAAGACTTACTAATGTATCAACCTTACTCCAACTATCCTGACCACGGTGCTGTTAAAGACAGGCTATGCTTTTTCACAGACATCCTTGACCACAGGATTAGGTCCAGGGCGATGAGGTAGGAAGAGAAGAATGAGAATTTCATTTCACCACTGCTTCTTCTCTCAAAGTAAATAATGAATTAAAAGTTTAATCTTTCACTGAATACCTGGCATGTTGATAGTCTTGGCAAATGACAACTAAATTAAACATATATGAACAGTGTCACATAACAAGTCTAACCGCTTATTTTTAAACTTGGAAGAGTCTGAACAATTGAAAATATCTGGGTTGGGCTTACAAAGTAATTCCACACACCCTTTTCACACACTTAGTCTGCATAGCTGGTAGTAGTAGATGGCACTGAAACGAGAGAAGAAATCTGAAAGACAAAAAAGGAAAAACTTTCTATACTCATGACATTAATGAGAAAATAGTATGTAGCTTCATACTGTTTTTAACTTCTGCTGCAGAAAAGGACGGGACAGGCTCAGGATGGGTAAAAACCTCTGTGTGTGGTGCTAGCATGAAAAAAAAAACACTTCATAAAAATAAAATAGCCTAACCTTAACCTCACTTAGCAGTTTCTCTCTTGAATTAGCAAACTTACACCCACAAGGAACCGGTGTCAAGTAGACAAGCAGTGTGCTTTTGCATTTTAATTATGCATATACATACAAAAAGGGAATTTCTGTCAATCCTTAAACATCTTCACTGTTGAAACAAGAAACAACTAATGTTAACAGAAATCTTATTCTGGCTTCATTTGGTATTACTTAACAAGTAACTTCTACAGCTAATTAAATCAACCACTTCGCAGTTCCTACTGCAGACAGCCTGAAGAAAAGCCACAGACATACACAGCCCAAACACGGCTACATATTTCCAAGCATCTTCCTAGATATTTTCTTGATATAAACTGGAGGGGGGGTGGAGGGGAAGAGTATTTAAAGGACACGTATACAGGCCTGCACATCTAACTAGAAAGGCCAATCTTCCCCCCGGTGCCCGATGGACAGCAGCCAGCTGGGTTCATGCCGGTGCCGCAGGTGAGGCGCGGGCAGCCCAGGGGCTGGGTGCAGCCATTTTGTCCCGCCGCCCCTTCCTCCTCACCCATCTCCTCCGTGCGCTGCAGTCCCTTCAGGCCACTACCAGCTCAGCCATGGTGCTTCCTGCAGCCCTGGCCCCGCAGCTCCCTCCTCTCAGCTTTTTCTGCCCTTTCTTAGGGATGTTTTCCCCTCAGCGCCCGCCAGTGGCTGAGGGGCTCAGCTGTGCCCTGCGGTGGGGCCGCTGGAGCCAGCGGGAACCGGCTGTGTCCGGCACAGGGCAGCCCCGGATGCTACACACAGGGGCCCACCTTGCAGGCCCCAACCCAGCACCTTACCAGTTATGCACTGTACAGTTAATAATTAGCACCACCGGCTAAAACGAAGAAGAAGAGACGAAGCTTCATGTGCCATTTGGCTTCTTCAGCCAAGGCAAGTCACCCAGGAACCCACAGCTGAGGCACAAGTAGAGGCTGCGGGACAGTGAGGTCCCCATCCATTTCTCTGATGCAGACAAGCAACATCCATAACCCAGGCAGATCCCTCCGCCTCTTCCAGCTCATCCAGTTTCTCCTTCTCTGGCAACACAGATACCACAGCAAAGTGCTCAGACACTGTGGAAGTGGAGAGCTAACAGAGATGAAAAGAGAAACAAGGTTTCCTGATGATGAGCCCAGTACCTACCAACAGGCCAACCTGCAGCACCCGGGCTGCCCGAGACCCACAAGGCATCTAAGTGTCAGGCTGTGTGCGAGAAGCCTTCTGTGAGACAATTCAGCCTCTGGCTATAGAAGAACACAAACCAACAGCGGCAGCTGAAGCCAACATCAGCAGACCCCACTAAAAG
>RSEF01000002.1:91711023-91738490 GCA_003993805.1 Himantopus leucocephalus
GGGGGGTTTAAATCACTGTCACTGTCTCAGAATATCACAAACTCACTTTGTTGAGTATAATCCTGCAGATGACAAGGCTGTCACTGGTAGAGTCACACTAGTCAGGTGGAAGGCTGGCTTTTTCCCCCTCCATAACAAGGCTTTTTTGCCTGCTTAAGAAAGAAATCACAAAACCTTTTGGTGAACACTAGGGCCATGGTACGCATAGACCATTTTTCTACCTTTCTGTATCATTTTTGTACCTGTTTATATGAGAAAATGGAATAATTTTCACCAAATTGATAAGCTTAAAAAACCCAAACTTGTTCTTCAATGTGGGGAAATGGTGACTTGTAGATGCACACATTTACATAATCATTTACATAATCATTGGCTTAAGGAATAAAGAAATATATCGATTTTCAATGTAAAGTAAAGCCAGGCACATACTCCTCCTAGCTGAGTCCACAGTATTGCAGTGGGAAAGCTATGTTGGAGTTGGGGGCCACAAAAAGAGCAGACTGCAGGCAAACTACACGAAATATCTGAATAGATTTTAAAGCATGTATTAGCAAGAGATTTAGGCAAATGAAAGTTTCATCTCCCAAATAAATAGGACTTTTCTGGCAGCTCTCTTATTTTTTTTCCTGCTAATCTTTTACTTATTCAGATTCTCCTGCTTGGCTATCACCTAACACACATCACTTAGTAGTTGTCATTATTCAGTCACGATTTAGGGTCTCATCCAGTCATGATCTCATGGATTTCCGACTGCAGACAATGGTCGATACCAATTTATGTTAAAGGTGGAAATGGAACATAACCCTGGGATTATTAATGACACCCTTATAACGTTATTTGCTTTTCCACAGGTCTTTTAGTGGTTTTGACTAAACTCTGTAACTACAAAATTGCCAGCAATCTCCTTGCACTTCCAGTCATTTTCCAATTTCACACCTTAATAACAAATGCCACACAATAATAACAATTTATAAACGCAGCCTGTACTTTCAACGAAAACAAGTTGCCAGTCACTCCACAAATAAAAAATCCTCGTGGCTCCACGACTTTCCTTTGAGTCATGAGTAAAGAGCAACTAGATGCTACAGACTCTGAATAACCCACACACCCACGCTACATGCGTCCAAAGAAGATCATTTCCCAGCAGACATTTGTGGACTCGTTACTAACGATCCAGCTGCTAATTTAGCATCTGCTCTTGTTCTCGGGTTACCAGCAGGTCCCTCCCTACCCCACAACCCCGCTCTGAATGGGTCGTACTCACGCACAGCTTTGCTTCTTTAAAATACACTGGTATATTTAGCAACAGTAAGCGACTTTACACACTAAGGAGGAGGCATGGTTCAGATTAAGTAGGTAAATAAAACTCAATCAAATTAATCAAAAGCAGGCTTCACAAAACAAAAGTCTTTTTGATTTGGTCATTTCAGGTAAGATTTGAAAGAGGAAAAAAAGCTGTGTATATTATAACTTAATCTAGGGAGGGAAAAAAGTATCCTATTTTCCCCTCCCCTTTCTCTAAAAGGCAACGTGCTGTAGTTTATTTAAACTAGAATTTCTTCACTAGGAACCCAAAACATGAAAGATATGCCATGTACTTTTGCTGTATAAAGTGAAAAATGTCGTATTTTCACAAGTGTATTTTTTTAGAACTGGATTCAGACATTAAAACATTACTTTCAGCTTTGCTGGAAAATGAAACTGCCACCAGTAAAGAAAAGTTCTGAAGTTTCACTCAAGACTAAATCAGTTTTGTAAAGAAAAAGGTCCCTGCTCTTTGTACATTACATTTAATTTCATTACTAAAACTGAACTTCCTGACTTATATAAGGTTATCATAAAGTTACACAACATTCACTTGTCTTGATTATTAATAAGTTTAGAGACAAGGTGAAAAAAAATTAATGTACTGAAGTACTAAACCAGTAGAACTCCATTTACTGAATATGTGCACACAAATTGAGCCACTTTGTGACAAAAATAATTTAATGCAATGAAGTATTAAATGCTATTTAAAAGGGAAAACATTTTTCACTGAAAAAAACCCTGCATTATCACCTACTCAGTTCTCTCATTTAAGTGTTCACTGAAATACTGTTCCATTAGAATATATTTCTTTATGGGAACTGTAATAAAGGAGGCACATTATGAATTACAGACTGATTTAAGCACAGAGACATAATCAGACATAATAAATGAAGTGATGCCAATATTTAGATCTGTAACCAGAGGTCATATGGCTCATTATCAATTTTATGTAATTACAAAGGTGTGTATCAGAATACACTCATATTGTGTAAGCTTGAAAAGAGCTGGAATCAGACTAAGTGAGAAAAAAAAAAGGAATTCTATTCTTACCTAAATCCTACCTATAAGCCTAAATCTCAAGTTTTTAAGTGCTTCTTCTAACGCACTGGTTGTAAAATTTACATCTAATAATGTAACACCTTATGATTATTACTATACCTACACAGGTTAACTTGTTACTGCGTGAACACATTTTTTCCCCTCTTTTTTCTGCAGCACAGGAACCCCCGCTGAGAGAAGACAGCAGAGAAAACTGAAAGATGTCAGGGGAAAAAAAAAAAGACAAGCAGCTTGAGGAAAACAAGTTGCAAAGCTGTGCGCTTATAAACCTTTCCTTTATTATATGCCCGGCTGTGTCTTTACATGCACTCCCTGGGTCTGCTGGGCTGGGGACTTTCTGGGCCAATGTCAGCAGTGAGGACACCATTTGAGGCATCAAAGGGCTGTTGAAGCCTACCTGGGGAGTCACAGCTCTGCCAAGAGGTAGGGGTTTGCAGGCGAGACCTGGAAGGACCAAAGAACACGAGACGGAGCAGAGCACGGCCATCAGACAGCAAGCCATGGCAGGGGGAGCTCGTTCCAACACTTTTATAATGCAGCCCCTGAGCACCGATAACTTTACTCCAAATACAAATTCAAGTATGTGATTCTCCTCTTCTGTCATGCCACAAAATTAGAAACTTGGAGAGAATTAAAGAAAAAGGCTAGGAGGAATAAACTTCATTATCAAGGGACAGTTTCATTTTTTCCAAGTGTTTTCTCCAAGCAAGCTCTATTTATTCTGAGCTCCCGGGGACATACTTTCAGACAATTTTAATAAAACCATGAAGATCCACACTCCACCACTTGTGAAATCTGCAGGTACCAGTGCCAAACCACAGAAACACACTAATCGTGCCTCGTAAGCACTGAGCGATGCAGGCCAATACAGAATTTCAGGCAATTTTGAGTCTGCATCAGATGTCAACATGGCTGCACCCTACTGTGCAGCAATAAAACCAGATATCCCTCGGTCCTCATCTTCCACATGCATTTTGAGGAACACAAGCCACCTCCTAAATTTTGTTTCAACTCACATTACCACCCTCCTAAATAAGGGGAGTTTCACCGGGGAACACTTAGGTTTCCCCACGTACAGAAAATTTTATAATCTATAAGCTTGCATGGTCTGTCAGATCATTATCCTCATAAATCCACCCATGACTGCAACATTTGCTCAATGTAAATAGATTGCAGAACAATTCTGGAAAGAATGGCACAGCTGTATGACACAGTGGACATGCTGACTCCAGAAGCAAGGTCCCATACGGTAGCATTTATTACCAATATCACCCAACACGCGCTGCCCAAAGCACAGCTTTTAACCTTCCATCTGCAACTCCATGTGAAATATGAACACATTAATTCAGAGATAAGCTGCAATTTTCAAAGAATCCTAAAATAGTCACACATTCGGTTTTAAATGCTGAGAGAGCCTACCAAACCAGTAGGATCAAAGAAGAATCTATTTCTCTTGAGAAACAGTAAAACAGATCAGTGCCACGTGCTCATTCTCCCTTGTGCTACCAATTGGTACAAAGACTTGCTGCTGAGGCCACTTGCATGCAAGGACGAGAGCGGTGCAGGAAGCATCTATACCCTAAGCCTTCCTCACACCGCTCCCAAGCAGTTGCACGTGTACATACTCACAACATCACGCAAAGCAGCCTCCCAAAACAGCTCCTGTGTGGACCTCTCTATGCCTATATAATTTAGTTCTGAAGAACTGAAGTCTTTTCTGTGATAAGCACTATGGAACAAATCACAAGCACCTCAGAAGGCACAAAAGGAACATGAAGTCTCCAATTCACTTAGTTGTCCGAATTTCCTAAGAAAATTTATCTGGCTGCTGGAAGATAAGACAATACTATTTTTACTCTCTTAACCACATCACTATAGTACAATTGAATGCCACAGAACTTACTGTTTTTCTTTCTATACACGGTGATGGTATCCTTGGTAAAAGGAAATAGCATAGAAAATTGAGAAAAGTCTCTCTAGGGAGTTTTAAGGTTTTAACCTTAAATAATGCTTGGTGAAAGCAATTTAATGCGGGAAAACCCCTGTTGCTGATTTGGGGTTTTGTCTTCAAATAAACAATGCTTATGAAAGATTTATAAATATTTGAATACTGTTGCACAGGTATAGCCAGGTGCTAAACAGCGCATGAGGGGTTTCTTTGCAATCTGAGCTTCCACATTATGTTTTCCCAAGTAACTCTGCCTACCCCTTTCTGGCCAAGCTAGGAAGGAAAAATTCAGTCTCCATGCTAGTGACGCATTTGTTACCATCTCCTCTGGAAAAAAAGAGACAGCATAGGCTAGATTATTTCTCCGAGATTAATCAAAAGGCAGAAGTACAAAAGATAACCTACAAAAGAGAAGCAAGAGAATATATTTCCCCTTTTCAACTATTTGGGTCATTCACTTGAAGGGTTGTTCTGTACCAGAGGCTGACGTGCATGTCCCCTCTAACAATGGCAGAACAGAGCTCTGTCCCCAGTCATTGTGCATGGCCTCCTATTCAAATTTGGCACCTAAGTTTTGCACACAGAGACTACGTACGTGAAGACAGCTTAATATTTTATATACAGCAGAGAGCTGTTTGTCCTGTAACAATACAGATAAGTGGGAATTTACATTAAAAAATAATGACTGAAAACTGTTCATACATATACCACTTTTATAAAAAGTTAATTCCTCCCACCCCCCTCAGAAAAAAAAATAAATTCAGCACTGCCAATTTGCTTCCAGGTAAATTTAAGCTAAACTGTAAAATATGAAGTAGGTTAAGGCCATTTTTCCCCCCATCAGTTCAATACCAAAATGAATTTAAAAATCTTAAATTATTCTCAGGTAGCAAATTAGTATATACATAATTGGCAATGCACCGCAAGCAACATTTCTTTCCAAGTAACTCCTTATGAAAATGAAGCAGCACGGGGAATTTACGGTGCTTTTCATGGCAAGAAACCCACGGTATCTGTATAAACAGGTTTTATACTTCAGGCAGTTTTATATTTGTAAAATACTTTCCAGTAGACCTGGATCTCATTTTTAATAGGAGAAAGTATGATATCTAACCACTTGAATGCAAGGAGATTTCATTCCAAAATAACTATGGCTAATTTGAGGCTACACAATAACAAACAATAAACAATGATACAGATGAGCAGTATTCTTAAATAAGGCTGGCATAACGGCATGACAAGTTGTGGGCTTTTTCAAAAAATATTAGCACTATCTGGTCTTGTGAAAACAAGTGAGAACAGAAACAAGTGACCTCCTTATCCTTAAACAGTATGAACAATGTAAGAGGTCTTTAGCTGTACAATACTAATGGAAACATGGCCCTTTGAAGTTTACCACCATGTAAAGAAAGGCAACCACAGGTGGAGAATATAGGGGAATATAGGCACCAAACTCACCTATCTCTACCTAGGCACACAAACCTCCCCCCCGCCCCACCAGCCTTTAGAATGAGATACCTAACTTTTGTTATTTCAGTGTGAAATATAAACCAGAACCGGGGTGAAGAGACAAAAACAGCTTGTACCCGCAACTGCCTCACTGATCTGCCCCGGTGAAGCCCACGCCGGTCCATCTCCCACCTGTGCCATGCTGGAGCACACCCCGAGATCTCAGCTGAGCTGCTGCCTGGGAGCTGCACGCCTCAGCCCGGCAAGCGAAGCAGAGCAAAACCAAACTCCACGGGCCCTTGGGCTGAATATTAAGGCAACGGGAGCACAGCTACGCCCCACTCTCCTCTGTGCTAAATTCAAGCTCCTTCAGAGCAGCTGACCAAAGTCCCATTTCCAATACTGTGTTAAACAACTAACCACTACTTTTGCTGCACTTCGTTTTCTGGCAAGTGCAAGCAGACGCTCCATTTCTGTCCCAACAGAGCCCAACCAACCACAGGACCAGAGACAGACTCGAAGTCTGCCAGACCCCTACTAGTCATGTTGTACATTACTACACTAACAGCNAAAAAAAAAAAAAAAAAAAAAAAGAAAGAGAGAAAAAAGGATGCTTTAAGGAAAACCAAAATCCCTGGTTTGCCTTATATGAGGCTGGAGGAAAACAAACCTTCAAAAAAATGGAAAGAAAGAACGCAGCTGGGGTGAGGGGGGATGACACTGTATTTTGATCCTGACATCAAGTGCTAAACCCCACTGAGACACTGTTTATTAACTGCAAAATAAAACTACTAAAAGCCAAGAAATAAAGTAGCAGTTTTCATCCACTGATAATCGATTATTTCCAAAATTCACAAATTGTCTTCTTCAGAAAGCACAATTCTTCACCAAAAGTATAATCAATTTTCCTTAGAAGACTGAATTTTCCTGATACATGTAAGGTTGAAAATTGGGTAAATACTAGTTGTAGAAGAACTAACTGCTCTTTCGTGAAGACATTCTCTCGTTTCTTACAAATCCATCCAAGAGTTGGAAGGAGGATTTGATTAACTGTATTTGCTCAAAAGGTACGGAGGAAAGCAACTTTACTTTCATTATGAAATGTTTTAATCATCACCATATAGTTGTAGGACTATGCTTGGATAGTCTCTTTCTAGACAGTTTTACGAAGGTGGTACAATCTACAAGACTTGAAATGAAGGGACAAAACAGGCCAACTACATTTATTACTTAAAACTGCAAGATAATTTTTTATTCTCTGTCTAAATACATAGTATTTTGTAAAATTCACAGATCTCTAAATTTAAGATAAAATACTGTTCTGCAATTACCCACATAGCTATTGTCTTTTTTTCTTCTTTTTTAATTTTATATTTGATCCTGGACTCTCTATCCGTCACACATGGATACATCCATGTTCGTCTCACAGCAGAAAAGCTAGGTTTCATGAGAAGAATTAATTCTGCATTAATACATGATACTCAGGAATAACAGACTTGATGTGAAGATAGCAATCCTTGACTTACTAATGTAAGTGTAGAAGTAAAAGTATCTTCTGGCTTATAAAAGCCCTTATGGAGTTTGAGGACGACGTCCCAGCACACTCCGGTTTCTCCCCAGCATCCCTGTGCCAGGCTGACCCTAGGGCAAATCGTCTAGGACACACAGCCCAGTGCTGGAGGATCCGCAGCATCCGTGGGTACAAGAAGTGTTTGGGACTCACTGAGGACAGAAACTAGTCCCAGTTTGTCTTCCCTCTGGACAAGGCACCACCCAGGGAATGAAGCTGCACAACAGGACCTTAAGGAGACGTAAAAAAAGACAGTAAAAAGACTACATGTCTTGAAAAACACGAGGTTATGCACGTCTGATGTCGTAACATTATTTTAGCACGCCACGCTGCTCTGTGTTGCTATGAGATGACCAAGTGACTCTTCAGCACACGCAGAGAAAACAGAGGTAATTAAAAGCAAGCAAAAGAAATAATTGTGTTAATTACAACACTGGCAGTTTAGCAACATGATCTGACCTATTTGTAGCTGTATTTAATGAATTGGTACAGTCAGTCTTAGGAGCACCTGAAGGTGTCACAGTACCAAGATTTCAATCACGGCAGCAGCCAAAGGCTGATCTCCTTCCCCAAGGAGAAAGCCCTGTCCTCGCAGGGAATGAGCAGAGCATTCGTCAGAGCGACCGCAAGCAACACCACGAGCCCCGTTAGAGCAGAGAAAGCTGTGCTGACACCGAAACATGAGCTGTACCCCCAGGGAACCTGGGAGTAATTTATGTGGTATCCATGAAAGTGTAGGCTTGGTACCAATTACCATGAGAAGTTNAAAAAAAAAAAAAAAAAAAAAAGGAAAGAAAAAAAATAAAGAAGGAATCTGGACTCGCACCAAGATATTCCCTGATCAACACCCAGAACCTGCGGCATTCAGAAAGTACTGCTGCAGGAGGGGAGAATGAAGAAAAGCACAGAAAACAGTTTTTTCTTCCAATTTGGCTGAAACTATTTATTGATTTTGGAGACTCCCCTTGTGGCACACTCAGACAAAATCAAAAGGGAAAATACACGTCCTGTGCACAGTAAGATCAGACATGCCATCCTTGCTGTATTTACCTAGGCGGTTATTTTTGCTGCATATGCAAGATACTCACTTCAAACAAAAAAGAAAAATGCAGAAAGAAAAGCCATCTAAGCACAGACGTAAGAACAAAAATGAAATAATATGTTGTATTATAAAATCATTTGGAACTTTTCTTATCTTTTTAGAACCGGCTAAAGCAGGAAAAAAATAACACCCGAAAATAACTCTACACAAAAGAAATAAAAGCAATATTAGTATTTTAAAGGGTCTTGAACAGAATTTTCTGTTACATTAGAAAGCCACTGCCATGGCTCCCAACAGACCTCAGGGGCAAGCACGGGAGAATGCCCGCTGCAGGATGTGTGGGGCAGGAACAGAAGATCTTTTAAAGCAGAAGTCATCTAGATAATCTAAAACAGAGCTCTTTGCAGCTTTCCTCTGGTGTCCCTGGAGAAGTCAGCTTTGACGGAGCTGATTCTGCATCTGGTGCATCTTACATACGCCACAACACGAGGACCTTCAAGCAGCCTCGGAGGACAAACTCCTGCTCACGTCACCATCGGACCATGTCCTGACACCACCTAACACAAGCACCACTTAACACAAGCACCAAGGAGAAATCTAGCAGTCTCACCCTCAAAAAACATTCTATGATATGATTCTATGACAAAAAAACAAACTGCCTTTTCAGAGGAAAGGGGACCAGCAGACTTAACAGGAATGACTCTCAGATCTGGGAGATGGTGACAACTGATCATCAATGGTGCATTCATACTCAGGCCCTTGAATTTTGTTGTTGTCTAGTCTAAACCATCAAAAAAACTATTAACCAAAAGCAGTAATATAAAGAGGTTTTATATCGTCTTACAGCACATACGTTTATTAAAATAACGTTTGAAAATTCAGAAAGCATCTCATCAACTATCAATGCTACCCATTTTACATTTCTATGTATTTGTGTGGTCTTCAGAAAAAAAAAAAAAGGAAAGAAGTCATTAACCCTTGATTACTGAAAAACAACAGAGTTCTACCCTTTCGGCTCAATTCCACAACAAAACATCAGTAACAGCCGATCAGATCAACATGCATTTATATAAATAAAACCCGACACACAGCAAAGGAAAACAGGTATGGCAAACAGAGACTTGTACTGCTTGTTAGTCGCCCTTGGTGAAAAAGTAACACTTATCTGATTAAGTACTTCTGGATTGGTACTTGCTGTTGCACCTTGTGATACGGTTATATTTAGAACACTGATAATATAAAAATGTAATTTTCTTGCTCAAGCTCCATGCCAGTGGTACGACTTTGCATCTTATCTGTTTATTTTGTTAAGTAAAGGAAGTTTTCACCCTTAGCACCACAAAACCAGCATGGCTCAGAAACACCATCATGGCCAAAGGCCTTTGGGTCACTGCTAGAGCTTGCTATGGAAACATCGATTGCAACACCACAGCTTCAGGAATATTGAGGCTTACGTCTTATCTGGGTTCTTGCTCAAAGAAAAAGGGATGACGCTAGTCTGCCAGGTGGTCCTGGCAATTTGGTGTAGTAAGAGCTACTGCAGGTTTAATCCTCAGCCCTTCCCGTGCCAAGCAGGTCCTTGAACATGCGTTTTCTGTAAGCGAGCTTCCTAATTACCCGGCTGCTGATTACTTAGGCGAGGGCTGCTCCATCACACCTTACTGAGCCGTTCCACTTTGCATACGCCACAGTAACACAGACAGAAAGAGGCAGAGCAACTCACAAACCAACCTTAAAACTTATGCACAGGTCAATCACCTTTAATAAAAATAAGACACTGAAGAACGCAGAACCGAACCCGACAACGCAGTCTGTCTGCTTCACCCCTGCAAGTACTTCGGGCCCAGCCTACACCAAGTTCTCACTTTATTTGCACCTTTCCTACCTGCTTTAATGATACTCACCACAATAAAAATTAAAAAAAAAGAAGTAGTATACCAGGGTTGCGTCATTTTTTGACTACCAGAGAAATCTTTGTAACTCACATTTCGCCACTGGAACTGTCAGAGGAGACTGCCAACTCCCTTCCATAAAACACATCCCAAGGAACACACAAAACACAGCTTAACATGCAAATATCAGATTGAATTTACAGGGTCAACAGTAAGAAATTAAATTTTTTGTCCCACAGACGCTCTCAATCTGAAAGCTATAGTAAGAACAAAAGAACATAAACAAAAAAATATTTTCTTTCCCATTTCTCTGACTACAACTACTCTGCACAAATGCACGGCATCTTAGGCAGCTCGTTAGCTGGGGGATTAACGAAAAGCAAAAAGACATTTCTGGTGCGAGGGGACTAGAGCGGATAGGGGATGCTGTGTGCCAGCGCCATCGCGGCGCAGCCCTGCCACGCAATCTTTGTGACTCACTCCTTGGCATGGCTTAAGTCCCTGGCTCATCGCTGACACTCTCATGCTGAAACTATGACAACAATACACTATTCCCAGCATCACTTATTTAATGATAAGCAGCCTGGCTCACTGGGCAACCAACAGCTCTGGAAACACTCTATACATAAAGAGGATTATTATGTTAATAAGGGTTGTAATTTCCATTAGCTGGAAATGCGGCTACTTTTAGAAGATCCTTAAATCACGATTTTTGCTGAAAACACATATTTTAAGTTTTTTTCCCATTCTCAAATTTTAATGCAGGAGCTGGCTTAGGCCGATACAGAAAAATAAATTTCTAAAGACCCCTCAATCTCTTAGAAGAAGCATTAAAGTGTGAAAGCTGTCAATTTTCATGGAAATCACAATGCCAAGGCAATACAAAAAGCTTCAGTATACAGAACCCCATCGTTGCCAGAAAATCAAGTGTTTGCTGATGCTGACAGAATAGTAGCTAAAGGCCAGACACAGGGGAATACTTGTTAAGGCGCTGAATTGCGATTCAGGACCAGTGAGGTACTTCCCTAGCCCTGCCACAGGCCTCCTGGCTGATTTCAGAGTAGGTCATGTAAATGTGTCCACACTTTTGCCAATATAAATAAAATGGAGTCTCCTACGTGTATTTCTTTAACCCAGAAGAATAGCATTAGGAAGCCTTCATAAATGCTTGTAAGATAATTCAAATCTGTGACAACAGGAGTCTTAACAAATATTTATAACACCACAGAGGTTTAAGAATACATACACCTATACAAGAAAACTCTCATTCCTTTGAAGGCAAAAAAAAATCCCTTAATTCTGGCCATAATCATGGTTGTACTGGGATCTGAATTACTCGGCAAAAAGCAATATACCACTTCTCTAGCAAGATTAGCTATGCACAAAGCAGCCATGTATTTACTGAGCCGACTTCAAAATTAGTATTTAAGATGTTGCTTTCCTTAATGGTCAGCATCATCTAAAACTGCACCCATGCGAGTGCTCTACATTGTAGCTAATCCCCCCTTTCCCCAACTTTATCTAGTGCAGCATCTGGAAATTCACTGTAATTGGTGCAGCTTGCCCAGATGGGGTGGCAAGTAAAATCTGTCCCATCAGAAGCAGCGCTACCTCCTGCTGAGCAGGAAACTGTTTTCATAAAGACAAGCAATTTGGCTAAAATGTAAGCTTACAGGTGCAAAACCTGCATAAAAATGAAGCTGGAATTACAAAGGAAAGACATGAAGAACAAAGGAGACAGGCGACAGTAGGAAAGAGAAGGTTCAATTTCATCTAACAGTGGCAGGAGCGGCATGAAAGAGCAAGATGAAAAAATACAAGATATCCATGGGAAAGAAAGTAATGACAGACGATCGGGAGACTGCGAGAATGAAAACAAATCCTGACTATTCTAGACAGCCCAGAAATGGAAGAGACTTTAAGAAGCCATCTATTTCAGCCTCTGGTCTGGTACAAGACTAATAGATTTCTGAAAGAAAGGAAAAACAAAAAAAAAAAGAAGGGGAAAAGCGAGATAGGAGAAATGGGAAACTGGAATTCAGAAAGAACAGCTGTCAGGACTGGATTGCATTGCATTTATCTCACCACTTAGCTTATTCTTACAATTAGCTTGCTTATCTTCAGCAATCCTGAGATATTAGTCATGACTGAAAACACAAATGTCTCCCAGTATATTAGGTCAACAGTTATATTCATATAGAGGTGCAAAACACAGTAAAAATTGCCTGGGTTTATTTTATGCAACAGCAAGCATGATCCTTCTGTCACCACTACCAGAGTTTTATTTCACATGATGTACCTTCACTGACACAAAAAGAAATACTTTGGACCCAAAGAGGAGGACAGGGCTTGTGGCTCCAGAAAAATGTACTACGGAGAAGTTCCTTGCCTCAGGTATGCACACGAGAAGCTCCATTTGAATTCTGCGGGAGTGGTGCACGTACAAACCAGGCCACAACCGGAAAGATAATGCCAAAAGCACAAGTGTCAGCCTTGCAACTGGCCACGGCAGCAACCTTCAAAGCAAGTACCATGCTGCTACTCCACGTTTCTAATTGCAGTCACCGTCCTTTGCCATCCAGTACTCTGCACATTACACTGAAATCTCATATAAATACAAAGCAGGGGAGACACATGCAAATTGCCCGGTTTTCCAATTCTCATTTACACATTACTTAAATCAGTTTTTCTGTATAGCCTAAATCTTGTAATATCTGAAGGTGAGATAGAGTACGGTGTAAGCGTTGTTACGCAGACATTCGCAGAGATGTTCTGCAGAAAACAGTTCCCTCCAGGCTTTTGGAGACAAGGTTTACAAATAATACGCTAAGCTCACGAAGCATAACAACAGTTTCTCTTTTTCTTTATTTTTTTTTTTTCAGCTGGATGTGCAGTTTCACAAAGTAACCCACTTAACTATGTGGAGCACACATAAAATAACAGGAAAAGGTTTCAACAAGTTGAGATGCCCAACTTGGTCTGTACCTGGGGGTTTGCTTTTCCAGGTTCTGCATTACTGACATTTCATCTTTTTATGTGACTTCCAGTGTGACTTCAGTCCAGCAGATGAGACCCTCCATAGTAGGCTTGCTAGTGTCTGCCTGTATTTGTTAGTACTGTAAGGCCCTGTGAGATAAGGAAGAAAGCTGAAGCACAGAAAATAAAGGTCCAACTTAAAGAAAGCACTAATACATCTTGTTTAACATAGAGGCTTTCCCCACGTTTGGCGAAGACTCCAGAGGAAGCTTTTCTGCGCTCAGAAATAAAGGCATGGAGAAGGACCCACGAACTGCTGGTTTCCATGGGAGATGGAGATGCTTTCAGTGACAGGGGAAGATGCTCTGCACTTTGCAAGGCTCCTAATGGAGCAGAACAGAACTGATCCTCTAAGCCCTCATTTTAGGCTTGAGCCCTTTATGCCACTTGTGACCAATGTTGGCCAATTATGCCACATTATGGTCAAAAAAGACACCAATCAAGACACCCAGAGAGGCCTGTCTCTGCTCCCTCTAATGAAGTAAGGGCAGATGCAGACACCAAGGTAGTAGGTTTTAAACAAGTGTATTTCTCCCTTCTAGCACCTGTTGCATGATCACAGAAGAATAAATCCTAATTTCTGCTGCTGCTACCAGTTGTCTTAAATTCACCTTCATAAGCTAAAGTAAATATTAATTAAATAAAGCATTATGGACTTGGTAAAGCTTTACAAAACTCATGCCTAGTAATTAGTAATAACAAAATTCTTGGTACCGAAGTCCACAATTATTTTTGAAACTAAGAAATGGGGAAAACCATGCCACACCAGCACAAACTGCATTTTTCCTTTGCCTTTTAAAACAAACAAACAAAAAAAACCCCCCACAGTCTGCTTTTAAATGTGCTATTCTCAAGCAGCCATGCCATGAAACACAGGTAGTCCATTTATCTGGGTAAAGCACACAGCAGAGCTGCTCTACCCTGTACCAAATGATACATTAAATTTGTTCACTGTTTAACGAGGGAAACTCGTAACTGTGCTGTTAATGATTTACGCAGAGACAAAACAGCTCTGCCTAAATTTTGTTAAAAATTGCGAAGTCGCGGTCATTTTAACCTCTTGCTTTCACGACTGCAAGCTAACCTGATCAATAAGCTGGAAACGTGTATAGCACTTCTCCCACGAAAGGAAGGTATTTCTGCCACAGTAGCCTTAAAAGCCAGCGTTCCCTGGGCCTGGGCACGCTCCACAGGTGCAGCTCACCTCTGGGTTCATACGGGATCCAAGAAGGACAGACGAAGCTGTCCTCTTGCTGCATTTTCCTGGCCCTAGCGGATTTCCTCATTGAGCAAGTAAAACCTGATTAGGGACCAAACATCCACCGGTTTCCAATACGGATGTTTGGCAACTCAAGGAATTACGAACCGTTCAGCAAAGCCCACAGCTAGCAGCATGGACACATCCAGGCTGGCAACCTCTGACTTGCACGAAAAGGCAACAAGTGGGATTTCAAGGCTGAAATCAGCCCAGGTAAAACAGACAGGCAGTCCCTGGCCGGTGCACGCGACAGCACTGACGTCAACTTCCGCAGGAGCAGATTAGCACCCGCACGCTTTGCTATACAGTATCGTGAGCGCATCTTCACCTCAGGACTGGATTTGCCTCCTGGAGTCACGTCAGGAGGGTCGTTCAGAAAAGCCCTCAGACTCCAGTTGCGCTAACGACACGCTTTCTCAGTACAAATTCAAACTCTTTTAACAGATCTTTGGATACCCAGCAGTCGAGACAAATTTTTAATCAGCACTGCCTCTGAGAAGTGGCAGTTACCCTTCAAAGCACACCTGTAAATTGGCATCCTAGACCTCCTGCTCATCAGGATTTTAGAAAGCAGCTATACTACTTACGTCAACTAAATACAGAGAGGGGAGGCACTTTCTCCACTGCTTTTCACAGAAGGTTAGCTTAAAAGGTCACGATCAAACAGGCTGGGGTTTTTTTTTACCCGGAATCCAGCATTTTATTTACAAAAAGAGCAGCAAGCTATGCCGTGCTCCGCAAAGCCAAAGCAGTGCACACGTACGGTTTCGCCACCACAGCACTCGTGAGGGCACCTCTCCTTCACCCATCCCTCCCTCTTCTGCTTTCCGCGCCGGGCNAAAGAGCAGCAAGCTATGCCGTGCTCCGCAAAGCCAAAGCAGTGCACACGTATGGTTCCGCCACCACAGCACTCGTGAGGGCACCTCTTCTTCACCCATCCCTCCCTCTTCTGCTTTCCGAGCCGGGTNCACCTCTTCTTCACCCATCCCTCCCTCTTCTGCTTTCCGCGCCGGGCGCTACGAGGCTCCCTCGCAAACGCAGAAACTAAGGAAATTAAACCCAGCAAAAACTACTGCAGCCCCGCCAGCGCCTACTTGAAAGCCGTTTTCTACTTAGGTGAAAACGAATTTATGACATGAACGTTAAGGACTAAAAATGAACAAACCGAGAGGAGCGGCTGAGGCAGCCGCAGCCCTTCCCGGCGGTGCGAAGCGGAGCGCAGCAGTAAATGGCAGCGCGGGCGCTCGCCCGACAAAACCCATCGCTTTCGGACTCCGTCCTGCGGGCCGCCCTCGGCGTTTAATTAACGGACTAATAAACCCACCGTCTGGCGCGTGCTGTGTTCGCCCCTTCCCTTGAAAAACCCCCGATCCACCTGCGGTTTACACCAGGGCTGCCCGCTGTGGAGCACTACGCCGGCCCGAGCCGTGCCGGTCACCGGAGCCCGAGGGGGCCACCGCCGGCACCGACCAACCTCTGCCGATTTCGGGCATTTTTAATTCGAGATCGGCCGTTTTGGGTTTGTTTTTTTTTCCCCTCCCTTCCCCTGCCGTGCGGTAGTGCGGAGGGACCCCCGGCCGGGACGCCTCAGCCCGTTCACAGCCCGTTGGCAGCCCCGTATCGCCACACGCACGGACGGGCCGCAACCGCCGCCGGCGGACCGCGGGCTGCCCCGGACCCGGACGCTGCCCGCACACCCCCCGCCCCCGAGACCCGCACCGCCCCGGCTCCCCCCAGGCGGCGGCGGCCCGGGACGGCAGCCGCAAGCGATGGCTGCCCGCCGCCCCGGCCAGCCCCAACCACTTCCCCCCCTCAAAGCGCCCCCCCCGCCGCTCTCCAGCCTCTCCGGGCTTGCAGACGGGCAGCGACGGCAGCTCGGTCGGGGCGCCCCTTCCCCAGGGGAAAGCCGAGGCAGACACCTTCCCCCCCACACACACCCCGACCTTCCCTCACCCCAGCTCACCCTGCCGTCCCCGGCCGTGCCCCCTCTCCCCCGCCCGCCGCCGGCCCAGCGCCCCCGGGGCGGGCCGCCCCCAGCACGGCGAGCGCCGACACCTGCGCGCCGGCTGCGACCTCGGCGGGTCCGTCGCCCCGGGAGAGGGACGGAGGGGAGCGACGGCACCCGGGCCCGGCCCGGCCCGCACGGCTGCCGCCGCTGCCCGCCCCAGGCGAGCGGCGGCGGGTGGCTTACCCGCTGGGAGGCTTGCTGGCCCCGGGGCGCACCAGGGTCTCCATGGCCGGGCCTCCCTCGCCGCTTCTTAAGGGACGGGGCCGGTCCGGACGCGGTCCCGCAGCGGCGAAGGTCGGCGGCGGGGGAGAACCGAGAGGGAGGGAAGAGAGGAGAGGAGAGGAGTGAGAGCCGGCCTCGCCCCCTCCCTCACCCCCACCTCCCCGCCCCGCACCGCCGCCGGGCGGCACTGCCCCGGGGCGCCGCCGCCGCCGCCGGGCTCGGCCGCGCTGCGGGCGGGGATGCCCCCGCCGAGGCGGCCGCTTGCCAGCCCCCCGCCCGCCTTACCGGGCCGGCAAAGGGGAAGAAGCAACGCCGCGCCGCGGGCACTGACTGCTCGGCCCGAGCCCGCCGAGGAGAGGGGCTGCCCGGGCGGGCTCGGCGCGGCTCTCCGCTGCCCGCTCAGCGGCCGGGGCAGCCCGGGACTGCGGGCGGGGGCGGCGGCGCTGCCAGCTCCGTTTCCATGTGACGGGCCGGGACAGACGCACAGAAGGCGGCTGCCCCCGCGGGCACTGCGGGGGCGAGGAGCGGAGAGAGGGGGAGGGAAGGGAGGGGGGAGCCCGCGGGAGAGAGAAGCGGCAGAGCCCCGCCGCCGGCACCGGCCCGGAAAACCCTCTCCGACGCCTCTTTGGCTATAAACTTGGCAAAACCAAAGCTTGCCAGGCGGCTGTCCCCCGGGGAACCACGGCTTGTTGTGAGCCTCACCCCCTGCCCAGCACCTAACGTTGCGGCATCAGGCTTGTTACCTTCATTCTTATAGATTCAATTTTTTTTTCAAATTTTATTTTCTTGGAGGCGGCGCTAACAACTCTTTCAAAATTAGTAGCGGCTTGGGTCAAGAGCGGGGCTGGAGGGCCGTGTTGGGGCCGGCGCGGCGCGGCATGGCAGGCTTCTCCCCACGTGCTTCAACCCAGCGGTGCGAGGCCGGCAGCGGGGAAGGGCAGTGTGGGACCCCCCCTGCACCCTCAGCTTCTCACCCTGGGGCAGGGCCGGCACCCCGAGCGTTGCAAAGGGCCCCGCCGTCGCGGCAATGCGGGCGGCATGTTAAAATCTCAGCGTGCTGTTTTGGAAATACCCTCCTCACACTGTCTCCCCCAGGAGAGCGTGTGAAAGGGGAACAGCATGTTCTGCTGCAGCGTGTGCCTGCCCCGCGTTGGGCACCCCGGCCTCTCTCGGGCGATTCAGGGGTTTGTCTGCTTCCCTCCGAGCCATTGCTTCACCTTGCTTTCCTGGTCATGGTGGGAGGATGCGAAGATTGCAGATGGGTCAGGCCACCAGCCAAGGCAGGGACAGGGAGACAGGAGCGAGCAGGCTGAGTAAAGTGACGGCGAGAAACCGAGGCGCAGGACTGCGAGGGGAAGGGGAGATGCTGCCCGACTCGCCTTTTCGCCTGGCTGGCTTCGGTGACCGCCCCACAGGTCCTGGTTAACGGTCACCCCTTTCCCCAAACCGTTCCCTGCTCTCAGGCTTCAGCTAGTATCTCTGCATATTAAGAGTGTGCACATCAGAAAGTGTCTTGCTCAGCTCAGTGACCAGAGTACCTGCAATTGGCTTCTCTGGCCCCAAAAGTGAGAGTTTTTTCCTCAGCGAGCAAGACTTGGCAAATCTGGGTCAGTGCGAGTGGTGGCATTGCTATCTGCAAGAAGCTCCCATCCCAGGCAGATCGTAAATACTTGGAAACATTCAGATTATTTTGCCAGTAACAGAAAGGAAAAGGACACATTCGTCTTTTCTGTATGACATGAATGGAAGATCACCATAAGCACCCACCTTTGTCTTGTGCCAAGGCTTTTGCATTATGATCAAAATACCCGTTTCTGTGCATTTACCCCAATGTATAACATAACGCTTATTGTAGTATCATCATCCTTAATTCTGTCTTCTCTCACTTTGACAACGTGAGGTCTCCCCTTAATTCCCATCTCCTCAGCAGAGAGTTAATGCTGTTTTGCGTTCCTCCATCCCTGACATACACAGATGGCCTAAGGGCAAGGGAGGCAGCTGGCTAGCCTAGGCGTAGGTAGAAAAGCAAAAATACGAATTTGCAGAGGCAAAAAATTGATCTCTAATTTCCCTGTTGCCATGGGTAGAAGTTGACTGAATCACTGCAATTCAATAATTACCCCGGTCATCTGAGCCACATGCCACAGTAATGAGCCACATGAATGTTCCTAATTTGCACCCTTATGAAAATAAATAGGCTAGCTTGCATACTTCATTTTTTTAAGTGGATTGGTTCAGAGACTGCACACTGTCAGTTACCATAGCTCCAGGAATTAATGGTGATCTATTAAATCATGAGAACTTGATTTCATAGCTCTGTTCGCCATCTATTCCATCATTTCTCATCTCACTTTTTTGCTCCTAAATCAAAATGAACTCTTCCCTATCCTTGAATAGATGCTAAAGCTGCACGGGCACAAAAACTCTACAGAAATCCCCAGATCTTCCCCTGTCCGCATCATTAGCAAGCTACACCGCTTCAGTTATTTCAAGAACCTGAACGAACTTGCCTTGCCTCAGCTCTAACTTCTGCTCTACTGCAAAACACCCAAGCAGAGGTGTGCTCAGCCTACATCCCACCCACTCCTCCCTTTCCCACCCCTGCCTCTTGCACCCCCCGACATGCCTTGTGACACTCTCACTGCCACTGACCTCTTCCTTCTGCTCTTATTTCATGAAGCAACCACCCCACTATCTTCTCTATGTCTCTGGTCCTGCTGCTCTTCCAGTTTCTCTCACCCTCTCCTAGTGACTTTACCATTTCATGTTCACTTACTCTCTGACAGCATTGCATATATGTTTTCTCTTTGATAGCATCTTCTAAGTCCTACAAAACACATATATAAAGGCTGTCATAACAAAGCACAAAACAACCAAATAGCATTTGCTTGTTATGTCCACTTTTTTTTACATACCACAGCAAAAGAGCGAACGCCTATTAATCACCAAAATCATCACCTTAATACATCTCCAGAGCGCTAGGAGCAGCAGCACGGATAGCCCACGGCCCCGGTTCTTCAGTCCCGTTGAGCTGATGGAAAAGCCGAGTGAAATGCAAGGAGCGCGCTCTGTGATAGGACATGGGAATCTGGCTTTCTCCAGGCTCCTTGGCACCGGGCCCAGCTCTCAAAAAAAGGGCAAAGGGGGCATTTCTAGTGTGCATTGTAATCCCCACAATCGGGGTGCTATGCTCGTTTTTTGGGCAAAGGGCATTAGTTCGGAGAGGGGCTGCATGAGTATTTGCCGGTCCCATGTCTGTGAGACTGAGCGTGTTCAGTGCCCCCCAGGACTGTTGTTTAACCCTTCCCTGCCTGTATAGCTTCATCTCCATTTAGATGGACCTCTTCAATATATTTCCAAATGTCCATTTAGATGACAAAGTCCTTGCTGTAAGATAGTTTAGGCCTTTACAAAGAAAAAATTAATCACCAGTGCAGTTTCACATTTCTGCTATCATACAGTCTTCAAAACATTGTTCCTATTTTTCCTCATCGTCACTGCTGGTAATACTACTGAATCAAACNAAATTAATCACTTTTAGGCTACATTCTTCTTCTGCTAAAACTGGCCTGTGGTGTTTCAAGAATTTGCGTTTATAGTATAAACTTAACTGAACACGTAAGGAATCGAGTAAGACAAGTCTAATACCAAAGAATTTGTTTCCAGTGTAGCAAAAAGAGGTTAAAACTGGCTCAGCATTAGCTAACATGCACCAGTTAACCAAGCCTTTTCTCTAGCCTAGCGCATATCTCTTCCTATGATTTAGCTGTTTGAGGACCATCCGAGAACTGGAAAACAGGTTTGTGCTTAAAAACCAAGGCAAAAATACAACAAACCTGGATTTATAGCAGGAAAAGATTGTGAACAGAAGTTAGTTAATGTGGTTAGGTTTAGTTAATAGCAAACACACATTTTTAACCACATAAATCCTTTTCCCATTCTAAGCAATCTAGAAATTGCAATTTAAGCATTAGTCCCTGCAAGAGAGTTGATTTACGGTACAATTGCACAATTCCTGTAATTATAGCAATTGGAGCTGTGTAGCCCCAAGCTCACAAAAATCTTGTCTTTTGCTATCAACAGAAAAAAAAAAGAAGGAAAAAAAAAGAAGGGAAATGAGACTTTCAGGGCTCGCTAGATCATCCTCTGGAGTCCCAGAGCCGCTGTCCTTCAGAAAGTTGTTTTGGGATTTAGCCCTACAGGTCCTATTGTTTTTATTAGGAACCTGAAATAACTGCGAGCAAATGATATCAATTTTAGAGGAACGTGTCAAAATAATGAATAAAAACAATGAGTAGTTTTGAACAAATACCAAGTCATTGCTGGTCCATAGGAGACTAACACAACGTTATCAAATACCAGTGAAGAGTCTGAATTTGCTTTAGAAAGGCACCGTGACTCGATGAGTGGGGCATTCAAGGGGGAACGAACGAGGAGATTGTGCGTGGCTCTGCCCATAGTCAGACAGCAAATCACTGACAAGTTTCTGGTTCATCTGTTGTTCCTCTTACTTATCTTGTGTCATGCGGAGGAGCCTCCTTTGTGACTCAGTACCAGACTGTTCTTGTACAGCATCCAGAAAGCAGCAAAGACAGTGCCCGCCCTGGACAACCTGAGGTTTTTGGAACAGAGATTTTAGTTTTATTCGTGGTTTTACAGACTTTGTGTGAGACATCTGGCACGTTAGTTGAGGCTCCCAAGGAAAGAACCAAAAAAGATGCTAATCACCCAAAAACATGACAAAGAAGCCACCTGAAAGAGCACGTGGATACGGATACTGATTTATGTAGCTTTAGCTGAGATAGTTTATATTATCTCGAAGCTAGTACAAATACTGAAGCTCGCCCTTTATCTTGTTATCTCTCAACCTGTTCTGTTTTGAAAGATAGAACCCTGCAAAGATTTTTTCTTTTATCTCCCAAAACTTACTGAAGTCAGTGAAGAGTCCAGAGGGTATTTGGCCTTATGACACCTAGAAAAAGGAATTGGGAGTGTGATAGAGAAAGCTAGAGACTTTCCCAGCCTCTGCATGGAAAAGGCTGTTGAGGAAACCCCTGCTTGACCATTCACTCCTGCCTTCAAACCTCAGTGCGGTCTGGAAAGTGGCGAGGTGGAGAGGGGGACGGCGCAGCATGGCAGACGAGCGGGCGCATGATGCAGCGCCAGCCCCGTGCTGACACTCGGGAGCCGCAGGGCAGGTTGAGCACGGTCACACCAGGTAAAAATATTCTGGCAAGGGAGGGTTCTTTTGCCATAGAGAGTATTTCAGAGCACGCATGCAGGGCGGGGAACGTGATGTACATGAACAGAGATGGGGAAATGGTTTAAAAGCATGATGTGAATAGAATAGGAGGAATTTCTGTGAATGACACAGCCATCAGGAAATTAAAAATGGGTTATTTTAAACATGGCTAAAAGTGGGCACAGCAGACATCACCATAACCCAGACTGAAGCTGGTACGTCTCTATAATACGCTGACACAGTCTTGAATGTAAGAACTGTAGACCTTTGGGGATTTTGTTATAAAAGTTGGGGATTGATTACATGCTTATTCTTCCATTCTTCCTCTTTTTTTCCCCCCAACAATTTTATAGTCTGCTGCTTCCCCCTAACATTTTATTCTGTGTATTTCAGACAAATAGCTCTCTCTTTCCTCTCTTTTCTACCATTTGTCTTACGGGACATTTTTCAGGATTTGAAACCCCAGACCTAGTCTGCAATTAAAGTGACATTAATGAAAGGACATTTACCTGGACAGACTACTGGCCTCACCCGCTGGGTCAGAGCTCATGTTCTTGGGCTCAGCTGTGGTGAGAACCTTCCTAGGCAAGATGTTAATGTAAGATGCTTCCCAAAATCAGAGTTGCATGACTCATGCTCATCTGAGAACAGTGCCGGAGAAGACAATACTATTATCCAGGGGAAATATAAAATTAGTCTTTAAGCCCGTGTTGTATTACATGACTGAAAAAAAGCGTCTGGGCAGTCTTGACCAGCTTACAAACCAAATTCAAATCAAACCATTAGCTAATTTATGTAAATGTATCTTCATTATACTGAGCTGGGCAATCCCTGTCAGCGTGCTGGTCAGGGTGACCCAGCTACAGCCATTCCTCACTGTGAGGTTTTTGCTCTTTGTTTGCTGTACCAAGGAGGGTCTGAGGTTGTCAAAGCAGCATTTCAGAGAAGCGACTCACTGCCTCCCAAATGCTGGTGCCACTAGAAGTCCCTCCATCCTTGCTGCTTTCTGTAATTAAAATGTGTTGCACTATGCTTAGACTTACCCCCAATCTCAGTGTTTTCATGGCAGAGAAGTAGAGCCCCTGCTCAGCACAGCAGAACTAGCAGAAAGGGAAACTTAATGAGCCTTCTGCCTAAACAACTTTCCACAGATCTGAAAATAGTTCATTTAGAAGTGGCGTGAAGTCATAGCAGAACACTTTACTTCGGCATGACGCTTTACCAGTCATTCGGGTACAGGCAGGTCAGGCTTTTGTAAAGCCGGGCAGGACTGACAAGGAGACGGCAGAAGGGACGCTCCGTGCGTGGTCAAGTACAGCAGTGAAGAAAACAGAAAGCTCTCTCTCTCTCTCTAGGCTACGGACGTGGCACGTTCCCAGTTTTCCCTGTGCAGCACACTGCGTACACACCACCACGTGGCTCCACCACTGTAAGCAGCCTGCGCCTCTCCCAGGCATTATACCCAGCTCTCCTCCCAGCACGCACGGTTGGCGCTGCAAGTAATGGCAGTGAGGAGCGACTGCCGCCTTCAAAAAGCAGCTGCCGCCTTCAAAAAGCCTTTGGCTTTTGTGTGGGGCTTCAGCGACTAACTGCTGAAGTAACTCTTGAGACAAGTTAGTCCCTGCAGTGACCAGATGCCCTTAGAAAACAATTCTTAAGTGAGCTGTGTCTGTACTAAATACTCAGTACCAGGGGTCCTATTTCAAGAAAGTTATTTCTATTTTCATGTATATAATTTAGCCAAGCTATAATCAGAAGTATTATATCCACTCACAGTCCTCTCTATAAATATTGAACACTGCCTGAGATAAGCTTTTTTAACAACGTTCGCAACTATATTTTAGCTCACAGACTGGGTTAAAATTTCTACCACTTTTAAATAGATTTTTTCAAAACAGTCTTTCACTGAAATTTAGAAAGTTCCCATGGTTAGGAGGTACTGGTATCTCAAGGTTTCATTTTCAAGTTTCGGGGTGGTTAAATAGCAATACAAATTTTGTAGAATTTCACAGTCACTTATGTAATTCTCATTTCACACTTGCATCATCTGAGGCACCTTTCATTTAAAGAGGTTAATCCTGATTGATAGCAACATAAATGAAAACAGGACTTGGTTCTGTATTTAAATCAAAACTAATATGCTATAAGTAGCAGGCTTTGGCTATTTCTATTGAGTTACTTATTTCGTGGTTGCCGTAGTTGAACAACACCTTAAAACACATGAAGTTTTATACGCGTGTGAAAGCTCACCAATATTGTACTTAACTTATATTCTTTGATTGTTTAGAAACAGTAAGACGCTTTGACATAACATCTCTAGAATTCTTCCTAAACTGAACAGGGACTTCAATAGCTGCATGCTGTTAAATTACTACATGCACCCCCAAAGGCCTACATTTTATTCATTCCCACCCCAAATGCAGACCTCACAAACCTGCTGAAATCACTGGATTATATTAACATGAGACTCATACCCCTGAAGGATAGACCATCGAGGGATACTATTGTCAGGAAAGCATCTGAAGAAGACAGGTGAAGTCTGAAGACTGACATACACGAAGCCTTATATACAATTCAGACCCAGGTTACAAGTGTGAGGAGGTAAGCAATGAAATAACTTACCACGAGGAACTATCTCAGGGCATATTTGGATTGACATCATGTACAATAAATTCTTTTTAGCCACCACCTTGTCATGACATGATCACTGGTGCAGAGGGCAGCTTCCCCACCACCTGCCCTTCTGAGGCCAGCAAAGATTTCTTACCTCTCCCTTCATACATTTCAGAAGCTTTACAGCTCGATATCAATAAGTGACAAGACAGTAATGCTTTTCTCTCTTTTTGCTAACGTACCTTGAAAGCAATCCTGCTGCTTATCTCTTTTTCCAGAAAATATGGGTTAGCTGGGTACAGCAAAGAGGAACAGAGGTCTTCCCAAGATGTCCAGTGGTACTAATCCAGGAGAACTTGGGTGAGACGAAGTACAGGGCTGGTTCACCACGGTGTTATTGGACAGATGCAGTCATGCAGGGACAAGACAGGGTAATGCTTCTCTCTTTAGAAAGGGTTGTGGTCACCTTCCTCACCCTGCTCCTGTAAGCAACACATAATTAGAAACAAGAAAAACTCTCCTTGAATCAACAAGGAAGGGATTGGATAAAATGGCCAGCAAAGAGGGGTGGAGGAAATATGGATTATCTGGAGAACCTCACTGGCCTGATGCAAAGCCTACTGATATTAATGAGAGAGGTTTTCTACTGGCTCCAGCTGGTTTTTCCAAATCTTTCACATCACTTGCAAACATGAGCAGTAATGGCTGGGCGTTTTACACAATGCTTCTTCTCTCATTTCCTCCCCTCTTCCTCTTGAATGTGAGGTTAATCACATCTTAATCCTATCTCTAGCCACTTGTACTGGTGCTACACGAACCTTCACAGGAACCTGCTGTCTACTGGCCCCTAAAGGACCAGTAGGACATGAAGGAAAAAGTCTATCAATCGCATGCTTTAAATGCTCTGTACGTGACATGAGGTGTCAGCTCTCCTCACCCTGCAATCTCAGTCTAGGGGAGGGATATAAATTATGACATAATTTAAATGCAACAACACTCCCTTTCTTCAGGTGAGTCATCTGCAGGTATCCAGAAAACATACAGTGTGAAAATCACCTCCTGTTCAGGGCATTAAGAACATGAGGTAGCTCCTTAGAGTTCCTTTGGAAAAATAAATATGGAGCACCTCTAACTTATAAATAAAGAAAACTAATTTCTTACCATTGGCAGCAGCAGATTAGAATAAAGAGTTGACAAAGCTTCCTGTGAGTTTGCTACACAGGGTGGTGCGCCTGCCGCGTTGCTTCAGGGACAGCCCAGAAAGCAAACTGTGATGCAAAGGGCTGCGCTCGCTTCCTCCTCTGCCCCCATGGCAAGAGCTCTCCCGGCAGCAGCGGGTGTCTGGCACGGCGCTCATTGCCCAGCCTGTTGGCACAACTCTTTTCCAGCAGAGCGTGTGGCGAGCCAGAGCCCCACCTTTTCTCCACCTTCTCCTCCCTCAACACAAATGGGTGACAAGGGAGGAAAACAATAGTCCAGCAGAGACCCGTCTTTTCACGCATGGCCTTACTAGCCACAAAGGTTCTAGAATATCAGCCACAATCTCTTTAGTAAATGGGCACGTGTCAGTAGAAATTTAAAGGAATACATGGGTTCATTTAATGTTTGTACTTATTCATAACCTGATGAAATATTCAAGAAACTCACAACCTACTGGGTTTTTTTTCTTTAAATGGAAGATGACAAGTGAAAGTGTAAATCCTCCTGAAATGCATTAGATTAAAGCCTGCAGTAACTATGGTGGTACTTTCACAGCACTGGTTGGTGTTTTAAATCTAAGCGTTGCAAAAGCCACGCTGACTTCAGTGAGCACTGCTGAACCAAACCCCACATCGTAATCTTTGCAGACTTTCACTTAAAACATATTTTGAAAACTGTCTACAGCTTCCTTGCAGCTCCCAAGGGAAAACGAAAAGCAAGCGAGTGAGATTTCAGCTGTTCACGTGTACTTTGCATATGACATGCCATACCACCCTCATGGTTATGAAGCAAGGGCTGGCTCGAGGACACCTTGTAGGTGTGCACAAGAGTAACCAGCTGTGGGTCTTGCAGCAACATCTGTGGCCAAGGTCATCACTTCTGGGAAGGTGTCTCAGGGCGCACACTGCCAGCAGCCCTCTCCTTGTCCTTCTCCTTGCAGGCGCAGAAGATAACCTGGGGTCCTGCCCTGACGCAGGAGCATGGTGGGCTCCCACCTGCAGATGTTTGTGTATGCCCCAAACTGAAGGTTTCCGTGCCCGCTCCCACAGCAGCCTCGGCTCACTGCTGCTGCCAAAACCCTTCTCTGTCGGGTTGCCCAATCCCAGCTGAACCATTGCCAAACTCACAGCGTACCTTAACAGGTAGGCCTCCAGTGCAATGTCACCCCCGCACAGGTATAACCTTCCCCTTCTGTGAGATTTTAATGTCACAGCATAGGACAATATTTGCGCAGCTTGAGATGGGGCATTTTTAACCCTTTGGAAAAGAATGGTATTCGCAAGAGTGTCACTGCAAATCCACAATACCTTGCCACCATGTTTTCAGTTTTAAGGTGGTTCCTTAGAAAATTATAAAATACAGTTCATTTATACATTACAATTGCATTTCCAAACTCTTGTCAAATACAGATCTTGAAAATAACATTTGCTACACTACTGCTTTGTGAATGCCTCATTCCTTCCTAATGAATAAAGACTAAACATGGCTAAACCTAGAATTTTCAGATGGATGTAACATAGACTGTAAAATACATATATTTATGCATATGCATGTAATTTTATGATTCTAGAGTTCTGCTTTCTTTGGGGTGGTTTTTTTTTTTTTGCATACTGATTTACT
>RSEF01000002.1:91738590-91833422 GCA_003993805.1 Himantopus leucocephalus
TGCCCTGCCCCTGGAGCGTGGAGAGGTGCCATCTCTTCTGCACGGAGCCCGAGGGAGAGGGGAGGACAGGGCCCAGAGTCCCTCGGCTGCTGTGCCGGCACGATGCAAGGAGTCTGTCAGAGGCCACCAAGGGAGGTGCTTGGGATCCAGAGGTGGCGGAGTTTCTCTTCAGTCTGAGGTTCACCCTTGCTCTGTTCTCTAGTTTTAAGTACAAACCTTCTCACTGCTCTTTTTTTTTTTTTTTTTTTNGGAAAGACCTTAATAGTGTGTGCATTCTTAACACCTTGGCTTGGGAATCGTTATGAATTTCTAAGTAGATGCAACTACTCCCTCCCATTGCTGTGGGAGTACGGACTATGGGTCATGATTATTGTTCACAAAATTTCCTCTGAAATAGGCATGCATTGATGTTTTCAGGAATGGCGTGGTGCATGACTGTCTTGCATCATCTTCTGCAGTGGGCAGTTAACAAAAATCTGAGAGAACGCTGAGATATGTGAGTGTCATGGACGTGGACTTCCTTATCTTTTTCCTGAGCTCAGATAATAAAACTTGTATTAGTTCATATAGCCTATATGCTGAAATAGGTATACTGCAGCTCCATGCTCTCTTCATTTTCATACACCCATCTGGTCACGCTGAACTGGTTCAGAAGCATCTCTGCAAAACAAAGAAGGAGAAGTCTGCTAGGGTTCCTCTTCTGCAGCTTCTACGAGGTACAAATGCTTCATACAATTCCTAGGCAGAGACATACCCTGAGAACAGCTATTGGACCATGTTTTAAAAGGCCGGGTGATCCGACAGTTTGTTCTTATGGTCATCAGTACTATGTGACGAACATATTTTGCTTGTCTTGATACAGTAAGGCTATTGATTTAAAAAAGAAAAATGTCATATTTATTTCCGAGACACAGCAATTGTAAAATGAGACTTCTTACATTTACTCCTTATGTTAGGCAGACAATTTATTTTCAAGGTATTCCTCTGTGGAAATTATAGTTTAGTCAGGCTTGATGGGAAAACTTATTTTGGCAGAATTTTGGTTTACTTTGTAGTTTAAGTTCCAGGTGACTTCAAGATGTCAAGCTGTCGTCCTAACTGCCAGTACTAATACCACCTCTTATTTATTTTTACTGATATCATAAATATTAATAGAATTTTGCATCTACATTGTGTTTTCCATTCATGAATTTCAAAGGCTTTAAAAATGGTTAAAAATTCTGTCTCTCTCTGACAGGTAAAGGATTTTAAGCACAGTTTTTTTACCCTCGATTGTTCAAAGGCTAACTTAAATGCTTATTTGCAGAGTGTATTTCCATATATTTCTTGAGTAACTCCCTGAATGCATGGAATTAATTAGTATTCATATTCGTGGTAGTTAAATCATTTCATCTAGAGTCAACTAGTCAGGCAGAGAAGTCCAGATTACCAGGTATAACGACAGGATTCTGACTACCTCTTCAACAGGAAATTATTTACCCACTTTGAGTAACACTGGATTTGAAACCAAGAGAGATAAACAATATCTCTCTGTGATGGAAAACGAAGAGAGAATTCTGAAGCCACTGGGTGTCACTGCTTGACTGCCTTTTGTTGTAATAAATATACCAAGGTCTGCAAGGACTAAAAATTATCTGCAACAGCTCTAACTAGTGTCTCACTAGGAAAATGCTTAATTGCTTGTTCAACAAACAGCATTTGTTATTAGCATCACAAGTGCCAAAAAACTTTCTACTTTGCTTGCAAAATGATATCTTTGAAATACCTAATTTATTTAGACTGGCTTATTTTTCTGGCAGCTTTTAAAATACAGAACGGGATTTTGTAATAAGTGATCAGCAGAGTTTTGCGATACAGTGACACTGAGGCAGGAGGAAAAGAAAAAAAGGATGTTCATATTAACTGAAATAATTTGCACTTCCTTGTTGTTTTTAACCATCTTCAGATTATCAGTCTACCAGGGCACAAGGGTTTTGGAAAAAGGGCAGAAGTTCTGAATAAAGTAAATGAAAATTTTAAAAGGTTAAAGACATGGTATTTTCTGTTTCTATTTATAATGTCTCATTTTTAAGGTAGCGTATACATAATTTGAAGACTTTTGCCAAAGAATGGGGGCTGATCCTGCAACCTGGAAGCAAAATCTGCCGTTACAGTGGTAGTTTGAGCTAAGCCAGACGGTAGGTATAGCTTCACCCAAAGAGTCGATTGTACATAATATACATGATAGAAAGGACACACCAAGAAAAATGTTAATTATAAATTTAAAGTGCTGTGCCTCAATGCCTTATAGAGCATTGCTTCATGATCTTGGGGTATCTGAAGTCTCTGGAATGATGGCATAGGTGTAATTCAGGAAAAAATCAGTAAGCCTCCCCCCCCTCCCCCAAGTTTCTTGATGGCCTATATCTTTTTTTTTTCCTTTTGTTTCAAAAATTCAGAATATAACATTTCATTGCAATGAAACTACATTTAAAAAATTTGAAATCCTGTGCAAAAGAAAGGACTGTGTTCTCATATTGGTAGTCTTTCTAAAATCCAAGTTAATACACAAAGCAACAGCCCCTCTTCTTGAGACTTCCAGTTCCCACTTTGTTGCAAGGATTTCAGTTCCTTTTTTTGGGGGTGAAGGGGGTGTGTTTGTCTGTTCTCTTCTAGCTCCTGGGAATCTTTCCCCCTGTTTTTTTTCTGAGCCAGGTCTCATTAACAACTTTGCTTTGGGAAAGAGTCCCAAACCCTGCTTTCCTTGGATAAGAAAAAGGTCTTATACACTTTATACACCAATGCAACATTTGAAACTTAAGGTCATTCTTCAGCTGCAAAGTGAATTCCCTGCCTGACTTGTAAGATGGTTATAGTCTCCCAGAGCCTGACTTTTGCCTTATTTGCCCACTGCCTGTATTTCTTCCAGAGCTGCACCCTTTTGATGTCTCCGATTTTTCTTCAGCATGAACATACTTGTGGACTTCATGATTTTTAGGTGTCTCATTATTTAAAGTTTGGAGCTAGCAGTATTGTATCGAGGAGATCCAATTCCTTCCACGTCGGTCTGCATCAGTGGCAAACAAGCCTGTTCAGTTACTGGAGCACCATAGTGCAGTACTGTTGCTTAACCATTTTCAAAACTGGGGAATGAGTTTTCTGCCCCTTTTTTGTCCTGTCCTATGCTGCAAAGCGTCTTGATTCACAGATAAAGACAGTGTGTTAACTCTTCTGCACCATATTCTAGCTATAGGAAATAAGCTTGACAATCACTCCAGAAAAGTCAACTGTGTTTTTTCTAGGCCCCCTTTCATTTCACTTCCTTCTTGTACACATCACTTATTTCAATCTCCAGCACTTCTGCTCTGCTGAAAAAGTTGCAGCCTCTAGCTACCTCACAACCCCCCAAGATCCTCCATGGCTCTGAGTGCTCAAATCAAAAACCACATGAAGCTAAGGGAATACTTCTACCCTGCTCATACAGGGTACAGACCTCCTTTCCTCAAGACCTCTCTACCAGCTCATTCACAGATTCTCAAAAAGAAGAGGCATAAGTTTCTACTTGGATAATAAGCAACTGACAGAGAGCAGCTGTTTTGCCCCAATTCCAGACATCCGTTAGATTCTACCCCAAACAGGTAAAAACATGGGTATTTGCACCTGGCTGACCAGAAAGGGATCAGCAGGAAAATTAGTGTAGAATGTAACTAGAAGCAAATATTACTTGGAATATAAATTGCTTTTATAAATTGAACTTGAAAGCCACGTATAACCAAGCTGAACTGTGCAGAACCTAACCTAAATTTTCACCAAAGAGCATCTGTATTTCAGAATCTGATTAAAATCAAGAGTTCAGTGGAATTTGGGCTGGTATTGCTGTGGACGGGTACCTTGTAGTTTCAGTATGGAAGAGAGAAACTATTTCAATATGAAGCAACAAAGGCTGATAAGACGTAGTAGTTGTATGGACTACAAATATGAAGTAAGACCCTGAACTATAGCACATAAACTAGAAAGTAGAAAAAGGGCTGAGGTTTACAGAAAGCATATGATCAATTAATTTTTTTCAACAGTCACAGGATCTGCAAAGATGCTAGAAATATCTCCAAAAAAGGCAAAAGGAAAAGGTAAGTGCCAAGCTTTCCATGACGAAATATGACGCAGACAACCCACAAGAAAGGAAAATCCCCACAAACATGATAGACTGAGATTATGTACGCAGTAGGAAAATATTTGAATGCATTGGGGACTGAAAATCTTACTCCTTCACATTTGGCTTCCCTCCATTAATCCTTGAAAATACAATAAATACGGCTGAGGGTGTATCACAAATAAATTAGAAGAACATCTGTTAAGAAAGACAGATCCAGTATAATAGGTATAGTAGGTATAGCACAGACATACTTAAAATTACTCTTTCAAGTGTTGGAGCACCAATAAATACAGCAAATACAAATAAAGACAGAAGGATACATTCTTTTAATACATAATGGGTGACTGCTTCACTGTGTTGTGGTTCTAAAGATCTCTGTTTTTCAAAATGTCTTCAGTATACGGCTTTTGAAGGAGATTTCATTCAAAGGGCGTATCAAAAAGAGGGAAACCAACACTTCAGTTTCACATAAAATGTAAAAGTTTCAGCAATTTTTCTTTGCAAATGCAAAGACTGCAAATCAAGAACATGGAGATCTCTTGAAAACATTTACTAAGAAAACAATCCACCTTAAATGCTTCCTTTCAGTTTAGGCTTTTTGACACTAAAATATATTTAAAGAACAATATTCTAAAGAACAGATACAAAAAAGAGACAGAGGTCACGGTGTGAAGCAGAACATAAGTTATAGCAAAAACTTTCAATCTTGATGGAAAAAACTGCCAGTGAACAAATTCACTACAGTCTTAGTAATATTTAATTTCAGATTAACAATTATAATCTGGATGTTTATCTAGCTCCACTGCATATAATCTTGCTTCTTGATATTGTTAAACTCATAAAACAGAAGAACTCTTTGATCGTTTAAGTTTTCCCATGGTCATCTGATATTTGACCACTTGAATATGTTAGTACAGAACAATTTACCAACTCATAAAGCATTTTCATGTTTGTTTTTTTTTCCCTCAAAATCCTTTCTTGAACTTCTTGAACTGTGGACTCCAAAACCAGATACAAGATTTCTGCCACGGTCACAGTGCAATTTCTTACAGAGATAGGGAACCTCTCCTTGCCTTTTCTGTGCTCCTATGATCTTTCAAGGAATATATTTGCTTCTTTTCCCTTTTGTAACATTCATCCTCAGTAAATACTTAAAGGTTTGTGTGTATCATTTTTGAAGATTTCTCAGGCATTTAAATGCTGACAAAATTACTTTTCTTAAAGAAAAAATACTTTGACATAAACCCCTAAAGTCCTTGACTAGACTTTATAGTAATTAAAAAAAGTGGTCACTGATTAAAATATAAATAATTGCATATGTTTACAAAATTTATGGAATTGCTTGAGATACTCAAATGGCATAACACACCTTCTCAAGAAAACAATTTCAGAACTACAAGTTCAGAAAGTAAGAGCCATTTAAAGACAGAACCATCTGAATTTGTTTTTTCTTTTTAACTGATGAATAAAGAAAAAAATGAAGGATTTTTGATTCCTTTTCAGAGAAATGCAGGATGAGAATGAGTTACAGACTGGCCCATTCAAAATAGGAGCAAAGCACACATAAATTGCGAGAAAGTATAGCCATTGGAGCAAAAGGCTGAAAGAATTGAAGACTGGAAGACATGCAAGAGCCAAACACAAGCTAGTGCGCTCTAAGTGAGCACTGAGGAAATTCAGGCCACTGAAAAGCACACTGTTCTCCAGTCCCTCCTTCCTGACTCTCCAATAAGAGAATTACCTCGCCCCACATAAAGATGGCTTGGCATCAGTGAGAACATAATAAGGTGGGAATTATTGCTCGCAACAGCTGTTTTGCCAGCTATATTTTGAAAAAGGATGTATTTTGTAAGTCTTATTTAGAGTTAGTTCCCTTCTTCCTTTTAAAAATTCTTTTGTTTACTGCATGCTTCGCAACATAGTAGAAAGATACATTTTCTTATTTTTTTTTAAAGCCTGTAAGATCCTCAGTTGTCTATCTAATTTTCCTACCTGAAACAGAGTAAACAAATGAGAAGTCTTCCTATTTGTAGGGGCTAGTATTAGCACAGCTGTCATGATGGCTGAAACCAGGAGGAGTTGCCATCAAAACACAGGATTTGGTGTTTTGTCTCAGCACCCCTTCATTTTCATTACTGAGTTGGAGAGTCTTTCAAGCAGGCATGTTATTTGCTGTATTATTTTATTTAATTCAGAAGGATCGGCCAGCAAAATTACATTTAGGACAACAATATATACAAAATGTTGGTACTGCAGTGTATGTCCCTTTCCATAATCTGTCCCTTCAGCTGGCATCTGTTCTTAAAAGCACCTAAAACAGTACCATGCAATAATAAGTTCCTCACCTCTTGCACTTTTTTACTCTATAAAAATGTTTTCATTCTACATATAAAATTACAAGTGTTGCTCCTTCCTCCCTCCCCATTCGCTGCCAGCCCTGCAAATTCTATCTGGCTCCTAAAAATAAAACAGAATGGTTATTTCCATTTCCATAGATTGCTGCAATTTCAAAGGTTACTTTATATCAAATAAAGCTTCACTTAGACCTTCCCAATGCATTGTCTTTGGAATTTATGCTAAATGATGCTTACAGAGTTGCTGCAGCTCTTTCATAGTTTTGCACCAAAATAACAGACTAGATGCAGTATTTTTGGGACCCCATTTTGGTATTATTCCAGCGATTTGAAAAGCGGTAGGTCTGACGTGGTGCAACAGCTGGTATGAATTTAGATATAGTTGGATAAAGATGATGATTCTTAGCTCCCAGGCCAAACTTTTTTGTTATTTTTTAATAATAGCTTACACATATGCAGACGCCATTCTGTTTCAGACAACATACGTGTACGTCCATGTAGCCCACATCACCCATTTCTAAGCCTTCTTCTGTAATATCTTCATCTTGGGCCACGGGAGCGTCAGCTCGCCGTAGCTATACATTGCTCACACAGGAGTGAGTGCTCACCACCTCTCTGTGCTTCATCACTGCTGTTCTGTGCCCTTGGTTACACGAAGGCTTTGTCACACAGGTTCACACCTTGTCCCTCCCCGTTCCCCGTTCATGGAAGCTGAGGTGCCAGTAAAGTACAGTTCGCTTGAAAATTAATTTTGAAGTCAGCACATGACCCCACATTTGAACGTGGGGAAGAAACAGGCTTTAAAAGTGCACACTCAGCTAATCGCAGTGGAGGTAAGTAAAAGCAATTGAATTGGTTGGGGGAGAAAGACTTATGAGTGAAATTTTAACTGCAGCCTTAATTGGATAAGGGAAATAATTATGGGATGGCAGTGCCAACAGAGCAAGTATGATTGCTTACAAAGTAGCAAACATGAACCATATGTGCTTTTCTCCTTATACATGAAAAGCACCATCCTTGTCTGAATTTAAAATTGGTCAGTCTGTCAGCTCAGACTCCTAAATCTTTATTAGCCCATTTTCCCTTCTAAGTTCCATTTCTGTAAGGCATTTAAGTACATGCCTACTTTTAAGCACAGAAGGGCTGCTGTTGGAGGCAATCTGAATTCCAAATTAGCCATATATACTTTAGTACTCTGCCAAACAGGAGCTTTGAATAACACTATCAAAGAGTTGGATATTTTATACCCTTTACATTGATTAACCTGAGATGAGTATATGTCTGAAAGCTACTGCAGTGGCTGGTCCATTTGTCATACCAACTATTGACCATCCTGTGTTCTTTAGGGATGGCAGCTCGGAATAATATGACATCAGGAAGAGTGATTTATTGTATCATTTTTCTGATTTGTGGAAGCTACAGTCTCTTACATTCAGGCCCAGGATTTGATAAAAGCTCTACTGTAGTGGTTCCTAGTATTTATGGTGCAATATATCCACAAGGGTTACAGTTGCCATCATGTTGCCTAATGCATTTTTCCTTTTGACTTTGAAATATATTATCCTGCTTGATATAGATGGAGAGGCCTGACTTGGTGAAGGCTACTGTGTAATGCCATAGCTAATGGCATGTTGATAATTATTGATAAAAATCACTATGGGAAATGCAGTGCTCAGGAAAAGGCAAGGCGTGAAATCCCTGCACATGGAAGTCCTTCAGCCTTTTCCTTGGGACAGTTATTTCTGCAGCTATGGGTTAAGGCCGAGTGAACTTTCTCCCACTGCCTCTCTACCATTCTACCATCCTTCCTCCCACACGTAGCCAGGGCACCTTTGCAAGCAGGAGGTTAGTTCTGTTTTTTCCACCTTTAATCCTTGACCTTTTGTTGAGACTGTAACCAATTAAAGTCAATTGGGATTTTTTTTTTTTTTCTTTCTGGGTGAAAGCTGTCTGCAAAGCTGGAGACTGAAACCAGCAACCCTTCACATATAATAGAGGACACTATGAAGGGCTTGTAAGCAGGAAAATTTTCAAAGAGTGATTGTCAACAGATTTTTTAACTCCCTGGACACCAAGCAGCTTCAAGATAACCTTCACTTCCTCACATTCTATTTCAGCCCAGGCTAGCAGACAATCTTTTGATCACTTGAAGTAGTCCTACAGACACAGCAGTCTCCCTATGGCTGGGGACAGCAGGAGCTCACAGACCCCATGGAGAAATCTGTAAATGCTTTGCAGAAATCTCACCTGCCTGTGCACCCCTGTAATACACCAGCCCATGCCTGTGGTCCAGCCTGTCCTCACTGTCTCATTAACATTTCCATTCTCACTTTCACAGTGAATACACATTTTCAGTGGTGGCTGCTTTTAAATTTCCTGATAGAGATATTCCATGAGACCAACGAATACGAAATGCAGCAAAATGTGCCTGGTTTTGTCATGCAGGAAAGAGAGAAATTTGGTCAGCTCAGTAGCTTCTGTGTCCTGAAGGTCACCAACAGATTCCGAATGGCACCAGTGAATGTGCACCTATGTGGAGTCACCATACTCCTGCCAAAAATCCTGTGGTTTCTGGGAGTAGCTTTGGTGAGCGGCACTGTGGTCATGCCTGCTGGTATGAGGGACTCAAACCTGACCTTCACAGAAAATTATTTTTTGGGTGTCAGACGGGCTCTATTTACTGCTTACAAGCTTTTGGACAGGAATTCAACTTTTGACCTTCATGAAGTAGGTGGAAAAGGAAAGTGGCTGTAATTAACATAGCAAAAATACAATGCACAGCCAGCAAGACCAATCGATAGCATACTTTTTAATGTTCTGTTACAAATATGAGCTATGTACCTTTTCCCCAAGAGACGCCAAACATGTTAAAAACAGTACTGGATTAATACATACAGTACTTCTGCGTACTGAAAAAGGAAGCAATCCATTTCCCTCAAAATACCTTTTAAGGACTTTTATCTACCATACATACACATTTGCAAAGGTCAACTTTCCACCTTTTAGAGTCTGTAATACAGATAACTAATATTTAGTTTATTTCATTAATCTAGATTTTTTTTCTTAGGTTTTGTTCAAGGACTTTTTCCTCCTTTTAAGCATAATAGTCCTGAGTCCCAAACTAATTTTTTCTACTCGTTCCAATAAAGATATAAGGCTCAGTCCTTATGTTTTAATGAGCATTCAGATGATACTCCCTCTGTCTACTGCAGAAACCATAACCCCTCCAGACTTCGCTTCTGAGAAGTGGTGGTTTGAATTTGAATCATATATACTACCTGCTGTGCTTAGTGCATCTTCAAAGTTAATGACTGCTATTTTTGCCCAATTGCTTTCTGCTTGTGTACTGTGTAGAAAGAGTTGCAAAGTGATTTTAAATATTTAAAGAAGCAGGAAGACAGCATATTATCTAATTAAATTATTATACCTACTTGAATATCTGCATTTTCATTACATCTGAAGGCTTCCAAATCCTGTTGCATCTTGTCCTTAAATAAAACAAGTTATTAACAGATAAACTTTTACTTGCAAGTAAAAATTAGTAAGTTTTGGGCAACCCCTTCCCAAGCTAAGGTTACAGTCAATGTAGTAGATACAAAGAGCTCCAAGCAGCAGAGAGGAAACTAGGGAAAAGGTAAGCTACAATGGGGAGAAAACATTAAAAAACAATGTATGAGACAGAAGGAAATGACAGAGAATAGGAAACGAGATGTAGAAATTGGGGAGCGGTTGTGTAATGAAAGGATTAGTTTGCACTGGAGAGAAGACTGAGATCAGAAAGCAAAGGAAAACAGTAAGATCAAAGAGAAAGATGCTGAGCGAACGGGAGAGTGTGAAAATAGTAGGCAGTGAAATAGGGAAGACAGATGATAGAAAAAGGAAACTTCATGAGACAGCTAATAATGGAGAATGAAAAGCAAAGTTACAAGTAAAATAACAAACCCAGAGAAAGAAATTGCCAATCGGGAGAGACTAGATCTGAAGGGGAAACAGTCTATTCGTCCCTAGGTAAACGGATGACTTTTGCCACACTCTAATGGTGGGAGCAATGATAAAAGCTGCTGATAGGGAAGATGAGTGCAGGGATCCATTTTTGGTTTTGTTTTTAATATGGTATATGCCTGCTATGAACTCATGAAAAACAATTTCTCCCAGGTGATGACATTTGTATTATTCTCTTTTCCATATTTCTAACCCCCTGTATTCTAGGTTAATATTACCCTCTTCCCAAGAAGCTTCAGGTGTTGATGTTTTAATTTAATAATTCTCCTTAGCTTACGCAATTGTGATTGCCTTCCACAGCAACCTGGTCTTGATCTAGTCCAGACTAACAGCCATTCTAATTAAAAGTTTCACTATTGGACTTGTATGTCATAGACAAAGAAGAATCAGACAATCTAGACTGCTGAACTAAAGACACTGACGCTTTCCCTTACACTGAATGGGAATCAGAAATGGGAGAGAAAGATCTTCTCTGCACCCAGGAACTTAAAAGTTCAGCTACTCCTGATACTTTTCATCAGCAAGAATCTTACTCTGGACTCATGGCTTTATAACCAACCCTAAGGAGCTGGGGATACTCCTTGGCTCTTTCTCTATTCCACAGATCTTCTGTTCAGCAGGACCATTCACTTACCTAAGTCCTTAAAGAGACTATATGCCATTTAAATACCTGTTCTCATCACATCAAGGAACAAAATTTATCTTCCAGATTGCACTGGGAGGATATCAGTCTGCAAACATTGAGACCACTTTAAAGTTGGCCAATGTAGTGAACATTTTGGTAACAGCAGCTAAGATTTCCACTCACTGTTCCCTGCATAAATATCAGGATGTGCCACCCGAAGGACACAAATGAGTCACTGGCAGCCACCTTACACTGATGGGCACATCTTCCTCATACGTCCAAGGTGCTTTGTGCTGATTCACAGTGAAATGAATCCCAAAATGGGCATCTGGACCCAGCTGTTTCCATTTTTCTGCACCGGGTTTTGGACTACAGCAGGTGGAAGAAACAGCTGGAAACCTTCTGGAGTGTCTTTAATAAACAATTCCACCAGGCTCAGCTGCACAGACCCTCTCTGGTTGCTAAATTCCTTTCACTTGAAATTTATACAAAGGATTAGCAGCTGCCAAATAAGTGTAAGACAACTGCAACAGGTGATGAGCCTTTCAGTTTTTGCAAGGAAATCCTAATCAGTCTGTTCCTGAGATAAAGACTCACCACAATTCACTTCTAATACTAGAACAAGACATGTGGATTCCGTCTGAGGTACGCAATTACTTTCTGAGTGGTATTTAGCATTTGCAGAATATAAGTATGCTGAAACCTCTGCTTTCTAGTGTTGGTTTGCATATTTTAGTCCCTGCTTTGTTAACACTCTGTTGGAATATGCTAATACCTTGATTAACGAGCTTCAAGATTCTGCTGCTGATAGTCTGCAGTTTGCTTGAAATCTCACAGGTATGAAAGGCCAAGCTGAAGCTGAACCATGTCTTTTCACAGGACTTTAAACTAAGAGCCAGGAAAATTCTTCACTGGTTACAGAATTATACGCAGGATTTAGTTAAACGTGCTTTGTACCAACTGTAACTTTTTCTCATGGAGCTTTTACAATTACTTTTATGAGATGTTTATATTCCAGTTGAATTCAATGCCTCGGTGAGAATCAGGTCCTATAAAGAGCTAGTTCTAGCTTTTAAAGTCCAGGTAAGGATATAGAGCAAGAGGGGTAGAGGGGAATACAGCTTTGCTCTCAAGTTGTTACCATCCCCTGGAGCAATCAATAAGATTTTAAGCTGTCACACAGCAGAGGCTGCAGGGCCGTGCAGCTCCCCATTCTCCATCACTGCTGCCGCTCTGTGCTCATAGCTGTTACCGGGCTTTGGCATACCACGATGTAGCACAGGAACGTGTCAGAGAAAAAGAGGCTCCCATTTGTCTGTCAGGTACATCACCGTCAGCCTGGAGCGGCTACCATGGAAATATCTGATAATGTTGCCGTAGCAGGAGGGTCAGGCCTGTGGTTTGCAATAAGGAGTTTGCAATCATAATAAACTACTAGTTGAAGTGGGCATTTTGTAGTTCAGCCTTGCTGAAATTGAATCATAAATACATCATGTGCTGCTATAACAACACTGACAGGACTTACAGGAAAGTTACTTCATCCTACTTTGTATATATTTATGTTTGTATACATATGCACATACACACAAATATTTAATCTATAAAATAGACTTTCATGAGCACGGTTACTTACTAATAAGTGTTTAATTGCTGCAGATATGGTATTTTTGCCTCTAATTGTAGGTGTAGTAAAAGTGATTACCCTCTTTATTTACTGGGATGCTGACTGCATATAACACTGATTGATCTACAAAGCAGTTTATAAAAGACAGCAGATCTGCTCCTCTTAACCACTTGGCAAAGCAATTATACTTATTTTTTTTCTTGTTTGAAGCAGCAAGGAATCAAAAAGAGAACACAGAATTAGCCTGGGCAGGCATACACTGCAACAATATAGAGGTGAACAAGTGAAATACTCTGAAAACCAGTGCAGTAATTCATTCTGCTGTCAGTATGAATACCCAAAGTCAAACTCAAACCCCTGCATTCTTTTTCCCTGCCTCATGTCTTGGTGTTGCAGAGCTTAATACTAGTATTTCAAGGTGCACTGGAGCACACTTCTCTCCAGTTACTCAGAAAATGCTTGCTTTTATAATAAGGTTTAATTGCTTATCCTAATCACATACTTCTGTGATGTATTTTATGGCATTGTTGGAAAAATATGACAAACATCGTAGAGGAAATTTGAGCTGAGCTTTCCCACTACTGTCCTTCAGTTCCTTCTGCACCCCTTGCTGTTCCTCCCCCATCGAACACAATCGCCAAGGCTCTCTGGGGTTTTCACACATTTCTTCCTCAGTCATTTTTCTTTAACAGAGTATCTTTTCTGAGCTGAAAATATTCAATGAATTCAGTGTAAATTCACAAATACTTTTAGAATATCTGAGCTATATTTTCCAGGGAATTTATTATTAGTATGCAAATGTTTGCTAGCCTCTATTTGTGAAAGTATAATATTCAAAGAATAATTTACATAACCATCCACATTCATATTTGAGGAACAAATATTTCTCCTACTAAATGTATGGATCATGAACATGTATTTGAAAACAAGGCTGAAATTTTTAGAGAACCTTTGGATATCTAGGCTCTATTCATTTCAATGATATGAAAATCTCTTTGGTATGTAAGCATTTTCAACTTAACAAACCAGTGACTTGTATTTACAACACTACTGCAGTTAAGATGTTTGTGTTAATCACTAACGTGTAATTTCTGACAGCCTGCACTTCCAATACTGCCATGAAATACCACAATGAAGTTAATGTTACCCACAAATTCTGTTATGTTGTAATACTTTCAGGTGTATACTCAAACATAATGTGTAGAAACCAAAAAGTAGCAGTTTTCTTAAAACAGATTCCTAGTCTTTTTAATAAGCACTTACAGAATATTGAAGACAGAGGAACATGAACAGTAGTGTAAAATATGTTGTAGTGCAGATGTTGTGTAATGCATACTTCGCTTCCCCTTTGCCCTGGGCACATCCTCATCTGCTTGCAATCATGTAACACCCTGATAGCAACTACAGCTATTATTTAATGGATAGATTCATATTGGGCAAACACACATATGAACTCTATAGATATCCTTGCTTGCCTCCTGGTCTTGTGTATCACCTGCTGTGCTTTGGTATTATGTTGCTGTTCAGCTGAATTTATACAGTTATCAGTGCAATCTTAGTGTATTTGGCAGTAGACCAAAGGTATGGAAAATGAACAGAGGCTTTTTGAAATAATGGGACTGGGTCCCCAGTTCATGCTGAAGTCCTGTTCCAATATCATCAGTCTTCAATCAATCAGTCTTTATTGCTACAACTTTTGTCACAGCAACTAAATAAAAACGCTATCCATATACTCACTGAAAAGACACTGCATTTACGTGAGCCTCTAAATGCAGGCGTTCTGTTAATGGTCTGCAGATAAAAGCTCAAAGCCTGTGTGTATTCTTTTAAAAAAAAAATACAATGTCTGTGGTATAGATTCTGAAAACAATCTCTTGGTATCATTACCATTTTGACAGCAGGATGAATATTTTAGAAGTGAACTTTTGAGCTCAGTCAAGTTTCAGAAACATTTGGGCCTATCATTTATTTGAGGGTCGGTTTTCCTATAAGTGGTTAATTAGTGAAGATGGATGTTTGTAAATGGGTGCTCTTTCCTTGTGCATCCCTAAATCTAGGTTTTATTAATGTGAAGACCATAACCCTTTGTGAAAAATTTCCCCTTGTGGGGGTAGTTATGACGCCACAAACAAAAGGTGACATTTACAGGAGGTTCGGGTTAGCAGAAAAAGAAAATTCCTTTTGATACACCAGTGTTTGAAAGAGCAGAACCATATAAAACAACAGAAGGCAGGCTAATGCAATGACGTTATTGCACTGAATATAGAGCTTGCTACCATAACCTATGAGTGTAAATGAAAATGGCAAGTAGTTCCTGCTTAAACAGTAAAAGAAGTGGTTAGCAGCTTTCACAGGGAGAATAAACAGCTGAAATGATTCTAGCTCATTTTTAGAACAACAAAGCTCTGTTTGATGTAGAAAATAAATAAGCTACCACCTTTTCACCCTCTTTGATCATTTAAGATAAGAGACTCAATCCTCTAATTTCAGATTGCATAATTCAAGAGTATTGCTAACAAGAGGAATAGAGTAAAACATATATATGCAGACATCTATATTATACTATGTATAGTATTTTAAAAGGTAACATTTTATTTTAAAGTAAATTACAGTATTTAAAACTATAGTAATTACATAATTTTAATACATTTACACACCCACACATATAAATGCATATATGCATATATATGTAAGTAGTAATGCGAAGACAACCAGGCTTGTAGAATAAGTATACAGCTTGTCTGTCGGATTTATTTTTTTTATGTGACAATTCCTAGGTTATAAACTTTGAAGTCATTGTGTGTGAAGCAATTGAGGGGATTGGAAGTTCAAAATAAGGAAGTAAAAAAGCATACTTTCAATTCTATACTTAACAGTGTGGATGTGGCAGAAGGATTTTTTACATCACGTGCCTTTATGTGTAGGATTATGCTATGTCACATACCAGTCCTTAACTGATGCTTCAGTCCCTTTGTGTACAGAACAAACCTTACCTACCAAACTCTGTCTTAATCCATTTGCTCTTAGGCAATAGCTGAAAGATTCCTCTCTATGGTTCAGACCTTCATAAGTGATGGGTAATAGTGGGTGTACTGGTTTTAAGATACCTGACTTAATCTATAGGGAGAAGAGTTCAAGGAGAAATTACCCAGCACACTCTTAAAACACTTTTTTAAAGGACCTCTAACTGGCTAGCACTCTAAAATGATGGTACTTACAAATATTGCACACTTTTAAAAATCTTCTATTGCTTTAATTTTTAAAGCAGCTGTTTCACACTCCCAGTGAAGTGAACTCCCCAGGGTAGCTGGGATTCAAGGACACTTTTACCATTATCCTACTGCTTCCAGGGACTGCACCAGGCTGACTCCAATTGCCACAGGTCACTTCTACCACATAAAGCTCTATGTTTACTAGTTCCGTGACCCATCAGGTATACAGAGGAGCTGCCTGTTGCGTCTGTTGGAGTAAAGTACTGGCTACAGAGCGCTGCCATCCTGTCCTGTCTCCTGAAACAAGGATCACTGACCTGCAAGAACGGACACCTCCATGTTGCTAAGACCTTGAAATCGCCTTCAATACAACCTGGATAAAGGTAAGTGGACAATAAAAAGTTGGATACAAAATCAAAATATGGACATTATATTTACAAAATACTTAGCTGAAACATACAGAACAGTGATGTTGCATCTAGTTGTGTCAAGATCTAATCCAGCAGGTCTCTCCCTCCTTTTCTAAAGAGGGCTTGTTCCTCAAGTTTGGCAGAAAGTAATTGGACATTCCTGTTTTCTGGCTATTGGCTATTCTGTCTTTCTGCCATTGCTAATGTCCCTTTTGAATGTCTCCCTGCTTGACTGAACTACTAATAAATCATCAGCCTGTAGAGGGATAAATGTGCTTTCTCAATTGGTGAAACGACGTTTCTCACAGTTTGAAGCCCATACACACTCTGGGTTTACCTTCCATGTATATTGGTACCCCAGACTTTACACACGCACCTCAGCATGATAAATAAATGCAGATTATTGCTGACTCTTGACTCAGGCCAGCTCGACAGTAGGTCGGTCACTTTGATGTGATAATGGCTTTGTGAAGAGTGACCTTCAGCCATGCCTTAAAGAACACCTTGACAAACCACACGCAGACACTGCAGCTGAAAAAAAAAAAAGATTTTAAAGCAGCAACAATGAGGTAAGTGCAGATCTGTCAGGTTTTGTGGATTTGGCATGGTTACATGATTGACACTTGTGTTCTACTATCACCTAGGAAAAATTGCTTCCCTATCTTTCTGCCCAGGAGCTGTCATATCTGTGCACTGTCTTGTACTTGCCTACCAGCGTTATACATCCTTGCTTCTCTGTATGTGGCCAGGCCATTTAATGAGATGTAATGAAATGTGGCTGTTGTGGACATCTTGTGTTTTGTGTCATGCTTCCCTGTCTTGGTGTTCAGCACTGAAGAACTTCTTTTGGTATCCCTTTCGACACATCTTCTCAAGGCCAACTTGAGTTATTTTTGATCAAATTTCTATGAAAAAATGACTTTGTGGTTCTACAATTAAATTTAAAAATATTTTAAAAACTTGGTTAGCATTACACAGAAAGAAATGTAGGAAATGACAATCTTGGAGAGCAGAGTGAGTTAAGAAGAAAGATTTCTCTCCTCAGCCTGGAGGATTAAGATACTTCACTGACTATCAGCTTGAGCAAATATTTATTTTTTTTTTAATATTTGAAATATAGGACAGCATCAGCAAAACAACACAGCATATCTTTGACCTCTTGCCCCACTTGTCAACTCAGCATACTGGATAAATGACTTTCATGAGAAACAAAGATTCGAAGAGCAAAGGATTTACTAGGAGGTAGAAGAGAATGCCATCTTTCCATTTGTGTTAGCTATGTCCCACAATGTCTTATTACCTGCTCAACTTTGTAGCTTATTTTTTCAAAATAATTTTTTCCCTCATGTTCAGATGGAACTTCGTTTGTTCCAGTTTGTGCTCATTGCTCCTTGTCCTGTCACTGGGCACCACTGAAAAGAGTCTGGCCCCACCCTTTTTATACCCGCCTTTAGATATTTATAAGCATGAACAAGATCCCCTCTTAGTCTTCTCTTCTCCAGGCTAAACAGACCCAGGTCTCTCAGCCTTTCCTCATAAGAGAGATGCTCCAGTCCCCTGGTCATCTTTGTAGCCCTCTGCTGGACTCTCTCCAGTAGTTCCTTGTCTTTCTTGAACTGGGGAGCCCAGAACTGGACACAATACCCCGGGTGTGGCCTCACCAGGGCAGAGTAGAAGGGAAGGGTGACCTCCCTCGACCTGCTGGCCACACTCGTTTTAATGCACCCCAGGATACCATTGGCCTTCTTGGCCACAAGGGCACATTGCTGGCTAATGGTCAACTTGTCCAACAGGACTCCCAGGTTCTTCTCTGCAGAGCTGCTTTCCAGCACGTCAACTCCTAACCTGTACCAGTGCATGGGGTTATTTCTCCCTAGGTGCAGGACCCTACACTTGCCTTTGTTGAACTCCATTAGGTTCCTCTCCACCCAAGCCTCTAGCCTGTCCAGGTCTTGCTGAATGACAGCACAGCCTTCTGGTCTATCAGACATTCCTCCCAGTTTTGTGTCATCAGCAAACTTGCAGAGGGTACACTCTGTCCCCTCATCCATCGTTGATGAATATGTTGAACAAGACTGGACCCAGTACTGACCCCTGGGGAACACTACTAGCTACAGGCCTCCAACTAGACTCTGGACCGCTGATTACAACCCTCTGAGCTCTGCCATTCATCCGGTTCTCAGTCCACCTCAGTGTCCACTCATCTAACCCACACTTCCTAAGTGTACCTATGAGGATGTTATGGGATACAGTGTCAAAAGCCTTGCTGAAGTCGAGGTAGACAACGTCCACTGCTCTCTCCTCATCCACCCAGCCAGTCATGCCATCATAACAGGTTATCAGATTGGTCAAGCATGATTTCCCCTTGGTGAATCCCTGTTGACCACTTCCAGTAATCTTCTCCTCTACATGCTTAGAGATGACATGCAGAATGAGCTGTTCCATCACCTTTCCAGGGATGGAGGTGAGGCTGACTGGCCTGTAGTTTCCTGGGTCCTTCTTCTTGCCCTTTTTGAAAACTGTCGTGACACTGGCTTCTCTCCAGTCCTCAGGCACCTCTCCTGTTCTCCATGACCTTTCAAAGATGATGGGAAGTGGCTCTGAAATAACATCTGCCAGCTGCCTCAGCAGCTGTGGGTGCATCCCATCAGGGCCCATGGATTTGTGGGTGTCAAGTTTCCCTAAATGATCTCTAACCCAATCCTCCTTAACCAAGAGAAAGTCTTCCTTTCTCCAGACTTATTCTCTTACCTCCAGGGTCTAGGATTCCTAGGGGCCGGCCTTAGCAGTAAAGACTGAAACAAAAAAGGCATTCAGTAACTCCACCTCTGTATCCTTCATCACCAGGGCACCCACCTCATTCAGCAGTGGGCCCACGTTTTCCCTAGTCTTTCTTTTGCTACTAATGTACTTGAAGAAGCCTTTCTTATTGTCCTTGACATCCCTTGCCAGATTTAGTTCCAGAAGGAAAGTAAAAATGTAACTGTCGAACTCCACAGTTTTTAAGTAGTATCCACAAAATCAAATAAATTAGACAAAATGCTTTCTCCACGACATAAATCTATAGAACTTCTCAGAGGTGCTACTTGGTCTCCAGACAACAAGTCTGAAAGAAAAGCCTGAACTACATTTCTGCCATCTACTGATCACACTCATCATTTTGACAGGTTTACGGAATGTCTAATTCAGTCCAACAAAGGAAAAATGTGGCTTCAATTGAAAAGTAAATTGGTAGTATTCTGGGGCAGACCCCAGTAGTGGAAATCAGTCCAGTTTAATCAGTTGGCATAAAAAATCTATAGTTCAAAGTGGAACTGAATTCAGAACAAACACCTGCCTTTTTCTCCAGACTTTTCATAAGAGCTAGGCTACAAACTTTTGCTGGTAGCAGGGAGTTCAAATAAAAATTTTACTGATTCAAAGCTCAGGGGACTCCAGCCCCCTTCTTCACGATATCCAAAGTTATGCATTATTTCTCTTATATACAGTTGTCTAAAACAGTAAGAAAGGCAAGATGCTATGGAATTGTAACAATTTCTAATATACCCTACACAGCTTAGAATCTTCCTACAAACCAGAAAGCATGCACATTATTAAAATCAATCCCAAATTAGCAAATCTCTCTAAATGGCTGCTTCTCTCTCTCTCATCCACGTCCCACGTAACCAAGGAGACATGGATATCTCAGCTTCATGTCTCCTTTCCCTCCCTACACTCCTTTTAACAATGTGCCCCAGACCTCTTTCATCTCCTTCCCCCAGATGAAGGCAAGGCCCATTTCATTTTAAAGAGGAGCCACTCTGTTAGCAGAGTGACACTGCATTTATTAATAAGTCACTGCATTTATTAATAAGCCACTGTATTTATTAATACCTGCTCTGTGTCTACAGCATCAAAGATACTTAGGTGCTTGACTTCTCTGAATTTACTGATTGCTAGGTGGCTAAGTAATCTGTGGATAAGTGCCCAAGTGCCCAATTAAAAAACCCATGAGTTTCTCATAATCCAAATAACCACTGTTTTTACCTTATCCTTTTTGAAATGTTCCTGCCCTTAGGCGGGGCTACCTTGTCATATTCAGTTAAGCTTTCAGATCTGTAGTAGGACTTTAAAATCCATATGAACAGCAGAGCAGAGAATGGATGTTTACACATTCTCCCTGACTCTTGGTTTACAGAGAGAACTGAGGAGTTTATACAACCTCTTTTCACAAAGCAGCTTACTCCCTGCTGTACACATGGCCAGTAGGGAGTAAGGACTCTTGCTGAAGCAGTTTTCTTCCATATAGCTGTCTCTTAGCTGACCTTACTCGCCTTTATATCAACTGGGGCCAAGGCAGGTCTGTGCCCTTCTTTCACTAAGCTATGTCGAGCTGCCCACCAGCAGCTGCAGATAGATTTTGTTTTCCTGTGCTTCGCTGTTATTATTTTCTAGATTAAAACCTTGGAGAAATAGAGAATTCTTTTCCACAAGTACTTACTAATTTTGAAAGGTTCTGAAAAGTTGTATTTCAGGATATCTTCTCATGACAGTTATTATTGACACAGTACTGAAAATACTCTGACAATAGCAAACCAAACCAAACACGCAATTTTCTGAAAATACAGGCAAGAGATGTTTCAAGTACACAAATGCTTGTTCTGTTTATTTTCCCTGGCATTTCCTGGCATTTTACCTTTAAGGCAGTTGTGAGTATATTTGCCATGGATTGCATCTATATTAATCTTCCCTACATGATCATTTCAGTTCTGTGATCATAGTGAATCATGGACACACCTCTCTGGAGCATTCAAAAGGTACTCTTCTAGTATGATCTTCTGTAACGACAAGGGTAACTAAAAGCTTTTCACACTGACTAGGTAGTTGCAAGTTGGAAATTTTCTTTATTGCAGTTTAGCTGAGCTATGGAATGAAATACAAAACACACAGTGCACTAGACACCTCATTTATAAGTGTGTATATATATGTATATATGCCAAAATCTGTCTTCTTCACTTACATAAATTGACAGAAAATGAGTACAAACGCATGCACAGATACTGTTTTTCATTACAGCTACTACATTTTTTTTTTCTATTGGTGCAAGTTAAGTATAAACTCTTTTCCTTTAACGTCTTAGGAAAGAAGATAAAGTCATAATTTTACAATGTTGTTTATATTGTCTAGTGTTCTATGTAGATTATGCTGTTCCTATGTAAAACTGACGCCGAGTTTACTGGGAGATTTTTGGGGAGGACTTTTGATTGAACCTTATGCAGAACCCAATTGTCTCACACATACACGTGAAAAACACACACAGTGTAATGAAAACTATTCATGACTATACTTTCTAAAATGGAGAAGTATACACAAACTATTTCTGATCTTGTAAGGTCTTAAATTTTGAGAACTGCTGATTTGCAGAACTAATCATGTGAGTAGTACTATAATCTCTCATGGAGAGTAAATATAATAAAATCGTGATTTAATATAATTGAATCACCTTGAGTCTTACATCCCAATAAAACTCTTGAGTACAGACCAGAGCGGTACAGTGAAAAGAGGTGAGCCTTAGGTTGGAGAAAAATGAACCAAAGGAGGCAGACAAAAAGAGAGTAAAATGATTATTCATTGCATCAGGCCTAATAAAGATAATTCATGATATGGACGTTTACTATTTGTTCGTTGTACAAAATAAAGGAAAAAGTGATTAAAAAAGTGAAACAAATGACAGCTACAGGTAGCTTTGGAATATTTTCTCAGCAATTTTGTTAAGATATGCTTTCAGTTCTTTGAAACAAATCCCGTGAACTTCAGAGAGCAATAGTCAGGGGCTACAGAGCTGTATCCCTGGGCTACAGAGCATGCTATGAGAATACAGCATTGGCATTACTGGGAACGGTGGAGGGCCTCCACGTCCCATTCAGCAGGCTCTGTCAAAAATGCACAACAGTACTGATGGAAAGGTATTAGCACCATTTGTGTTTTGCGGCTAAGGATTCAAATGTTGGTTTATTTAGGCTTCTAATGGAGAATACTTTCTTTTGCAGCTTTCACAGAAGGCCAAAAACCTGAATGGAAAAAGACCCCTAACTCTTTTAGAGAGGCTATTCTACCAAACTCTGAAATTTGACACAGCCTAAATGACTGAACATAGTTACACTGACTTCTGTGAACCTATACAAAACTTGCAGAGGATGAGGACTATGCATTTGCTAGTTATTGGCAAAACAGCAGGAACAAAGCCAAAATATCTGTTTAAATCAGATATTAAACTTTTAAAAAGGTCAAGGTAGAGCTGAATACGCTATTACAATTAAAATCTGAAAACTAATGCCTTGCTCTCTCAATAGAAAAACAAATGAAACCTGGCTTCTCTTAATTTGCTTCCTACTTGGTCTTTGAACTGGTCCTGACAAGCGGAGATGCTATTTTTCTACAGCGGCTCTCTAAATGGCTGTTCTAATGGGTTAACAATTTAGAAGAACCAACTTGGTGAAAAATATTTTCCAGAGCTAACTTAATTCCTTATGGTAGAGAATGAATATGGCTCTACTGATATTAAATTATCTGAAAAGGGAGGGTGGCACTTTAAAAGTACAGAAATTGTGTCACCTTACATGGCAGTTGATAATCACTTCTAGCCTATAGGCATAACATATCATACAAGCTAAAGATAAATCTTGTTTTGTGAAATTTTCAGAGGGCTTTGATATTTGTCAGCCAAAAATTACTATTAAAATGAAAAAAAAAAAAGAAAAGGAATCAGAATTTATCTAGTGCAATAGGCCTGAGGATAACAAATTAATCATACTTTCTCTCTGTAATCTACTTTGCAATTAGGTTTGCAAAGACTTCAAATTCTACAGTGCAGCTACATATAAAATTCTAACTGATTAGGACAGTGTTAACGCAATGATTTCTTTTGTGGGGGTACATTTTATTTTTGTCTTTTTTTTTTAGGCTTCAAGGAAAATTTTTCAAGATTTCTACTGGACTATTCTTGAGACAAAGTAGGAGCCTTCAAATTTAGTTAGTTCTCTTCCTTTCCCATTGATATTTTCCTGGATTGTGATGTGATCCTAAAGATGCCCAGGAAGGAACCTGCAGTGGCTGACTCCTCTAAGGGCAACAGGTGGTCACTTCTTGGATACAACTACAGAACATCTGCTTTGGTGGCGGAAATGGACAAAATGAAATCTGTGCAAAGTAGCAACAGCATCTATGATGTATTATTGAAATATTTTATACCAGGCCCTTGGTATGGAAATGACCCATGGGAATGTTAACTAGCACAGCTGCTCAAGAGCTTTAAGCTAGATGCTTTATATTAGATTGTTTTGTCCAGCTTAGTAAAGATTTATAGACTGTAAAATATTTGTATAATCTAATGCTTTGCAATACGTACTAATCTTCCAAAAAACCTCACCATCTCAAAACACAGAATTAGCAAAGGATCTCAAGGAGTCAACTCCTTCATTTCATGTAGAGAAGCCTGAGAAAACTACAGCAAAATTATGTCATAATTAATACAGATATAGTGAAGTGAATCATGTAATAACTTTTTTTTACTAGAAAAGCAACACAGAAGACAAATGTTCTCAGCTGGATGCAGTATTTCTGGGTAACAATATTATAGAGTTTTTAATCTACAGATTATATTTTGGGTGATTAATATTGTCAAAAAGATAAATAATCTGTCTCAATATAAATATAGATTTAGAAAATAGGACTTAAGGGGTTTACCCAGTAGTTGTATATCATTGTCAAATATAGCAAAAACTCAGTGACTAAAGGAACAAAGTTCTGCTACGGAGCAGCACAGTGCTGACTAATGTACAGTTTACTTACAGGCACATTATTATTTTTTATTTGCAAATTAAGCTTCTGCCTCTTCTGTGTTGCTGCGTTCTGTGATCTTAAAGATAGAAATATACTGCATCCTCTTTCCCCTCCGCTGCTTCAACCTCCAGCTGCTCTGCTTTCAAATGATTGCCACAAGTATTATTCCCAGATGGGAGGAATCTGGGACTGTGCTATACTGATGTGCACTGGTATTGATTACTTATCTCCTCATTTGAGTCACTTCACCTCGGTATCATCTCTCATTTTTCTCAGAGATCTGAAGAACGTAATGAATGCTGCTCCTTCTAATCTGTACCAGAGGCTATGATTTTGAAAAGCACTTGGACATGTGAGCGTTCTGGGGAGTGGGGCTAGGTCAGGCAGGGGAGGGACTGAGGCCAGGGAAGTTCCCTCTGCTGCAGCACAGCAGCTAACCAGCTCTGCACTGTTCAGCCTCGTAGTGCCACGCTGGGAAGGGGAGGCTACAGTGAAAACCTGATTCTCTTTATTCCATTTCACAAATGAAGATGTGAGGTATAGAGAAACTAAATCCCAGAGCCACAGAGCAATGGATCCTATTCCTGCTGAAATCTGTGGGAGCTGGACACCTACGAACACTTCAGAGTATAGTATCTAGACTCAGTGACTTGCTGAGATTATTTTGGAAACCTGGGACAGAGCAGGGATCATAAATTTAGTACTGCTGCGTTGCTTTCATTTTTAATTTTTACTGTTTTGGGGGGGGATTTTTGGTTTTGTCTACTAGCAGATGGACAACAGCACAGCTCCTTAGTGTGGGATACTTTGCTACATTCACCTTGTCTGTGATGAGAGCAAACAGCCCTTAATTTCTTTGCTTAGGTGATTTTGGAGGATTTTTTTTTTTTTAAAGTTTCTTTAGTAACACCCCACAAAAAGCGCTGGAACAATGATAATCCTAATAAGAAAGAAGATTGATTTAAAAACAGTCATAAAATGGAACTGCTGACTCATTTATATTCCTTAAAACTACCTGGCTACCAGCTTCTCTGCTTAGTAACAGGCAGTAGGGAAAAGTTGAATAACTTGAATCTGATTAAAGTAGTCTCCTCTCTGACCCTCTCCGCTCAGACTGTCAGCATTGCAGGTTGAGTCTGCAAGTAACTTCTTTTTTATCCTGTCATCAGCTGTGAATTATGTGCAGTCTCAACCCTCTCTGACAACATGCTTAAATGCTTTGTTAGCTTCAGGCCTGTAAGACTACACGTGTAGCCGGTGACTAGAGGCACTGGGGACAGCGCAGGCTATTTCAATCCCCAGACAAAAGAAGCGGTAATTCTGTGCTGACTTGCCCTCTGTCTGCTGCCTTCAAGCTTAGTAGTTCTCATCAGTCCCTAGCTATTTCTACTCATGGTCCAGAATATCTGCCGCCCAAATAACCTCCTAGTCAGCCCCTGGAGAAATTCAGCAAAGCCCTAACACATGTGACTCATGAGTAAATGGCTTAACTCAAGGTTAAGACTTTGAACCAAACAGTATTTCTGTAGTTCACAAAAAACAAACGGCAAACCTTTCCCTTTTCGCTCAATCCAACATACGTAGCATTCTTAAAATACTTAACAATTTAGCTGAAAGTGACCTTGCAGGAAAGGTGAGTTAGCAGCACTGTGATTTAAAAAAAGATTTTTTTAATAGGATGATTGACAATAGAATATGGGCAGATTTCCAACGAAAGTTTAGGGGACACAATTTCAGCATTTCCTGCTGTGTTTCTTTGGTGAGCGGCATTCTGGCAGCTGGGGACTGCAGAAGGGAAGACTTGCTTGCTTAGACTGCCACCATGAAACCCCATTCTCCCCCTTTTTGTGAACACGGAATCGACAGCCAGGACTGTAGCATCAGGCCCTAACTCAGTGCACCTCATTGACTGTACTCTTGTGGAGGGAAGTTAATTTAAACCAGATGACAAACATACCAGGGAGTATTCACTGACATGCTGTCCAAATTTAAGTGTAATTTAACATAGGGAAATGACCCAATTTTGAGCAACTCGACTTGAAATAGGCCTCTCCCAGAGGTGATTCAGTGGAGAAAACAGATTTTGGTACTCTGTTGCTGCTAGGAAGACAGTTTGTCTCTCGACTGAGTAACAAGAGAAATTTTGGGGAGATGACCCAGCTTAGCTCAATGTGTCAACTGAATAGCTTAATTCGTTCAACTTTCCCCTGCAGAATTGCAGGCTATGCCTCAAAGCAGTCGGATATTAATTACAACAGACCGATTATTTGTCTTTGCAAACTGCATGACTGATGATTACATAATATTATTTTCTACAGTAAACAATGTTACATATCATTCAGCTTCTCATTTGCTTAGTTAGGCAGCTGAAAAAGTCCGTTTCCTAGATTCACTGTAAATGCGATTAAGCTGATGGAGTTTTATTGCTTGCTTTCTGTTACATGCAGGAACAGTGATGTGAGCTGTTGCTCATTTCTTCTACAGAGGGCTCAGTTAATGAATGGGAAAATGGGCTCTGTAAAATCCAGCTGGTTTTAAATTTTCTCACCATAAATCACTTCTTTAGGTCAAGGGCTTCTGATCTCTTACAAGGGCAGCTGTAGAGAACACACAGGTACATTAGTAATATTTACCTTCACTTACAGATTGTCATCAAAACCATAGGTTTTGGCCAGTCATGAGCTGGGGGAAAAGCACAGGTTAAGGACTGTTTCCTGTCAACCAGATGTTAATTCCTAGTCATGCATTCAAATAAAACCCTACTGTGTACAGTGATTCCTCACATGTCCTAAAATACGTGTATGCTTGGCCACATAGCTCCAAAAGACGCCAGACCTGCGTCTGCATCATCTGGTCTTGTCTGTGCAAGGACACCAGAGCCTACGAAATTGCTGTCAATGACTCCTGATACCCTTGTAGTCAGACAGGACCATACCGCATAGACACAGTGTTAGCCCCTCCCGTGTTTCAAAGTTATTCTGCTGGATTGCTCCCTGCTCTCATGTGTGATACTGAGGACCCTGGGGCCATGTGCTGTCAGCTAGGCTCTCACAGGCTCACTGCTGCTGAGTTTAAAGTGGCTATTAGTTCCAGGCAGGGTGGTATTTTCAGGGAAAGCAATATTGATGGATTTTTCTCTCTGACATATTCTCTAACGATGTCTTAACATTTTAGGGACCAGCAGATGAGATGTTAAGCCTACGCTTCTTGACAGGGTCAATGCAGCGGAAATAATATATCTCTGTAAGCAGCCACATAGTATATGAGTCTATGGTGCTAATGAGTTAGATTCTCTTCTCCAGTGCAATTGGCCTCACAGCCTTTCACTCAGCAACATATCGGAGCCCTGCATAGTCTATAACCCATTAAAGTTCACAACCCGGCATACATTATTCCTGCCATATACAAACCAAGCCTGAGATTCCCATGCAAAAAAAAAAAAAAAAAGCTTTATGAATAAAAAATGATTGTCAGATCCATTTTAGTTTGTGAATTATTGACAATGTTGGAAAACATTGCTAAGCAATTTTGACCTGTATCAAGTGCAAAAGGCGAACCGTGGGTAAATAGAGTTCTCAGAAAAATTCAAACACCTGATTTAGATACAGAGTTTGCTATGCAAACATCAGCAATAAAAAAAACCCAACAAAACAAACCCAAAACAAAACCTTTATTTTTTACCTTTGGAAGGGTTGCATTGTTCTAAAACATGCATCACCAAGAGGCACTATTCAGTGTCCAATTTCAGTGTTGTGCAAGGTGCTAAAGAGAGGGTCTGATGGACAGATAGATAAGAAAAAGATCAGAGAGCCTAACAAAAGCCTTGAGTGCCAGCACCAGTCCGTGCAGTGAAGAGACAAGACATGTGGCTGTGGGGGAATCTCTGACCACAAAAAATGTTATCGTGTGTCATTCTCCAACTCAACGGACTTAAAGGCCAGTTAAGAGGGGAAGAGAGAAGACAAAGCAATAAATACAGTGCAAGAGGAGGCAGAGAAAGTGGTTTATGAGACACTGTTGTGGGTATTGTACTTTCAGCACAGCCCCAGGTGACAACTCTTTAATGGCTTCAGATTCTAAATTCTGGTTTTTTGAAGTTTGATAGACAAACTATGAATAGAGTCCAAGAATGTTTATAATACAGTACAATATAGCAAATTCTTCAATAGTTCATGTCAGAGAACTTGAACTTTTGCAAAGTTGTTTTTCCACAGAGTGCTATTGTCCCCCTACTTGCTTATCCCAGGGAAATTCTAAATTGGACTTCAGAGAAAAAAACTGGATGACAGCTACTGAAACACTTGCAAGGGGGGAGATACCAACACTCCCTCCCCACCCCCACCTCCCTGAGAACAAAACCAAGGTAAGTCTGAACGATCTTAATGACACGGCTGGGAAAGTACCCCTTTGTTTATCTAATATAGCTAATTTTTTAAATCTAGATTGTACAACTGAAAGCATATTTGCAATCATCTAACTCTTATTTGTAAATTAGAGTGCATGTGTTTGTAAATTCCAATAGTCTTTGGAACCTGGGTACACACAAACACCTGAGATTTTCATGAACTTGAAATACAATGAGCTTGCAAACCACATGGAAGGTAAGAGTTTAATGGTACTCATCCAGTTGTGAGACTGCGGCTCAGGCTGTTTACTGGTGACAGCTGTGCCTGTAGTACAGCTCAGGAGCGTAACAACCCACAACAAAGCACTGAGGCATAAAAACCTGATTCCTTCATATAGATGGGAAAAAATCAAACCATGTTTTCTGATCTGTATCTGGGGAATTTTGCCTTTGTAGCACTCACATTTCCAGTGCGAACCCAAACAGACTATTTTGATTTATTTAACACTTGTCTTAGGAGACTTCTTCACTCTACAAAGATAACCAAACTCAGAAAATTTGTTAGACTTTCTGAGCTGAGATAGGTTAATTATATCTTTATCTTTCTTCCCAAGTGAAGAGAAGGATAACACACTGTCTTTTAATCCCTGCCTGACATTCCTGAATAATGGGATGGGTAAGTAAATACCTATTTCTAGAATAATGGGATGGGTGTTTTTCCACAGTGAAGATCTGGAGAAAAGAGTTGCCACTGAGCAGTTAAAAGGAAGTCTCCTGCCCAGTTATCTATCCCAAGAACTGTACCTGCCTATCATCTGCCTGAACAGAGCTTACTTGCTCCATTGAGTCACATTGTTAAATTATTACATTTACTCAATTTTTTTTTTCTGAAGAAAACACACAAGTCCCTGCCAAGGTAAACTGCAGTTCATCTATCTGATCTGTTATCCTGCTGCTTTGGCTTAGTGTTCCACTTATATGACAATACTGCCTTTACCAATACTGACTCCTGTGCTGAATTAAGTGCTTTCTAGCTAGCAAACTCATAGTGAATAAAAACATTCATCATATGCCAATTATATGTCTCATCATAGGAGCTGGTTGCCATCATTCCCAAGCAGGCATATGTAGGCATCACAAAACACTGTGCTGACACCTGGGTCTCCGATTTGCTAGCATCTTTGCACTTATATATAAATATTCTCTCCACTGGGCCTCCAGATGCTTTTCCAGATGCCATGCAACTGAGAGGGCTACTAAGAGCCCATCTTTCGTTATTCTCTTTTCTTCCTATCTCCTCTAAGCATCTTCTTTCTGCTACTGTTAGAACATGGACACTTAGCTATCTTTGTTAGATGGCCACGTATTCCCGTTTTTATCAGCCCTTAGACCATCTATCATAAGCAAATCCACAATCTCGTACATAGGATCCTTGCCCAATTATTCTGCTGTCCTTTATGCCAGTTGCCTAGTCCCTAGCATGCAAACACTACACTCATTCACAACATCATTCACAAAAAAAAAGAAGGGATTGGTTGGGTAAGTGAGAAGCTCAGACATTTCTCTCTCATTTCTACTTCTATTTTTAGTACTGATTAAAGAAAAAGGTGAATATGACTGGTTAGTTCCTTTAGGCTACACAGGTTTCCCCTAATGGAACCACTTTTTTAGATTTGCTCTTATGTATACATGTCCCTACATTACACAACCCTGGTTCAGATGGGGTTCTTGCCCTGTGATGTACAAATTCATATTACCTGAGTGATTTAAATCTTTAAAAGGTCTTTAGCTTTGAGAAAGGATTGTCGTCTCTTAAGTATTTTAAGTGTTCTAATAAATTAAAATCATCCCACTTTACACAGTCCCACTGTGGATGCCTTCCTGCATCAAGGGAAGATGTACAGTTTTAAACATTTTCAGTGGTTTTACATTCCTCAGAGCAGGCTGCAAAATATCAAGCTGCTGTTGACAACTTGCCAAAAAGTGTTTCTGGTTCCTTTTCCCTTCTGTCATTTTAGGGACCCGGAGATGTTATTTACTTTTTGAGAGGTCCCTTGTCAACTTTCTTAAAGAGCTTGGAGTGAAACTATAAGCCATGAAACGCCTCACTAGGAAGAAATACATTTATCAAGATCTAACAGCTGGATGTCTCACAAGATGCTATGATCTGTTCCCAATTTATTGCTTGTGCTTAAGCATGACTTAAAGCTGAGTCGCTTTTAATTGGTTTTGGATCATGCACTATTATTTATTCATTGCATCACAGGGGTGTTCAGGATCTCCAATTCTGGAGCAATTCCTGCTGTGCAAGAAGCCTCACACACAAACCAGAAAGTCTCTTCATGATTGAAATTATCTATCAGAGCACAACTTATTTTTCTAAGAGTTCTTTGAACATCGTAGCTAGGGGTTTGCATAGCAAGGTTTTGGTAGCAGGGAGGCTACAGTGGTAGCGCCTCTCTGATAACATATTTAAGAAGGGGGGAAAAAAATGGAGCAACAGCAAATGCAGCCAGACAGAGTGAGAATATGTGAAAGGAACAACTCTGCAGACATCAAGGTCGATGAAGGAGGAGGGGGAAGGTGCTCCACGTGCTGGAGCAGAGATTCCCCTGCAGCGCATGGAGGTCCATGGTGGGGCAGATAACCACCTGCAGCCTATGGAAGGCTGCACGTTGGAGCAGGTGGATGTGCCTGAAGGAGGCAGTGACTCCATAGAGAGCCCATCCTGGAGCAGGATCCTGGCAGGACCTGTGGACAGTGGAAACAGGAGCCCATGCTGGAGCAGGTTTGCTGGCACGTGGGGGACCCACGCTGGAGCAGTCTGTTCCTGAAGGACTGCACTCTGCGGAAGGGACCCACACTGGAGCAGTTCATGAAGAACTGCAGCCCGTGGGAAGGACCCATGGTGGAGAAGTTCGTGGAGGACTGTCTCCCATGGGAGGGACCCCATGCTGGAGCAGGAGGAGAGTGTGAGGAGTTCTCCCCCTGAGGAGGAAGAAGCAGCAGAGACAATGTGTGATGAACTGACCGCAACCCCCATTCCCCATCCCCCTGTGCTGCTCAGGGGGAGGAGGTAGAGAATTTGAGAGTGAAGTGAAACCTGGGAAGAAGGGCGGGGTGGGGGGAAAGTGGTTTTAAGATTTGATTTTATTTCTCATTACCCTACTCTGATTTGATTGGTAATAAATTACACTAATTTCTCCGAGATGAGTCTGTTTTGCCCGTGATAGGTAACTGGTGAGTGATCTCCCTGTCCTTACCTCAACCCACGAGCCCTTCGTTACATTTTCTCTCCCCGTCCAGCTGAGGAGGGCAGTGATAAAGCGGCTTTGGTGGGCACCTGGTGCCCAGCCAGTGTCAACCCACCACAGCTATTATTTCCAAAGTCCTATGCAGAGTAATTTCAAGTTAAACTATATAACTAGTATAAAAGCAACCCTGCCTATGTTCTAAAAGGAACAAACGAAATATTTTTATCTGCACAACTACCTACACAAACATACATATATGATACGTAATTACATGTCATTCCAGGATCCACCTTACTATGTTTGCAACAATGGAGGGTATTTACCAGCAAAATGTATGGATGTCTGCTCATTGAAGTGCTCTGCAAGAGCTTGAGAAAGTTATTATTTTATTGTCTATGCTTTGTTTTACAAAGAAAGGGAACTGAAAGACAACAAGGTAAGGGAAGAAAGGATCTCTGTCCACTAGGACCCTTGTGCCGCTGCCTGAATTACAGGATCTTCCAGGTGACTATGCCCTTCATGAGGTTAATAGATGGCAGGTCCTAATGTGCAGGGCTTCTTAATTAAATTAACACACAGACATGATTCTCAAATTGCTCACTGATACTGTGTTATGATAGTACTCATATCCTGCAAAGAATAAATACTACACTGTGGTGCTTCCATTGCCTGTATATATAGTACAAACATGCAATTTCATTCAGAAATTCTGGATAAGGTTTATGAGTACAACTTGTTGTTCTTGTTTACACGGGTAATTTCCTTACTTTGCCTAGCAGGTTTGAAAAACTTTTGTCTAGCGCCCAAAATGCCCTGTAATATCATTTCAAATCTACCCAGGGAAACCTTTAATGAATCAGAAGTGTCAAGTATCACCCTCTTTCATATAACAGTTTAATATTCAGAATGAATATTACAGGGAAATGGATTAGCTTTCCTTGATGTTTATGAAGTTGCTGTAAAAGCAGATGGATAATCACTATAGCAACTTAGCACATCAGGAGAGAGCCATTGAGAAGCATTCCATAATCAGGACCATGACCTTGACAGCCCTCACTTTCAATTGCCTAAGCAATATTTTTCATCTGTTGTAATCAGGCAAATTTGTTGCATGCCAGTAAACCTAGCTGGACTATCCCGAAACACCGTCTGTGTTGGAGTGAGCAAATCTAAGAAAGGTCATGCATCTCAATTTAAGATGTTTTATTACATTTTCCCCTATGGCATCTTATATATTCTTGTATTTCAAATTTAGTACACTGAATTAATAAAGTGGCAAGTGGATGTTACGTATCTCAAATTTAGTAAGACACTGTCTCTCAAAACTTCTTCATAGACAAACTGGGACAAACAGGCTAGATAAGTGGACCACAAGGGAGACTGAGATCTGCCTGACCTGCCAGGCTCGGAGGATTGTGATCAGTGGCATGACCTCCAGCTGGAGAGTTGTCCTTAACGGTGTACCCCAGGGGCAGATGCTGGGGCCAGTACCGTTTAACGGCATCACTGACTACCTGAATGATGTGCCTGACTTGAGTGCACCTTTGGCAGGTTTGTAAATGATACGGAACTGGGAGCAGTGGCTGATACACTGCACAGTTGTGTTGCCATTCAGAGGGACACTGGCAGTCTGCAAAAAAGGACTGACAGAAGCATCATGAGGTTCAAGAAAAGAAAACGCCAAATCCTCTAACTCAGGAGGAATAGCCTCATACAACGGTATAGGCTTGGGCTGAGTGAAAAGCAGCTTGGCAGAAGAAGACCTGGGTGTCTCGGCAGACACGAAAGTTGAACACAAGCCAGCAATTCACCCTTGCAGTAAAGAAGCTCAATGGTATCCTGGCCTATAATAGAAAAAATGTTGCCAGTAGGTCAAGGGAGGTGATTCTCCCCTTCTATTCAGCACTGGTGAGACACATCTGGAGTCTAGGTCCGGCACAAGGAGGACAGGGATGTACTGGAGCAAGTCGGCAAAGGGCCATAAAGATGATTAAGGCATTGAACATGTGTCATATGAGAGGCTGAGAGAGCTGGGACCTGATGGGGGGAGTGGCGAAAGAAGATGGATCCAGACTCTTCTCAGTGGTGCCCAGTGACAGGACAAGAGGCACAATACGGACAAAATGAATTGTGAAAATTCCACTTAAACATGAGGAAGAAACCTAAACACTGTACTGTGTGTGTGGTTCAACACTGAAACAACCTGTTCTCCATCTTTCAAGACATTTAAAACCCAACTGCACATGGCTCTAAGCAACCTGCTCCAGGTGACCCTACTTTGAGCAAATGGGTTGGAGTAGACAATCTCCAGAGGTGCCATCCAACCTCAGTGACTGATTCCGTGACAAGGCATTGTGATAGGACTCTAACAGAAGGAGTTGATGTCTGATTTTTCTCCAATTAATTTTCCCATCTGCAGTTGTCCAAAGACCTTCACCTTTCATGTTGTAGGCTAGTCTAATGTCAACACTGTATCCTGTTCTGCTGCTCCTCTTGTGATGGGGATCATCATATAACTTCGTAATGTGAACAGAAATGAAAAAATCCATATCACAACATTATCAGTAAGAACTGTTGAAAGACAAAAGGAAAAATAAGGAATAAGGTCCAGCATAACCTTCCAACAGCTGGTATATGTATCACTCCTCTCTGGAAAATGCTGTTTCCAGCTCCAAAGGGAGCAGACAAGTACGTTCTTCTTTGAACCTACAGGTTGAGGGCATGAACTATTCTACCTTTACCGTAATAGGATTACCAGTAAGAAACTTGAGGTGTCTCAGTGGCTTAGCTGAACTATTCTACAGGTCATTTGAGCATGTGATGACCAGTTTCCATGGAAATCTCAAAGGATTATATTTTCTCAGAATTTCTGGTATTTATTACTATTCAGCTGAGGTGAAAGTATCACATGAACAGGCCCTAGGATGTTTCACAGATTAATCAGTGAGTCTTGAGTATTTATTTAGTGCTCAGAGAGATTTACATACAAAGTGATGCAGATTTGTCTCTGTCTTACAAACACAGGCACTGAAGATTCAAGTAACTCATTCAAGGTAAGAAAAGCGGCTGACAGCAGAGAATGGCAATGCCTTACTCCAGTAAGACAACCAGCAAACAGAAGTCTGTCTCTCTCCCTTCTTTTTGTGCTTGCGGTTCAAGCTGAAAACAAAAAGCTCCAGTATACACTCAAACAACATTAAAAGTTAATCACCTTGTCCTAATTTAAAAATCTCCATATTCATGAGATCTTGGATAAGGTTTTTGTTTTACTGAGGCCAACAGTGATAGCCAACAAAACCCATTACTAAAACCGGCACCAACAATTTTTTCACACCACAGCTGCTCTTTGAATAAAGATAAAATTTCTAACTTGTGCTACTGAGTTGATGAATGGAGACTTTCCTGGCTGCAAGTAAAGATGCACTGCTATCGCTTGTTTGTACATGGGGGATGAACTACCCCTCTTCCACAGCAGAAAGAAGCGTTTTTTTCTTAAAATGAACCCTTATTTTTTTTTAATTCCTTGTAGATAGGAAGTGAGACTAAGTCAGTTATGGCAGAATTTGTCATGCTGAGGGACGGAGCATAACTCATTCTAGAACACTGACAGCATTTGATGCTACACCATGAACCTCCCTGGGATTCCCTGGAGTTAATTTTGATCTGAAAAATCCAAGAGGCTCCAAGATGCTCTTACCACAGACAGCAACCTCCATGTATGCCTTTTGATTATGGACAAACAAAAAATAGGTGGGAGAAATACCACCATTTAAATAGAATTTTGTATCTGAAGAAATGAAGTAATTAAAGCAGGAACAGAGGAACAGGCCCTATCTTTTGACATAAAGACTGGACATAAGAGCCTCAGCTCCCTGAATTAGCTGCACATTGTACATTGCCAGTGGGCAGTTTGTCCCCAGTGTTTCCTTAAATGCTGTTGAGTTTATAAATTTGCCTAAAAGAGTACAGAAAACACACACATAAGCAGTTCAGAATGCCTTATATCTGCAGCTTGTTTTATGTATAGCAGGCATGCATCTGAGCATCTTCCAATGGTCCTGACCTTAAGAATATTTGGTTTTGAAATAACGATTAAAAACGTGTGGACAAACATATTGCTTTCGGGTCACTTTGTATAGACAAACTAGTGTACTTCATGTTTATTCTAGTCTTTTCCAGATCAAAAGAATGCTTGCTTTGTAGTAAACATGTGCAGCCTTCAGAAGCGTAACTAATTAAAAAACTGAGTTTTCAAGCTGGGTGCGAGGCTCCAGGCCATGCCCAAGATTGAGAGCTGCAGGACTTTGCTGCTGCCCCTGAGAGAGCTTCCAGCTTGGGAACCAGCTAACTTTGTCTTCACGCAGAGCCATCAAATTCCCCCTCACAGAGACACTCCTCTGGATCACAGAAAACCACCTACCGGCAGCTCCACTTCTGTGGTTCACCTTTCCATGCTTGGCAGTGAGATCAGGACAGTTTGCATTACAGCACCACTGACGGGAAAGGATTTCATTCAAAAATATGTGATACCTACAGGTAGCAAAAATAGTCATAGCTCTTAGGTATTTGGCTAGTACATATTACGCTCATCGTATTGCCTCTAGTAGACTATGGGGCTTCATGGCACCTATTAGTAAATGTGGAACATGTAAACTTGAGCTCTGTTTTGAAATCCAATGATTGCTAACATCTTTAAAAGGCTCGTCTCCAGAAGCACGCTGTAATTTTTTGGATGACCCCACTGACAACCGCACAGAGGCACATTTAACGTACAGATGTAGACCTTTACAAAAACATTGTATTACTCTGATCTCCCCCTGTTTATTCATGCTGTTCTCTTTTCACCCTATTGTATTTACAATTGGAGCAGACTTACTGCCTTACAGTTGAATATTAACGCTTACGTATCAACAAAGCTCAATAATTTTATTACAATGGGAGCTTCATTAAAATAGCCTACTGAAAGAATTAAGATGTAAAGATACTAATAAAAAAGTACACTCCCAACAGCTACATCAATATATTCAGCACCTTTAGAAACTGTTGCGAAAAACATTGAAAGTTTTATTTCCCTTTTAGTGCTTGGAAAATAACATTAAGAAGCTTAATTGGCTTTCTCAAGGTCACACATTTAAGCCACCGGCAGAACAGCGATTGCAGGGTAGGAAAGCCAAGGTACTGAATGCAGTACCTAGCAACCATAGGACCAGCACTAGTGCCCTAGGTCTAAGCAGTGCCTGCCTACTCTTGGGATAAATATAGCAGGTTGTTTTCTTCCCCTTTCTCCTAAAGAACGAAATCATTTGCAATTTCTGCTGGCTGCTGTGAATTTGGTTTGCTGGAGCTTCGGTGGCTGAAAATGAACCAACAGCAGGTGGCAGCAGTTTGTCACGCTTCCAACCTCGTCTGGGTTCACAAGCAAGAATCTCTGGCCAGATAAATAGCTTTTTGCCTCCTGGATTCGTTCTGTATTTCTGCAGAAGAGAATTTTGACTCTCCCGGAAAGGTTTTTCTACTAGACTTCAAAGAAAACTTGGTACTGGGCGACTCTTGGTGATGCCAGGTATGCCCAGTGCTCGACCCTGAATACAGACTGCTGGCTTCATTGGAAGACTGCCTGTGTGAATGCAGAGAACAGGGATGTTCTAGGAGGCTTGGGTACCATGAAGAAAATAGGGGCAGATAATTTTCTGTCAGTCTCTTGAGTAATACAGGAGTACCCTCAATTAAATGTGATGATTAGAATGACTTAAGCAAACTTCTAAAGCAAGACTATAAAGTGTTTAAATATTCTCTATGAAATGAACCTATTAATTGCAGCATTTAACTACTACATTCTCCTACATCAGAATACATGCCAGTAATGTATTTTTTGTTTATTTCCAATTAACATGCACGGTTTCTTCCTTCTTAACTTGCATTTTATAGCACAAGCAATGTCTCAAGGATATGCAAGCTAATTGTTTTGCACTGAAACGGCTGTGTTTTTCATCTGTTAGCTACAGTTATTGTTGTGTGCAGGAACGCTGTTAAAACCTTAGTAAACATTATTAAGCACAAAAAGAATGATGATAGTTCAATGAGCACTAAGCTGTGGACTAATGGAATGATGCACGGTACAATGCAAGAACAAGGAGAAACGACAAAAGGAATTCCACATTTGCAAGCAAGCTGAGCTTTGTGAAATCTTTAAAGATAAATTCAGCAGGGTAAGGAGCTGCAAGTTCCACTTCTCAGTAGAACAAGCTGGTTCTAAGAACCCACTAAAAGCTTCTATTTTCATGTCCTTACTAGGGGGGAAAAAAAGCAACAGAACTCTTCTATACATACATTATGATATCATGTAGAAAAGCAGCATTGGTAAAACTACACATTTTCTAGCTTCTATTAATTTATAATTTTTACAATTTAGTCCACAGAATGCTTACAGCTCCACTCAGAAAAATGGATACTAGAAATGCAGATGTAAAATCAGTTTCTTCTCACATGTTGATAGTAAATAATACCACCCTTTTGCGCTTAGTATGGACAACGTTTTATCAGCTAGACACATCATTTAAGCACAGCACCTTCCCACAGTCACCCTGAACGACTGAATTGGGATGTACTTCCCAGAAGTATTCTTAACGAAAGGCAACAGGCCTTACTAAATAGGGACCACCTCTCCCAGTAAACCAATATTCCATTCCTGTTTATTCCAGTGAGTTCCAGCATGACTTTGCTCAGTTTAGTTCACACCTCTTGATTTCTCTTTCTTCCGTCCATGGATGAGGACAGGGATTTGCACCTCCTGTTCAAAGTATTCAAACTGACAGACAGCAAATGCCTTCCAATAGGCAAGTAAAAATGAACTTGTGGTATAAAATAGAAACAGCCCACTGAACAGCCCACATTTTATTTCACTTTTTCCCTGGAATGTCAAGGGGTTGAAGGATGCAAACATTTGTATATTGCTATTTTGATATTTTCTAATGCTAACAAGCATTGCCTATGCTCTCCAAAAACTGCCTCATCAAGCTACTGTGCCAAGCTGTATCTTCAGTGTAGTCTGTGATAGTGGAACCAGAGATGCTGGAGCTACTTTCCAAATTCCAAATGTCTGCGTTGAAAGTCTCTGCAGCTTTCCAGCAGCTCACATGCAATGAAATGCAGTGAGACAGTGTGGCACCTCTTTCTCTTTTTTCTGACTTCCCTTGTGTCTCATGCATCTTAGGTGCCAGAGGAGAAAGGCTACTGCAATTTGAAGCAATATAAAAACATCTTTAGAGAAGTGAGTTTGCAGGCTGGCTTATTGCACCGTGTATGGAAAGGTGATACCATGAAGTTGCCGAACCCTAATTTTAATTTGTAATTTAGGAGAAAAGATGGAAAGGACTGGTACAATTAGTCCGGTTGGATCTGAATTTTCATGCTGTATTTAGCAGTGTTCATCCCAGACAAACATTTTCTTTAGCAATTTAAACCCCATTTTTTACATTCTTGGGTCTCTAGAATATTTATTGAATGTTCCTCCCACTCAAAACCTACTAGTCAGCAAAGTTTTAAAATTATTACGTGCAGCTATATAAAATAACTGCTTTATTTCAGCCATCCACATGATATTCCTAGCACGAGATTCTAATAGCAGCTCTCAGAAGTGTATGAGCAGACAGTTGTAATGTACTGCACATAGACTAGATCACAGTGTTATTAATACATCCATAAGTGTACCAATGCCCATTAGCTATCAAGTTGCGATCTGACTTCTGTATCCCCCTCACTTTACATCATTATGCTGACACAATCAGACTGGCAGCTCAGACTAATTAAAACCTGAATTAAGAACTAGAGAATACCAACTTTCTTTTAGCATTAAGAATAAATAAGGTAGAAACAATGACTGAAAGACCCTTATTAAGAAAAGCATTACATGATAGTACAAAATAAACCCAGCTACAAAATAAGCCCAGTTAATATTAGAGTATCACACCTAGTAGCACAAAGTATAAATAATTTGCCTATCTGACCATTGTTTCAATCATTCTTATTTCCTTTACTATGTTTTACACATAGCAAGAGTTGCTTTTTTCAGGTTTCTAGGCATTTTTGATGGGCCAATAGTACTACACATACACTCTAATGAGTACAGCGTACAGAATCTCAGCAGGAGATGAGAATGAGCAGATCCTGGGAAATACTCTCTCTGCTGGCCAGGACAGTCCTGATGGTTTGACTTCAGTCTCAGGGCAGGCAATTATCTGAAGACTATGGGTATTACTAGCTCTTTTTTCATATGAATTTGGATCTGCCTAAGAGATCGTGAGTCTTCTTCACGTCAATGTAGAGGTGGGAAAGTAGGTCTATTTCCTATTAAAACTTTGTCCCTCAGGGCTGTGAAAAGTGACCTCTAAGCCTCTGCATATGACCCTTCAGTTCCCTGAATTACTGGTGGAGGAAATGACTTGGCATTTTGTCAGAAAACATTCGCCTTTTTGGTAACCAGTGGAGAACTCCCACACATGCACTTGGCTGCCTTTTTCTCTTGGTGGGGTATTGCCTACTTTTAGGAATGAGTTAATGCAGTCCCTACAGTATCTGGCACAATCCAGCAGCTATAGAAAGTAGGATTTGAGCTACTAGAGCTTCTGCTATTTCAACACATCATACGCATTCCTCCTGCACTTTCTATTTTAACTATTTACTTCGTATCAGCGAGGTTCAACCCCTTTATCTGTGCTTCCATTGTTAGGCAGGCTTGCATTTGACAGGTAAAGAAGAAAGTACCAGCTCAGCCGAACACGCTGTTTGTGACCCATGAAGAAAGAGATCAGTAGGAATAGGCATGTCAGGACTAGGTTTTAACAGGTAGCTCACAAGCTGGTTATGGTTTTAACAGTTTTTAATGTTTGACTGAACCAGTCCAAACATTCTGTGCACAGTCTATCAATGGGAGCAAAAGCAAGTTCATAGGCGTGAAAGCTATTGCTTTTACAGCCTGACTTTGAGGGAGAGATGCAGAGATCACAAGCAAACTCCAGGGCAACATGTATCCTCCTACACGTCTGAAAGAATTGCATTTTGCAGAAAGGAGGACATTTGGTGATTATTTAGGGTTGCTTTGGGACAATTGTCTTGAACGTAATGTGTCCAGCTTAATTTAAATCGTCTTAAGTACTATTCTCCTAGCTATTACTAAAACTTAAATTTGCTTTAATTAGCTTTCATTGAAAAAACAATGCAAACATTAATGTTCTTGGGTTTTAGCATCAGTGCCTTTTTAATTACAGTTTGCGATACTTCGCTGAATTTGAGGAGGGGAAGTCTCTTTTATTAAAGTTGGACTTGAAGCATATTAAACAATGTGTACGTTTACATCAAGCTTGTACGGACTTAAGTCTGTTCTTCAACACCCATGTGGTTACAGTAAAGCTAAATCCCAAACTGGTTACTGAGCTGCAAGAGTTATTTGCTTGATGTATGTTCTGAAAACACTGCAAACTGAGTAACCGAAATAGTAATAAACCAAATAAACTTGCTCATGTTCACATGCAGAGTTTTCAGTAGCACAGGTCGTAGCTCCACCTGATCTCAGCCAGAAGCTGCACTGGTGGGATGGAAAAAAAAAAAAAAAAAAAAAAAAGGAGAGAGTCCAAGCCATCTTTAGCTANCTTGGCACTTAGAGACAAATGATGAAATGCCTTTAAAGTACTGACATTTAAAGCAACCATACTCTCAGCTGAGAATTAGTTTATTCTGGACTCCTCTGACTTCCTTAGCCTTACTACTCTATAACCCAGCTGTCACGCAGCTGACAACAGGCCCATTAACTCTGCCAAATGATGGCTTTCCTATTTTCAAACACAGTAGGCTCCTAAATATTCAGCCTCTGCTATCAACAGCTGAGTGTCAACTTTCATCGGCAGCTTTAAGCCGCTCAGCTCAGTACCCAGTAATTTACTGGGTTAAATAGATCACTGTTTTTCACTGCACTTCCCACTCCTTCCCCCCAAACCCAGCCAAGAGTTTTTCATTGACCTTTTATGTGCACGTTAGTAAAACATACCCTTGTTCAGGAAAGGTTTTACACACATGTATTTTTAAGCCATATGAGAACTTCTCAAACCAACTTAGCACAAGTAACTGCCAGAATCAGGACCAATCCGTGGGAAAAGTTGTACTTCAAAGTTTTCTGTCTCATACTCGGTTTAAATTCTCCCTTGTTTTCAACCATATTTCAAAGCATTTGTGCTGTGTTACTGTCCAGTGCATTGCGATATGCTTAACACATTCCTACCTCTCTGGTTTGAAGGTGCACACACATTACTGCTCTGAAGATGGAGCTAAAGATTTTTGCAAAGTTAGAAGGAACTAAACACAAATAAAAAGAACAGATAAAAAGTTTACAGCTTTTTTTTTCTCCTTGTAAAGAACTGATAAATAAGCCATGTTTTCCTGACTGCAGCTTATAGAGTTGGACATCTGTAGCTCATTAGCTGTCTACAACTGTCATTCAAATCAATTAATTGAAAGAATTAGGTGCTCTCTAGAAGAGGGACAGAACAAAAATAAATTCACTTTTTTTACCATTTCTTCTAAAAGTCTGACATTATTATTTGCTAAGCACAGACCAGCATATTGTTCCAAACCTGTTATCTTTCCTTTCTCTCTTCTTTCTCCATTGCCTTATCTAGCACTTGCTTTGTACATCAGAAATATCCAATAGTTTCATTCCTACCCAAAGCTTTCATTTTTGGAGAGGGATGTTTTAGACCCCAGACTTATGAAAAGGCCCCTTGGATACTCTCTTTATAGTACACTGTACTCTGTACAGTGGCCTAATTTCAGTACTACATCTTCTACATGGCAGTTCTAGATCTAATCAAAATTATTTCAATATTCTTTCTATGCTTAATGCTACGATTTTCAAGGATATTTTCCAGCATTTTAGGTCTCCTAACCGTTTCCCTTTTGAAAGGTTATTGCAAAGTATCTTGCTTATATTCGATCCAAGAAACTCTCTCCAGGTTTAATCACTTTAGAGACTGCTGGGACTCTGTGTTACTCTCTCTTTGCTGGATATCAGGAGATGAAAACTTGGACAGTGTTCCATAATAACAGTAGATGATGATGATGGATTTGAGTTTATATGAATGCAGCCAGAAACTCCATAGCCTGCTGGCACTACTGACATGGCAAGGAGGACTGGACAAAATGAGTAGGAAAGAATTCAGTTTCCACAACTGACTATAAACTGAGCATTATCCTTTGATTGCCTAACTCTGTAGTTGTACCTGATGTGCTTTTGTGTAGGTGTCTGTAAGTAAGCAGTAGTGCATTGAAAAACAGCCCTGCTATCCTGCTGCTACTACACTGTGCCTTTACAGAGTAAGACAGAGTCCCATTCTATGATAAGGAATTAATTCCAGACATTATCTCTTTTGAATACTACAACTTGGACAACTCCTGCCAAAATCATGCAGTTCTTTTTAATGGTTCCTATTAGCAAAGGCTATAGCCTACTGTTCTGGCCTAGGTCACGATAAAACTGTTGTCGAATTCCCTCATGCTCAAAGCTCCTAAACATCAGAACCAGAATAAAATGAAACGAAACTATTTGATCACTTGACATGGGACCATTCAGTTCACAACTCCTACCTCCACTTTGTCCATTAGGTTCTGTGAAAACTCGCTTAAGCACATAGCAAGGTTTGCTATCAGGTTCTAAATAACCTTATGAACAGGTATACTAAAATTAAATAGTACTAAGGATCTATAGACTCCACAAAGAAAAAGGGAATTGTAGCTTTGCAGTATCTTTCACACAGTAGACTGCAAGCTCTATTACTCAGCACGTGCTGCTGGATACCATGCTCAAAACATCCAAAACCAACGTCACATATAAATTAATGTAATAAAGTAACACAAGCAATAAAAAGTTAAAAACAACCCAAGAAAAAGAAGTGTTTCTGGGATACACGTTTGTGTGTGTTTGTGTTTAACATGGAAATATATGAAATTCAAAACCAAGAAGTACTGTTTACACTTGTTCCCCCTCCACAAACCTTAATCATCCCCCAGTAGTTATGACTCACCTGCTGCATCTTTCTGGCTTATTGATGGTTCTAGTTGTGTGGAAATCCATTCCAAAAGCCTTCTCTCATTTCACTTGGTGTCAGATTTCCATAGAGACTGAATGTCTTAATTACATAATGTTTTTGTCTGTGTAAGGTTTTATTTCTTCACTCCTGCATGTGATACTATGAAAAAAAAAAAAAAGAGTAGAGAAAGCAATGATCTTTGAGCATATGAAGTGAGTACAAGGAAGTCTTACCTTCTATCTCAAGTTCCTGGATTTTGTATTTACCTCTTATAAGCTATCTCAAACCAAAAAGTGAGGCTACAACTTACTTAGGCTGAAGATAACGAGACCTTGTAATAACAAAGAGGATGAAACCAATGGAGAAAATGAAAAACAGCTTTAGAGAAAGATTGGATGTAAATGACAAAAAATAACCTACCCTTTTATTATACATAACCTGAAAGCTCTTATATGAAAATGCAGCTCTCCATATAGGCTATTGCCAATAATTACCTTGATTACCCTTAGTTACTTTTCATTAGAATTCCTCTGAGCCCAGAAATTTGTGGTCCCCATGCTGGAAACCTCACTTGAAACATGCTGGAAACTCACTTCCACATGCTGGAAACCTCACTTGACAGGCCTTGAATCAAGGGTTCTTTGCTGCTTGTAAGTTACGTGGGACAAAGATTAGTTTTAGCTGTTTTATAACCCTCACCACAACACTGCAGATTGCTGTCTCTAGGTGCTACTGTAACAGACAATATTAGACACTTCCTCTACTTAAAAACTCTAATGATCTTCATTACCTAATGCAGATGTTAAAGTTTTAAAGCTCTACTTAACTTTTTCTGAGAGATACTGTGAGATCTTCAAAGGAAATATATATTTTAGAAGCAAAGCACTTTCATTAATACTGTTACTTACACTTGACAGGATAATAGGAGAGACAACTATTAGGGGCTTTCATATGATGAACATTAGTTCTTCCAAATATCAAGACCTTAGTTAACTTGGCAAACCTTGCCCCATCTTCATTTTTGGTTTTTTTTTTTTCCTTTTCTTTAAAGCAAAGCAGCATTTCTCAAACCATTTTGTCTACTGCATGCTTGCAAAGAGGACAAAACCATATTTAATATAATCACAAACAACACCGCAGAATTCTCTGCTTGGTCTCCCTAAAAGCATATCCTCCCATTTACGCGAGCAGTTACTAGACGCTGTCCTGTGCGTCACGCTAGCTAGGAGCCAAAGTGCTTTTCTAGATTAAGGTCAAAGCTTTCAGCATCCTGCAGGTTTGACTCTGCTTCTGCCAGAGTTTTAGTTTGGAATAAATGAAAAGTGTTTTAAGTGTTTTTATTTAATGTTGGGTACCCAAAACAGTGAGCACTTTTGGCCATTTGGCCCTGCATGACTTGATTAAACTACAATGAAAAGTATGTGGCTGTGCTGGGTTTGCCTCCTTTCTAAGTCAGATGAAGAACTTGACAGGATCTTTAGCTGAATGAAGAAACCACCCCTATTAAACACACACTTGAGGGTGCTGTGTAGGTCTTCATGTCCCCAGGATCCTAACTTTTGGCAGCTAGTAGGGATTCCGAATAACTGATAATTAGGTCAAATTCACGCTAAACCTTGAGTGTTCAGGACTGCTTTACATTTTCAGGCCTATCAGTGCAATGAAAGGGATTAAAAATGTAAAAATGCAAACTCAGCTAAATCTTTTATGCTCAGCCCTGAAACCTACACATGGCTGCTGGCTTTCAACTACCCAGAAGAAGCTACGGGAGCTCTTTAGACTGATAGTGTTTATAGAGTCCCTTTCCTGCTCACTGCTGTTTCTGTGATGGCTTCTAGAAATTATAGTGGCATCAGGAGTTTAATAGTATTTTCTGCTTCCTAAATCATTCTCCACTTGTTCAGAGGAATTATATTTGATCTGCTTAGTGGTTACAGATCTCAGAGAATGAAATCATTCCTGAAGTTGTCAGCTTGTTTACTGAAAAATCATTTCTCAGCACATCCTTGACCAGTGGCAGATGGGAAAGCCACAAAATCATGCTTGCCCAAACTGGCCTGCTCTCCAACAGACACTGTTGCCTAAAGGTCCATCCATTTTTTTTGCAGAATATAGGGCTAAAGCCTTGCTTTACACTGTTAGCTAAAAAACCCTACACTTAAAAAGAGTTTTCAGGATTAAGTTTTCGAAACAATTTAGATTTTTATTAATAGCACTGAGCTCATCAATCAAAAAGACCTTTTTAACAGCTTCACATAATAAAGATAATTTATGACAGGGGTTTCCCCACTTCCTGGGACCAGTGGGAGGGAGAAGGGACAAGGAATACCAGGCTAAAGAGGCCTCATGACAATATTAACTTGCAATCCAATTTAAGAGAGCTGCAGGTAAGTACCACCTTTCTGGACGCCAGGTGGCCCAAATTGCTACACCTTCAGCTCCATGAGCTCCTTGGGGAAAGCAAAGACTTTCTACCAATTGTGAAGGTGTGTGACTGCTTAGGGTAACCAAATGTTCTGAACCCTGAGATGCAGTTTAAACATTCTTGGCAAAATGTATTACGAAGTATGAAACAGAAGGCTACTTGTATGCTGCCCAACATAAATACCACAAAGCTACCTCAGGATAAAGATTTTCATAGAGAATATGACCAGGAATATCTGGGTCTGAATGAAGTCCAGTCTTATTCACAGTCTCCCAGAGATGAAACATTTATGTCCTGTGAACAGGTACTGGAATCTAGTTGCCCTCATCATTTGTTAAAAATTAAACTCTTACTACTTCTTGAATTCATCCCCAAGCTGTTACTGTGATTTTGCCTGTTAGATGAAAGAAGAACTCAGTGTCAGACTTGGAGCTGTAAGGTCACTCTGCTCTCTCTCCTGCCTGAGGAGCTTCCAACTCACCCGAGTCCAGCAGCAGCAGCATATAGCATACAATCATAGAATCGTTTAGGTTGGAAAAGACCCTTAAGATCATTGAGTCCAATCATAAAACTAACACTGCCAAGTCCACCACTAAATCATGTCCCTCAGCACGACATCTACATGTCTTTTAAATATCTCCAGGGATGGTGACTCAACCACTTCTCTGGGCAGCCTGTTCCAATGTTTGATAACCCTTCCACTGCAGAAATTTTTCCTAATATCCAGTCTAAACCTCCACTGGTGCAACTTGAGCCCATTTCCTCTTGTCCTATCACTTATTACTTGGGAAAAGAGACCGACACCTTTCCTCCCAGCTCACAACCCTTGAAAGGATTGATCTCTCTACTGCCCGATCACACTTTGCTCCTAACATCTCCAGTGCAAAAGCATCAAGAGTGTCTCACCCAAACTTTGCAGAAATCCTGGTTCTTGACAGAAGTTCTCCCTTGACACTGACTGTAATTCTTATTACTAGTTTGAACCTATGTTTGTCAGATACGGTCCTCTTAACATTTGCAAGCAGGGAAAACTAATGCACAGAACTACCTCAGCCTTGCAACAATCACTACACTGGAGTGCAAACAAGTTTTATAGTAAAATACAGCCATCATCCCTTTGTATCTTTTTTAGCTTGCAGACTGAATGGTATTTTTATTGACTGTGGATCTTACAATGGTCAAATGCTAATATTTTATAAAACACTCTTTTTTCACTGATCATTTCAGATTATTTTTGTAGGCTCAACTCGCTCATCTTTCTGCCTCTCACAATAACTGCTCTATTTCCCATCTGAAAGGGGGTCCTGATGCATAATTTGTAACGTGCTCCTCAGCTTTCGATGTGCTGCTGCTGTTGCCTTTATGCCTGCCTGTTCATAGTGTGACTGTGTAGCATTTTCATTCTTTGGGGAGAACTACCTAAGTTGTCCCATCCTAAGGTGATTTGATAATTTTAGAAAACGTCAGTGCTGAAAGTTTTAGACCACTTTGATTACTATGGTTTTGATATTTATCCTTGAGTAGAGAGAAGATAGCAAACACAGGGAAAAGCACCAGATATAACTATTACTGTGCGGTTAGCAATCCTGAGAAACTTTCCAGAAATGTTACCATCATTTGCGAAGTATTTTCTCTGGTAACCATGAGGTTCTCCCATATGCCTTCTCTTGTCCATTTTCTCCCAACTAATTTTCCATGTTTTTCTGTTCTGCTCCATGGGGAGACACTGTTCAGCAAGAAGCTGTGGTTAGTAAGGAAGCTGTGCATCTCTTACAACGCGCGTGTTTTCAGCAGCCTCCTCCCTAGACTTAGCAGCTGTCAATGACACAGAAATTTGAAAGTTGCCTGCACATATGGCTATGATATAAAAGATTTCCTGTAAAGGGAACAAAATAAGAAAGAAAGCTGAATTTCCAGATGCTACTTTTAGATGAGATTCTGGTTGCAAGCACATATGCAGTCCATATAGTAATTAACTGTTCCAACACAGGAACCAGAACAATAGTGCAAAGTATGCTGCTGTTAAAATCAGCTAAAGGTTAAGAAGGCAATGATTAAGCATTGAGAATCAGAAATACTCCTCAGATAGGCTATATTCAAGATAGAATCATTTTTAGTTTCTTTTTTTAAAAGAATAAAGCAGAGAGAAGCAAGTCAGAACTGCTGAGAATTACTTTGTCTTTGCTTTTAGAAAAATAAAAAGTAAATGCATGAAATTATAATAGCACACTATACTATTTAAAACAAATAAACTGATTTCTACTCATCACTTGCTGAAGCACTTGCAAAAATATCTGCAGAGAAGTCTCAAAATCTGGGAGATGCAATTGAAAATGACTGCATCAGTGATCTTCACGCGTGGGAGACACCCGTAACATTTGACACAGAGAAAGAAATTACAGTGTTCCTTTCTGGAAATGTTTCTCCTACAGTGACAGAGCTGACATTCTACAAAGAATAACTAAAAATTCCATTTATGCAGTAGAAAGAATGGGCTCCATATTGCAAATGTCTCTATTTTTGTTTTCAGTTTAGCTATCATTTGTGAAAGTACTGACTTTCATGAGTTATATTCTTACTTCTAGCTGGTTTTGTTATCTCAGATTAAACGTCTCAATTCCCTACAGGACAGAAAGGAAAATATTGAGGGTCAATTTCTGTAATTTCACTGGCTTTACCAGCGCTGCTTGAGTGAGTAACAGCAGGATGAACAAGAACAGAAGTGGTGGTTTTGGGTTTTTTTTTTGGGGTTTTTTTTTTTTTTTTTTTTTAGGGAGATTAGAACACATTTAAATTAAGATTTAGTTAAAATGAAAAGTGTTTTATCTTTCCCATCCTACAGTATCTCACAGGTGCAAGGGAGAGCTCTGTGTCACTACCTGACAGTCCCTTCACTGGTGGAAGCTGCCAGAGGCATTCTGAATAGACGTTACTTGGGCTGTGTACACAAAACTAAATTTGGACTTTTACAGAGGTAAGTGTTCAGAGCTTGAGGAAGAGAGAGAGTGTTTTATGAAAGTATAATGTTTTAATTTCTCCAGGTTATTATGTATTGTCATTCTCTTTTGCTTATTGTTTTCACACTCTGTAATAATGGGAAGAGCTGTCATAGAAGAACTGTGGGAAACTAATTGGGAATCACTCAGAGTTTGATTAATTAGGTATAATTTACTTTTTGACATTTTTGAAAGTAACAAATGCTTTCCTACAAAAGTAAAGTTGCTGAGTTTCATTTTATGAATTGAGTTTTCTTCTGAACATAAATGTTCCAATTCCCTTATTTTTATCTTGTATAAAGTCACAATAAACTGTGTATAATCTCTGAGCCACATCCACTGCTACATTATATCAATTTAATGCTGGTATAATTCAGTGAAATAAAGAGAAAACATCTACTGACTTAAACATACAAAACTGGTTATACATTGTTAAATTAGTCCTGTAATATAATCCCCATATATTTTGATTCCAGTGCTTGAAAAATATGTTGTGTAAAGTGAATAAAGAAATTAATATAATTTGCTGTTATTTTATAGGCTTAAAATATAAAAATATGCTAAATTCTGTGCTTATTTTTAATAGGTTCATATACTTGAAAAACATACATCTAAGAGACAAAACTCAAAATGCCATTTGCAATATATATCCTAAAAATGAGCTAAATTATTTCATTGTGGTTAATTTAGATCCCAGCCTGAACTCCTTTCAGGAGAGTTGATTCTATGTGCTCAAACTGGTTTTGCATTAAGTACAAAGCATTCAAGCTATAGGCCTTAAAGAAATGATAGGATGAGATACCTTTGTTCCAGTAAAGTTCTTTTTCAGTGACAGAAGTGAATTTTTCCCGCGATTCTACATTATGGTCACATAAAAACTACACTAATGTAAAAAAAAAGCCCTTTTTTTTTTCTCCAGCTAGCTTAGTATTGTTTACTTTATGGTTGATCTATTTTTATCAAAGTCATAATGTAAATATCTGTGAATTCTGTGGTTTTGTGTGTTCAACATTTCTGGCTTTACCAGTGAACCACACATTCCTTGTTTTGGGTATCCAAGGATGTCAAGATTGTAATTAACTTGTCAAATTCTCAGAGAGTATAAAACTTGGCCTTTACCCAGTTTTTGACTTACAGATGTGTGCACTGACAGTGAACGTTCGACATGTGTATGAGGAAGTGTTTGGGAACTGACATATTTCAATTTTTTAAGAGAAGTGGAAATTGATATTATTGGGATTTTTCAAACTCAGCACAGGGCTGTGTTGCCTTGCACTGAAGTCAATGCATTTAGAAATGCATGTATCAGACCTCTAAATGTGACTGATATTTAAGAATGAATTTCTTTGATTTTTAATGTATGCATAGGGAGAAAATCCATATGAACAAATTTAGACCTGGCTTAAAAAGGGAGAATTTGATTAAAGTTAGTATTTTCATGAATAGCAGATACAGTAAATATAAGAAGTCAGGCAGAAGATGAAACATCTGACTAAGAAACTGGCCAGCCCACCTGGTGTTGCATATGCCTCACTTTTCAGGTGCCGCAATTAAACTGCTCACAGAAGTCTGCTTCTCAGATGGCAAATTGTTCCTAAGAAAGGAAAAAAAGAAACAGAAGAAATATTGAAAATCTTTCCTGGTTACAAAAACATCTGTGCCTGTGTCATCAATTTACAACCACAAGGCAGACATTCAAAATTTGAAATGCTGAAAAACAGCAGCCCCTTGTTTTGCTGCTACAAGTTACCACGGAAATAAGCAGGGGTGAAGGTTTATGTCTGCTCGACAGTACCAGCTTGTATGCACGCTCTTGTGACACACAACGAGCACAGTAACACTCAATGGGAAACAACAAATGAGAGATCAGTGGGCCTACTCACGGTGTTTGGTGCTATTCAGTATCAGTAAGGGCAGGAAAACCTATTTCTACCTTGAAAATAAAAAAGAAAAACTGCAATTGCTTTGAAGCAGTTTTACACTTCACATATCAGTCTAATGAACAGGGGTTTTTTTGCATTTCACTACAGTGGCACAGTCTTGGTTTAGGAAGGTAGCTTCATTATTTTGATATTTGAAACATCATAAGCAAGGCTCTCTCCCACGTAACACATTTTTCAGACTATTACTGCATTTAGTCTACTTTTCTACGGGTAAACCCCAGGAAGATGATAATTCTGAGAAAAAACAAATACAACAATATCAGAATGTGAAAGCTCTAATGTTTACTGTTGTCTTTCCTAAACTAAATCGTGTATCCAAATATGGGTACATCATACTTGTGACAAAATTTGTAATGTGAAAATGATATTACACAAGAACAACTCATCCTTGTTATAATCACAGAACACCATACATCAGAGGCATTTAATTTGTATTGCTACAGCTTGTCAGGGATAAAAATGGTTCTGAGAACTCTCTTAAGAGCTTATGGTAAAAATAAATAAATGTCATGATTACTGAGTTACAAAAACAAGCCTATTTCTTCAGAATTATACAAAAAACCCTACACAGATTATTACTTTCTTTGGAAAATAGATATGGGGAATATAATACATAACCCTTCATCCTTGTTAAACCTGACAATTACTGTCACTGGCTCATATATGGATCTTCTCCTTTTGTCAGCCTTACATTTCACAGCTTTTTGATGCACTGCTCAGAAACATTTTAATAAAGCTTCGGTATGTGTGTGTTGAATTTTAAGCAAAATTACTGTTCATGAGAAATAGACAGGGAGGGGAATCTTCCCCGACAGAGGACTGCCAGAGAAGATCAAATCTCCAGTATTTTATCTTCATCAGTGGCCTGTGTTCAAGGTTCTGATGATAACGATGGTGCTTTAAAAAAGCAATTACTAAACATGCAGGTGCTCCGTTAGAAGAGGAGGAAGAGTACTGCCCTCTCTTTCACAGTCACTACTTACCGGTGGTGTAATTTTGCTACTTAAATTGTTCTCTCAGTCTGTAGCTAACAGTTTCTGGATGGCCTCTGCCTGCCATCATTTTATCCTAGTTGTTACTAGTCAGCCAACTAGCTACAATAGGTGGGTAGTGGATTTGTCATTTAAAGCTTTCATGACTGTCCTTGAATATTTCTTTCATTTCCCCACACAAACCTCCCTCTCTCAAAAGGCAATAGGAGCACAGACACTAAAGTATCGTGCGCAAGCATAAAGTCAGCGTTCCCTCAATGACACCAGCCCAGTGCTCTACAAAGATACGGCGGTTAGCCAAAATGCCGTCGTACCTTCTGTAACGTCTATCAGGGATCCTCCTCTTATGCTGCTGTTATATCACCTCCTACTAATGTCATCGTGCCATAGAATGTGTCTTGTTCTGCAATCGCTGCAGAAGCAGCACAGTGATGAGCAACTGCCATTCCTTCTGCTCTTTGGCTGTTACTTGTTCCTCTAAGGCAATTCCTAGTGGCTAGAGTATCTCCTGAATGCCCCGAGCTACCCACCTGAGTTTTACAGCAAAAAGGAAAGCTCTCCAATTTTGTGTAACAGGCAGAAAATGGGATACCCACACCCCATTCTTGCAATCCTCCTCTTTACTCCTTCTTAGAGTCATGATCCGGCAGCACCCTACCAGTTCCGTATTGATGATAAATCCCATCAGGGCACTTCTCAGTCCTGCAGCTACCATGCCTTTTCCAAGAGACATCCTCTCCTCTCAGCTGCTGGCCATCTGTCAGCTAGCGGCACCCAGTAACATTGCTGCTCAAAGCTTAACATCTGTTGCGGGGTGAAACGTATAATGCTATTGGGAGACTGTTCACCATTTTGTCCAAAGATATTTTTCCTATTTAAGAATGGGAGGTGTGCCCTTTCAGAAAGGTGCAAGTGCTGCTTGCTTTTGTGGCTGGAGATTTTGAATGTACCAGCGGCCACTCAGAGCTACAGACCGCAAAAAAATAATGCTACCAGTTGCTAGAGGCACTGTATAGGCTGACTTTGAAACAATGCAATGCAATATTTTACTGCAAATACGGCCTACCTGGTACAATATAACTTTTCCTTAAAGGCAAAATGAATACTTCAAGAAATTAATCATCTTTGCTTTAGTCTCCTGAATTGGCAGCTTTTGACTGTGCTCTGTAACGTTAATTCAAAATAGGCTGTGAGGGGCTGCTTCTCTTTAGGAAGCACTGGATTGCTCTCATCTTCCAAACAACTTCTGAGTTTTAATCTGCAGCTAAGCGCTCAGGTCATTCTCCTCTTAACTTTACAGATCCCTTTTAATCCATTTTGAATTTCCATTGCTTAAGGTCTTGCTTCTCTTCCCAAAGAAATTCACCAATTTTCCTTGTGATTTTGAAGTCTGCCCTGAATATTAACAGCAGGTTTATTAGGTTTGGATCTACACTGCTGTCATACTTACATTACCAATAGCAGTTAAATTTTCATTTGCTCTATTGTATTTTGCTGATGAAACAACAGGTTTCATATTCTGGCAAATTAATATCACTTCTTTCTGTATCCCAACAGCGTTACACCCTTTAGACACCTTGTTTGTCTTCCCCTACTAATTCAGCCTCTGAATGTGGTCATTAGCAAGGGGAAATTTGACAGTTTCCATGTTCTCCCTAGGGATAGCAGAATTGCAAACACTGGTCGAAATGCATAATTCCGTTCTGAGTTTTAATACTGGGGTTTTGTTTCTGGGGTTTTGGTGTTTGGAGGTTTTTTTTTTTTTGCACTCCTTGATCTTCAGCAGTCTGCAGCAATTCCATCAGACTAAGGAGATACACAATCAGAAGCGCCTGCCTTGCCAGGAATCCAAAAGAGACTGCATTCTTTAACAGCCAGCTTTCAATATCCTTCATTTTTTTCTCCTGTTCGGTACTACTGCTTACAAGCGCTGTTAATGATCCTGGAAAAATTGCCAGATTTTGCTGCCCATTCAAGGGTGAGGCTTTGCTCCACTGAAACCCTTTTATTAAATCAAGCTTTTATTTGCCACAGAAGCTAAATCAGCCTGAATGTTGTGCTTTGTAATTGTTTCTTGTGTACACAGTTTGCTCTGAAGAAGCTCAACCGACTCTTAGAGGAAAAGCGCTCATTTCCATGCTTGCATAATGAATATATCTTATTAATAACAACAAAAACACACATTCAAAGTGACGACCAAAACCATCATTTGACAGTGTAAAGTGTGTTAGTACTGGTGTCTTCACAGAAAGGTGGTTAGATCCCTGCACTCACTCCTTTCTTACCTGTACTTAAGATTGCTGAGCGATGTTGAATTTGACGCGAGTTTTATGATGTCAGTTTAGGAACTGAGCTATTGGATTGATTTTAGTAGGTTAAAAACCATATAGCCATTAGCAGACACTACTAATCTGTTCTATCACCCTGTGGTCAACAGGGAGTAGAAACAAAGAGGAGAAAAAAGTTGTATCTGAAAAACTTTTTCAGCTGGGCTTATACTGTAAGCTTGTATAATATAATAGTAATACTGGCTGATGTGTCTGTAACACTAACATCCCCGTATGCCAAAACCTGAAAGAAATCCAGTGAATTTAATATCTGCTGGTTTTAGGGTATCCAGATGATACAGGGCTGGGCACACAATGTTGTTCTATCAAACAGGTATTTATCTAAATTCAGCTGAACTGATGCCTGACTTTCAGCTTCCCCCTGCAAGGAAGACAGCAGTACGAACAGGTAGGATACTGTCCACCAGTCATCCGTATCAGGGATGAACTGACAATGTTCTCAGCCCTTTATGTAAGATCCCAAATTGAATTTGATCATGAAAAAATATTAAAATCTTCCTGATCAAACTTGACTCAGAGATTCAGGGAACCTTACCTTTCTAAATTCAGCCACACAAAAATTACACCATGTGTCCTCTTGCAGTCATCTCCTTCTAAATCTAACTCTCATGCTGGATTCTGGTCCTTACTTTCCCTATAGCAGACTGTTTGGATTGCTGAAGAGTATTTTAGCTGGATCAAACCCTTTCTTTTTTTTTTTTTAAGCAATAGTTATTATCTTATATCTATGTGGTATTTGGCAGTCTTTCAACATGATACCCAGTTGGGCAGAAATCTGAGGGTCCCGTGGGTGTATATGCTCACACTGAAACAGTATGGATAGATTTTAACTGTGCCTACACTGTGAAAAGCAAACAGGCTAGCAAGTGGTTAGCTATGGAAACTTAAAAAGATATGACTTCATACTAAATATTAACTAAGATGAATTAATGTTTCTACAAAAAGCTCTGGAGACAATGTGCTCTCTTTAAAATGGTGAGTCAGACAATTAGGTTCACACTAAGTCTTTTTTAAAAAAACCCAACTTTTCTCCATTAGAGATATGTTCAAGGAACCAAAGTATGTAAATTGCAGGCTGCATTTAAGCAGTGCAAATACCTACCCCTTAACACTGATAAAAGTTTTCTTAAAACGCTTGTTACTGTTCTCTTTTTTTCTCACTTGGATGACCACTTTATTAAACAATCATTTCATCCTCACTTTCAAAATCCTCACCTGCAAAAGGAAGAGGATATTTTAAACTAAACCAAATGTCTTTGGGAGCTAGAATAAAAAAGGTTTGGGGGTGGGGGGATACACATCTGCTGGGTAATTCTCCCTACCTGCTATCCACATCTGACATTTATTAGAGCCTTCAAGCCACCTGTGCAAAAAAACTGCAGTGGTTCCTCTGTGCTTGTGGCTGGCTTTCAATCAGTCCTATAAGCTTTTATTCCTGAACTGAATCAATACAGAGAGTGTTATTTTCAAAGGGCCCAAGTCATCTGTACTCTATTTGCGTTTAGAACATTATTTCAGCTTCCTTCCCACAGAGCAAATATCACCAGCAGCAAGACCACATCTTTTCATATCTATACAGGGAAAAGGACAGTTTAGCACTTTTGGCAAAGACATAAAGATATCATTGGCTTAACAATTTGAAGATTTTTTTTTAATCTGCCTGAAAAAAAAAACCCAAAAGAAAGAAGATGGGACTCGTGCTCTTTGAATTTATATAATGTTAGCCACTTCAGAACAGGCTGCATGGTAACCCTTCAGAAGGATGGATTCTGTGAAATAACATAAGAAATACATTGGCTTTCAAAAATGAACAAAACTCCCTTACTATAAGCTCAAATTAGCTCAATACAGAAACAGATAATAAAGCACAATAACTAGCATCTAGTGTTTTCACTAATTCTAAATATGTGGATGTCTAGACATTAGCGAATGGCAGAAACCATTTTTATTGAAGTATTTGTCCAAATTTCTCAGATAATTTTAATGTGACTGCCCTTTTTTAATAACTGATTATGCACTTAGATGTTATTAGCATGGACATGTATCTAAGGTGGATTTTGAAACTGATGATAATCAGAAGATAACTAGTGAACATGCATTTTATTACATTGCTGAGAATCTCACCCCACATAAGAAAACCTGCAAACAAATTTCACCAATTTTCACTGATACTATAATCTGTGGGGATTATTTACTGCATCAGACATAACTCATATAGTAATGTATAACAAAAGCATAACTCTGCTGACAAAGCAGAGACTTCATATAAGCAAAAATCTTTGGATCATACTGTTTTTGTTATTAAATTGGATGATTTTTCTAAGTTGTCATCACAGCATTTAGTCTGATTACCGCACTTTCAGTACCGTGAATGAGAATTGAATTGGTACGGCATTTTCTGTTACTTTGCGAGGGTAACTTTTAATGTGCTTTCTTAGCCCAAATAACATTGATTTGGATTAGTGAAGACTGAGGATGAATGAAAATGAGGTAGAAGTAGAAAAAAAATTGTAGGACTCAGCACTTCATATTAATACATAGACTTCACTTGAAAATTCCATTACATACAGTTTAATAATTGTCTTAAATGAGGTGCTTTGAATTGAAGGTGGAAAGTACAAAGGCTTTTCACAGTCACCATCACTTTAATTTTCAGATCACCACATATATATCCCATAATACCTTACTTTAGATAAAGAAGTGAATATATCTGTGGTACTGGGAGTACTAGAGCAGAGGTACAGGAATCCTGTGCAGAAGTCACACAAGTATGGGAATTAAGAAGTCTTGGTCTGAGGGAGATACCCCAGATCCATCCAGCAGCTAATGCACACAGCAAATGACAGTGACATTCTGGGAAGTGCTAGAATTGCACATAATCATTTTCTATTCAGTCTGAGCAACATACATGTTAATTTTCCCTAAGTCTGTTAAAGAGAAGTGTTGCAAGATTTAAGACCAACAGAACTGGGTTCCAGACAAGACAGCATGTATTTTGAACTGTCCAGTCCTGCATTTTAATCTGACAACAGTTCATTTTATACTACTGCTTATTCTACACTAATTTTTAACATAGAAGTAATTCTCCTAGATTTAAGTGCTGACATTACAATACTGGAGATCTCCTGTGTTGAGTTTAAATTCTACAATACATCTTAAAGACAGAAAATAAGTGAAAAAGGTGGTGAAACTGTACATGTGTTCTGGCTGTGGCACAGAAAAGTGTTTAATACTTCTGTCATAAATCTAGCAACAGGAAGATCTTCTGCAGAGGGGTACCCACTAACCCCTGTTTATGCTTCCTTACATTGCAAGGGCAAATGAGAAGCTCAGTTTTAGAGTAAAAGTCTAAGAAACTAAGGGAATAATTTCATCATTGTTACTGGATTAAACACAATATATAACACATTTCAGAACTTAAATTAGCTGAAAGCCAATTCTTCCAACGTTTGTTTGTGTATATTACACAAACAAAACCTAGATAAATGTTAGGAAAAACTAAATCTCCTGGTAAGTTTTTGTGGTCTACTGGCTTTTCAGAATTATAAGACTCACAATGGCAAATTAACCTCTTAATTGCTTTGTTCTAAGAGTATAATTAATTTTCTTTCATGTGTGGAATGTATGACTTGCTTGAGCTTGTAGTGAATATATATTTCTTAATCGGTTTAACATTGCCAAAACCTAAGAAAACATACAGCAGCCTGAAGAGTCATACAACAGAAATCTTCCTGCTCCATTTCTTTATCAGACATATATCAATTATTTATCAGGCAGAAGGTGCAATATCATTTAGGGCTGTTGAATCTATGGAAAACTGCAGCTGACATTTCTGGAACAGAATGGTATTGTAAGAGCTTCCTGGTATTCATTTATCAAAGGTGAGTCGCCAAGTAACCTCCCAGTTAACACAAAGAAGGCCACTTTGGACAAATGAGGTACCACATTTCTGCCAGCCTGCAGAAAATGTGCCCCAAGATGTGAATACTAGGCTAACACTCAAAAATCCATAAGTATCAGATTAATTCTAAAAATAAAAGAATGTCAGTGCTACAGTTATGGCTGTATATTTTCTGGTCTCTTAATGATAAGCCTTTCACCCCCAAGATTTTAGCTTTAATCAGTTGAATGCTAAGATGACTTCTGTTAATCTGAAGTGGTACAGTCAGCCTCTCTCCAACATGATCTTTTTATTTCACAGGGCAAACGCCTGTTCTGATGTTCCCTGTGGTCTGAGAAAATTCTCTCACTGTGCATCTCTGAGACACACAAAATGCAAGGCAAGGCCAAACTTGTTTCAGTGGGCTCAGCTGGACTGAGGTTGCAAACATTAGCCCAAATACTCTGCTTTTAACTTGGTGAGGTTAAGAGCACCCTCCCCTCCCACACTCCGCACCCACTGAGCAGAGTTGTAGGATGGCAGGTATCAGCAGTACAAGTTAAATGGGCACATCCTGCTCTCACCTGGTCTCATGCACATGGAAATCAATTGCACTGGAAACGGTAAGAGTTTTTTTCAGATTCAACACTTGAAAACAGAATTTGTGCATGTACTTTATATACTTGCAGTTACAAGGAGCGTTCAGTATTTAGCAGGAAGATACGTTTCAGCCTGTGAAAAATCCAAGATTAACAATTTGGTTTGCCTGAGAATCTACCTGGACAAAGGGAGATGGCCAGAAACCATAGCCTATGCCAGGTTTCCATCAATTGCATGAACTTTCGGAGGCAGAAAACAAGCATGGTCCAGCTAAAACATTCCTTTGTGACTGAATTAGCCTCTAGCAGCCCTAAGACTAAGTATCCATGGGGACTGAGTTTAGGGCTGCATGACTGAGGATTAAGGCTAAAGCAGAGTTCTGACCCACCCCACCATAAGCAAGCTAAGAGAGGCCCTCCTTCTTCATCTCTATTTGCTCAGGTAAGCTTACCTGCCCCTGAGGAGCCCTGCTGAACACTACAGCTACGTTGTTCACTTGCCTGGGTAAATAAATTAGGGTGTGGGAGGATTCCTGCAGTTTGGTGCAGAGAAGTGGACATTTTGGGTTCCATTAACCAGCTCCCTCTCCAGCTGGTATAGCATGCCATTGCCAAAGCACCAACAGACACAGAAGAAATAACAGTGGGCCTCACACGTTGGTCATTACACTGGAAAGTCTATCAAATGGATGAGGTTTAAATGTGAGAGATATTACATCATGTTAGGCTCCATCTGCTCTAGAAGAAATGCTAACCACTTGCCTTGAAGAATTTAATAAAATGGCACAGGACTAGCTTCTACTGATATTGAAGCCAGCCCAAGCAGATGTTGTAGAGCTATGCAGAGAGTGTGCAGAAAAGCTCTGGTTGCCAGCCTTGGGACAGGAATTGGACAAACCAGTAAGGGCTGGCTACCTAGTATAATAGGAGAAATCTGTTACCATATGTTATAAGCAGCTGAAGGCTATATATTGATATAAGTTGAAATTTTTGTTCCAACTGTTGATACAGCAGAGAGTGTGCATTAAAATTACGGAATGTGTGGTCATATTACATATGACCATATGATTATAGTTTATCTTTCTTGGCATCTTTTCTTTTGTATTGTGGATACAAAAATACTTTGTTGTGAGGGCAGATTCAGCATGCTATTACACATTTTAAGTCCCTGTTTAAAAATCAAGTGTTAGAAGTACTAGCAGAAGGAACCACACTGTTAGTAAGACACCGAGGTACTGAGCATGCTGCATTACTGCTGTGGCATATGTTTACACAACCAAGGCCTGTTGAGTACTTTCTGGGAATTGCCACAATACTATTTCAGTATTTATTCTATTTGAGGTATGATACCAAGAGGACTTTTTCTTTTCTCATGGCATTCTAGACCCAGCTAGCAGTAACTGCTAATTGAGACAGTCTGGACTATCCCTATAGCAATTGTCCCCTACACACTTACTGTTCCTTAACATACAAAATTTTATTTTCTACCACTATTAATGCACTCCTATTTAGCTCAGTGGAGCCATATAAATGCATGAGCTGATCTCAACCATTAGAACTGAAATTGCGAGTTATTTAAGAATGTCACGGAAATTGTGGGGCTTTTTTTAAGTGTGTGTATGTATATATATGCACACTTAATAAAATTTGTGTTAGTACAGTACATTGCATAAAGAAATGAAGGAGCAGAATAAATACCTAATCCTCCCCTCAAGTTTCCCTCAACCAAGTAGTACCAAAAGCACCCTCCTGTTATAATGGCACAGCTGGCTCCCAGATAACAATGGAAACAATACACTGCAATAGCAAATATGAGGTTTGTAGAGCAGACTACTATCAGAAAGCAGCAAATGTATGACTGCTGCTTAAGAGAAGGCAAGTCAGGAGCTAAGGGGCACCTCAGAGCCTGTATGGCACAAGCCTCACCAGCTTAGCCTTGTCCCACCCCTCACAGTATGGTAAGCAAAACACACCTAGAAAAATCAGCCATGTTGAAACACAAGCTTGGATTATAAGAAAATACCTCAGGGATGAAGTCAGTGTGAGATCAAGCCTGGAAATCAAAAGAGAGATCAAGGTTGGGTCCAGCAATCAGACAGGGCTACAGGGGCCAGCTGAGGTCAAAGCAGCAAGTCAATACCCAAGATCAAGGTGCTCCATAGCCAGGCAGGGGCTGCGGCTGAACTGGAACTCAACAACTCCCCCACATAGCTCAGGGAAGAGGCAACCCTTCCCGGCAGAGGTTAAACAGAGCTCATGGGCCCGTGGGTGTGGGGTAGGCCTCAGGTGAGTCTGTTTGGGGCCATCTGGGCTTATTAGTGCCCCTGACAGGGATCAGCTGGTTGTGTGCAATACAAGGGGAAATGCTCTGAATGACAGCCCTGTGCTGGTTGGTGAGTTTTCTTGGCTTTCTTGGTGTATGGCTGTGGGCAGCCTTTGTCGTCTGGTTGCTTTTAGCTGGAACCTGTGAACAATGTGGTGGCACAGGCTGAGGGGAGGCACATGTTGGATGGGTGAGGGAGGTGTAACTGCAAGGTTGTTACAGACATGGCTCTTTCTAAGGCCCTGTGCCTTCAGGGCAGGGGAAGCTCAGTGGGTGTGTGCTTACACTTCCGCTGTCCTTAGTGCGTACACCTGCCCAACTCATGGCACTTCTCTCATATAATTCTAGAAACCTGAGGCTGTGCTTATTTCTTTCCTCTTGCGACTGACAAAGGAAACCACTGCAGTGGGAGAAGCGAGGCCTAGTTGGTGGGGCTCCGGCCTGGCCCACCCCACACACTCCCCCCCCCCACTCCCCCCCCGGCAGGGGGCCCGAGCAGGCCGGGGGGCCCGAGCAGGCCGGGGGGCCCGAGCAGGCCGGGGGGCCCGAGCAGGCCGGGGGGCCCGCGGGTGCTGACAGACCCTCCCTCCCCCTTCCCTCACCTCACCCAGGGTTGCGCCGCGGCGCCGTCCCTCCGGCAGCTTCTCACCGGCGGCGCCTGGAGCGTACCTCCCGGCCTTTACAGGCCCGGCTCGGCCTTACTGCAGCTCTGCCCGCGGCCGAGAGACCGGCCCCGCGGCCAGGGCGGTGCCCGAGGGCCGCCGCCGGGGCTGCCCCGCTGCGGGCCGGGGCGGTGGGAGGGAGGGGCCCGACCCGGCGTCCTTGGCCTGGCCTGGAGCGGGAAGCACGACTTAAAAATAATGCTTTGCCTTTTGTTTTTCCTTGCCTTTTCGCTGATTTTTGTAGGGAAATCCTTACAGGTTTTCATAGCAAATAATTTTACCTCGTAGCTGCTTGTTTTGAACGCTGTATTACTATCATGCTACGTGGCTGAAAAGTTCTTACTTGGCAGCAGCGAAGATTAAGTAGTTCTATTAAAAAAATTAATCAACTTTTTCTTTAAAAAAAACCAAAACCCCAAAACCACCCCAGTTTTCAGTAGAAGGCCCAAAGCTGTTGGCCCAATGGTGGGGTGCAGGAGTTCTGTTCGAGCACGGTGAACCTGCCCAACCCACAGCTTTTGTAGACGGCGTGCGCTCCTATGGTGTTGTCCATGGGCTTTCACTAAGTAAGGTCCAAGAAAGAAGTAAGTATGGATTTAAAATATCTCGGCTTGCTATGTATTGTTAATGAAAAATTGTTATTTTTTTCAATACATCCATGCTTTTGTTGCAAGAAAACTGAAGCTCTCGCCGTATGATGTGAAATATTTGCTTTAATTTAGTGTTAACTTTCTCATTGTTTAAAGAAAAAAAAGCTGAAACTTGGATTTCTCCTCCAAAACAATTAACCCCATTTTCTCCTATTCAATGCTTGCCTATACCATATGATTGACATTTAATACTTGTTTCTATCCCACTAGCCCTTTTGCAGGAGCAGATTTTGACAGAGCAGGGGGGTGAGATGGAAATGCTGTTGCTTTTTTTCTGGATGCCAGCTGAACAGTCTGTGTTGGGCCACTTGCTAAGGGCCCCATTCACAGGTACAACCTCACTAACTCTTGACTGACAGGCTTACCATTTATCAGAGCAGTGCTTGCCTCCTGCTAATGGGCTCTGTGCCTGCAGGTGATCAAGAGGATTTTAAACTAAAAACCTGCATCTGGTGAATTCCAGAAGCAATTTTCACAGCTGGCTGATAGCTTGTTAATTTGCAAGGCAGAAAAAGGGGTGAAAAAATCCAAACCCAAAACACAACACAAAACCACCCAGCTGCAATGCAAACAAACTGTAGTTTAGGGAATCTGTAATTGGAGATGTACAAAGTGTGTGTTTCTCCAGGATATTGATAAAAAAGCAACCTTAAAAATACTCTGGGAAGCAGATGTGGATGTGAAGGATGCAATGAATGCGCTATTGCTGCCACTGTTTTTTGTTCAATCAAACGCTTAACCTGCCTCTTCTCCCCACCAAGCATGGAATGACCAAGCTGATTTCTCATTAAACTCGGTGAGTCTGGATAAATTTACTTCTCTGCCAACTTCAAGTATGCTGAAATATAACCTGAGGAATGATAGATGTTTGGCAATCTAAAAATAGTAATAGTTTGCTTATATGTAATAGTAAACAACAACAGAAATACAGAAACTAAGAAATACCAGTGCAATTTTTGTTTCCTCTTACCTCATATGCTTGCAGGTGTTATTGTTTAAGTATCAGATCATATACTGCATCACCTGTTACAACACCTACTCCATGTCATTTTCAAGGGAGAAGACCTCGGTGCCATTAGGCTGGAGATCCTCATCTGTGGTTGAACTTCTCTTGTTAAGCTTCACTGCTATGTAAGAATGGAGGTAAGACTCAGAGCATGCCAGAGGAAATACGTATGTATGAATGAATGTCCCAATGTAGAGGATGCCAAATTTAAAGAGGCATCTAGCGTACCACCGCCTGCTTCCAACAGTGTGTTTTCTAACAACTCTTTCACTCAAAGTGTATGACTCCTTCATGACCTCCTGTGTAGCTATGCTTTTGGGATTGTGTGACAGGCTTCCCATATAGCCCAAAGACGGGAGATTAGTTTGCCTCATCAAAAACCACAGGGATGCTTTCAGTCTCTAAAGCTAGGTTTTATCTGAATGCAAACTAAGATAAAACTGAAAATGCAGAAACACAGTTCTTCAGGGAAGCATAGTAAAATAAAAAGGGGTTTTAATTAAGCTGCCTTCATGGCTCCTGCTTCTATGTCAGGAAATTTGCAGGATGGATCCTTTCTCTCTGACTTGGGATAGGTCTGGCAATTTTTAAAAAAAGAGTAAACACAGGTCTCTAAAAAAAAAAAATCTCTTCTCCATCACCTCTAAGGTACAGCTCTGTCTTGCATTGCTGCTTAGAAGCTGCTTGGTCTCTGCTTATGCTGCAGGTGCCAGACCTGTTTGTCAAAAGTTGAGTTTTGAGCCCCATCCTTCTCTCACAAAGGCTCCTTGAGCTTTGTATCATCAGTTAAACTCTGAGGTGCGATCTCCTATATGCCTTTTGACTCAAAGCACAGCAGTCTGCACAAAGCAGTTGGATAATCTTCTTCACTGCCTGGGCACCTTTTTTTTAACAAGGCATAACTTGTGAATTTTTAATTTTTTTTAATGATATGTAAAGAAAACCTGTCTGATTTGAAACTGTGACTTAAATGATTCTTAAATGATTTGAAGGAAAAATCTGAAAACTCTTTTGGAAACTGGCCTGTTCAGGTTTTGTCTAAGCAGGAGTATACAATCTTTTAGTTTTTAACAAAAAAGTTATAAGCTATTGCCACAAAATGTGTTTGTTTGGTCTTGTTGGCTAATCAGACTGAATAAAAGTGGCATTTATTTTTAACAAATAGGAAGTGCACTTCAATATTTGTAGTAGCAAAGAGAAATTCTTCATTTAGAGTTATTTTTCTCTGGTGTTCTGCATTTTGTAACTTGTTTAGGGGCAAACCCTTCTCCTTATTTGTTGTGTAAGTCCCTGCTAATGTCACAACTCAGTAGCTGAATAAAACATACACAAATGCAGTAGTATGCCTAGTTGCAAAGGGATGGTGATTTTGCATTATCCCTGTTAAATACGGAATAAAATCAAAACAAGGCTCTTACCAGTGTTGTCTGTTACTGATCTATCATCCACAGCCTCCAGTAGTAGAGGGAGAGTGACCCACACATACAAGAGTCATTTTTGTTATGGCAAGTATGCCATTTCTAAATAGTCATATTTTAGAAGAAACCATAAGTTTGGGACCAGTTTTGACATAGAAGCACGGCTATGATCATGGGTTGCAATTTCAGATAGTCTCAGTGTGTCCTCTGGAGGTGATTGTTTTGGGTTGTTGTAATTAAATCTCAGGAGTTACTTCTTCCTGCTCCAAAGAGTTGTGTCATTCGTGTCTGTCCCTGTCCCCACACCCCCACAACGATGAAGCATGCCTTTTAGTCTACTAAAGATGAAGTGCAAAGCAAAAGAATGAATTAGAAAAGAAAGAGCGATCTTTGATAATGCCTATGATGTAAATAATACTGCCTTTGACATCGATTTCGTGAGTCATTGTTTCAGGCAATATTCTGGCCCATCTTTCACGAGTAAATCCTCCTCTGCTATTAGTAACAGTGGTTTCCTTTCTCACTGGAAAGTATTTTGGGAGCAAAACATTCTGAGTTATAACAGCAAAACATTTACAAAAGCAATATATCTGAATATTCTTCTTGTATACCTGATCACACATATGAGACACCTGGTAAGCATATGAGCTAATGCTCCCTACAATAGTGTTCTTATGCTCCTTTGTTTCTCAAGCAGCTATGCTGAGCTGGTAACACTTCTGAGCAATACTATTGGCTTTGTTTTCTGCCATTTAATTTCCTGTAGTTGAGACTATCATCAGAAGATCTTGCAAGCAAAGTAATGCTCTGTAAACCGTAAATTGGGAGTTGCTACACCGAGATCTCATGATGTGTTTTGTTGTGTTTTTTTTTTTTTTCCTCCCAAATCCGTCATGTGTTGTGGATGGAAACGTTGATAGCAGCTTTATTAGATGGAAGTAGAGCCAAACAAATATTTGGAATACGGTGGTACAGTCTGCTTAGTGCCATAGCAAAATATAGATCCACTAGTCTTTTAAGAAGGTGAGTCAATAGTTGTTTTGCATTTATGTTGTCATTTTAAGGAACTTCTGAAATGTTCTACCAGCCAAAAATGTGCAAAGCCTAAAAGCCTCTTGATTAGTTGTATATATTTACAACTTCTCTTGTGCACGTTGCTTAGAATCAAACAGTGTCATTAGACACCTCCAAGAAATGGCCTGCATGCATGACTCTTGTCTCTGGGTGACAATTACAGCCAACGGTAAGGTAAATGTAAGCTGACTGTCAAATACAGGTAGCTGTTGTTGAGAAAATCTGTGGAGAGTCTGACGAAACTTCCAAATTTGATAAAGAACATAAAGATTGATCATTCCTTCACCTTAGTTCAAATGTATTTATTTTTCTTTGTGTAGTAGTCAACATGGGAAACACCCTACTTCAAATTAAGTATGAAACTTAAGTTCTATAAGAACACCAAATTTCAATTATACTTCAGAATTATTACAATATGCCCAGCGGATCTTGAATTGAAGGCTGGTCTTAATTTGACTGTAACAACTTTTGTCAAAAAATGCTTAATATTTTTTTTGTAACAAAAAGTGTGAAAAATACATTTTTGAAGCATGAATGCTCAAAGCTGGAAGCAAATTTTTAATTACATGCACACTATAAAAGTTTACAAGCAGGGCTTTGGTGGCTAGTTTGCAAATTACCTTGCACTTAAATTGGTCAGAATCTTGAAACTTACAGCTCAATCTAAAAACACTAGGTGAAATTCAGATATGTACTTTGATCTGTATTGGACTAGTTAATATGTAAGTCAGATGATAGTTTCATTACTCCTGTATGAATAAGCTGGATGACTGAGTAATGCAGCATGAATTTCAAACCATGTATTACAAATGCATTTGAATAATTTGCAAATGATTGTCTGCTAGTCAATTTAATTTGTAATTTTTTGGAAAAGTTGATAATACTTTTTTATATCCTTTAGAACCTCCTATAAAGAAGGACGAGCTAAGACTTGAAAATGCAGTATCAGAAAAAATACCATACTGTGGGATACGACTTTTGTGCCCCTAATGAATTTGTCTTACTAACGTTAGAAGTCAGGGATGATAGCAAGCTGAGAGGCTATGTTATGAGAAAATACTTATGTGACGTTAATCACCTGACTTACTATAGGAAATGTATGAAATAAGTGTGATGGCAAGTTGCAGACTTGAGTTGAAGTTCACCCTACAGGCAAGACAAGTTTGGATATGCAGGGTTTTAATTATTTTTGCCACTTCAGCTCATCATGCTTTCAGGATCAAAACAGCAGGAAAACTTTCGGGAGTCGTGAAACGGGAACACACAATGCACGCAGACACCTGATGTGTTAAAGTCTAGCATTTATGACTCATCAGGAAAGGATGGGGAACCTGTAAAGCCCTGTCCTTAAGTTTATTTTATGTAATAAAATAGGAAAATGTGCATATTTCTTCAAACAGAAGTTCCCCTTCCTTCACTCTTGGCAGTCTGGTGTTTGGAAGGGATGTGGCGTAGCATGCTCCAAGGGACCCAGCGTTGTCGCTCCCCGGTTTGCTGCTATTCTGCAAACATACTGCCTGTCTGCTGGCCCTCACCCAAGTCCTGGGTCTTTTAGCATGACTTTGTGTTGCCTGTGACTGAAAGAAGGATGTAGGAGAGGTAAAGCAGGTCGAGAAGATAGCTAAATTGGTTAAGAGCTTGTGACAGGTATGTTATGAGGAAAGGACAATAGCACTCAGTTTAGAGTGGAGAGGCCTGAGGAGGAGGACACGTGGCTGAGACTCAAAAACCATGAGGGCAGTGATGAATGCTGAATTGCTGTTTACCAAATCCCACAGTAGTATGACCAGGGGCCTCTAGAGCAAACTAGGAGTTCAGTTCAGGATGGATAAGAGAAAGTACTGCCCTCATCCAGCAGTGAGCTTTGGGAACTTCATGTGCTGGGAGGATAAGGAGTCGGGTTGTATCAACAGGCTGGAAAAAAAAAAGAGGGGGCGGGATAGATATTCACATGCAGTAGGTTTCTAAACTGACGGGAGTAAGCAGGGAGGATACCTTTTAACAAGCCTCACTTAAAAAACAAACAAAAACCAAACCCACACTGTGGGTGCTAGGAAAGAGTGGGTAGGCTTGCATGCTTTCAGTGAATAGCATCTGCTGTTGCCACTACTGGAGACAAAATGTTGGTAGAATGGACCATTGGCCTGATCTAGTAGGGCATTTCTAATGTTCTCTATATTAAGTCTCCAGATTATTCCAATAAACAGGTGTATGTTAATGAATGCTTGTCCTTTACAAAAAGCTTTATTTTTCCTCTCTGTCCAAACCATTCTTTTTTTAATGCACACAAGAGACTGATCAGTGTAAGATGGATGCTGCCTTAACTTTCTTAAAGAAGGTTAAATTGTCTGGAAAAGATTTCATGTTTGAAATATTTCACAGTAGAGCCACAGAGACAAAGTGTACTTTCTTGTCTCTGAATCTGTTCAGACCCTTTGATTTTTTTTTTTAAATTTTCTTTTTCTTTAGTTGTCTCTTCTGGGATACATATCTCATTTTATACCTTTGTACTTTTCCCAGTATCTGGAGTCATCTGAATAACTTATATCATTTGAACGCTGGCACATCTGAATCATCATCTTCTGTACTATTTGGGACTTACTCTTCTGGAATGAAAATTATGCGTTTGACAGATATGTCAAAGAGGGAACGACTAGGTATTTTTTCTACTGTGGATTCAAGTAGAGCAATTTCTACACATATATGGTTAGATGGCCATAGTTGTCACATGGCTACTCAAAAATGACGCCTTCTCTTGCCTCTTGTGTCTAATTTCAGATATCTCAAGAATATTTCTGTGCACAGAATATTAGAAAGTGATTAACTGCTCAATGTGCTTTCATCACAAGGCTATTATTTTCAATGCTTTGCTTGCACAAAGCACAGGCAGCTGTGTCCTATTCTTCTATGAAGCAGTAATGCAGTGTCTGGTCATTATACCATCCTAATGTGTTAAATTATACCAATATCATAAAGCAATAGCAATTTAAAAAAAAAATTGAACTGCTTAGTTAAAAAAATAAAACCCTTGACAACTCCCTGAACCTCTCAAAGGAAGCAACAGATGTTGAACTGAAACTGGGAGCCTTTTATAATTTGGTCAAACATGCGTTTCCCACATCCTATTTAAAATTCCAGCTTTTTGATCAAAAGGAGAGGGAAGGGAAGCAGACCACTTTATATCCTAGATCTTACTTTTCTTTTTCTGTCTAAACGTTTCTAAGGCTGCAGTTTTAGGAGGCTATACCGCACAGGGGTCCAGAGTGACAATTGATTCACGTGAACGGTCATGCTTTCCCTGTTTGGTTAAGTTCATCCACACTGTCTAAATTATGAGAAGCAGATGGATTCCACTTTGACATGTGTCAACTGGCTACCCCAGGAGGGAAATTCAAGTTTGAATGGGAAAGGTTAGCTTGCAGTCAAGCCTCAGATCGTCTCATGTTCCTAGCAGTTCTGACTCCATTGTCCTGCCCGCTCTGACCTGTCACTGAGCTTTTTATCCTCTGCTTCTGTGCCATCCTGCCTAGAGGTCTTCTCCAAATGGTCTTTAGCCTCTTGAGAAATGCCTTGATGAGATAATGTGGCGGGAATACCTGAATATGCTCAGAAATTACCTTAAACTTGCACTTTTGTGAGCCAACTGCACGTGCTGTGTACCTCCATGATGGAACGACGTTATTGCATTTTCCTTTCTGGCATGCAATGGGAAGGGATGGAAGACTGCAGGAGGGGAATTCTTGTGCCTGTGAAGGTGTTGTAATTTGTGGGCATAGTAGTTCTTTAGCACTGAACATTGAATGCAGTTGTGTTCTTTGGTGCCAAATCCTGCTGAATGAATGTCTCAGGTACTTGGCTGGTTGAAGCTATTGCACCCAAATGATTCATTTTCTGTCACAAGGAACTGTCTGAAGAGTTAGGTAGAATCAGTATGATTGGGGACTTCCCAACTGAGTCCTTAGTTCAGCTGGAAACCAATTCTTCACTTTTAACGTAACCAGACAAGAAAGTGAAGCTGTCAGGGAAATAAAGCTTGGAACAACAGCCAACTGCTGTCAGCTTATCAAGTAATAAGGAAAAAAAAAAGTTAGTAGTACAAGCACAGGGGAGTGTGTGTGAGAGAGAACTTATATTACTGTTCCCAATGCTGACAAGTATACTGACTTTTAAAAATATTTTCTTTTTCCAGTGTGTGGGTTACTCCTTAAAAATGTCTGAATGCTCCTTTTTGACTAGGTTACTAAACTTAGTAAAATTTATACAAATATAGGTCAGGTGCAAAATGTATTACTAGTCATCTAATACAAACAGAGGAAAATTGTCCTTCTGAAGAAGGTTTCAATTAGTCTTTTTAATCGTAAAATTTGTCCAAGAAGTTGCCCATCTAAAAAGGTACTAGAAATGACAACATGTAATAATTAGGAATGATATTATTAGTCAAGGCAACTGAATTGCATGGTTTAAATTTCTAGCAGTTCTGCTATTTCACTTGGATTCAAGGAAATAGCAGTGAAAGAAAAGCCAGTAACTAACTGCTCCAGAAGTACTGAAGAGCTGTAGTGTAAAGCAAATAGCAAAGATTCTGGTGACATCTCTGCAGGGTACTGTATGAGAAACCTACAAGAGAAAAAAGATGTTTTTATATCTACAGAGTTAGTGAATATTGACATATGAATGAAGAATATGTGCTGGAATATTTACTTTAAAATCATCCTTAAGGTCTTCTATAATAAGGACTAAAATTGTACCATGGATATGAAACAGAAATAAATTTGAAACTCCATGTTTTCATTATTAAGTATTGATAAATGCTAAAAGAGCAAAGAGAAAATGGTTTGTGAAAATTGGTTTTCTGAATCAATGTTTTGTATCATATATACTAATACAGTGGAAGGAAATGCTTGCTAATTTTTTTTGGAGGACTTTAAAGTACCGCTTGAAACATCATGAACATGCAGTAACTATTCCCCACTTGTCCTATTGAGGAACAGGATTACTGAAGAAAGTAAAGCAAGTAAGATTTGAGTCAGTAAGCAGAAGCTAAGTATAACCTAAACCACTTGCAGACCTCAAGATGACAAAAGTCAAGGCATCATCTTGTCAGTGGTGTTGTATCAGTTGACATTGAGTTGGACAGTGCAGATGAGTACTTCAATCTTCATTCACTAATGTGATTTCTAATGGAGTCCCTCGGAAAGGACCAATGACACTGACATTGCTTCAGTACTTTTTTAAAGGAAGTGACTTAACTGCATTCAAATTTAGGCTATACATTGGTAAAAGAAAAACTTTGTTTATTTTCCAGCATTTTATGTAGGCTGGTTACATGTTTTTAATTGCTGTAAGAATATTAGAGCTTTGTTTTATGGCTACTTGGAATGCTGAATTCCCCCTGAATACGAATTACAACAATTATTTACATGTAGCCTTTAGTACCAACATTTAGCCATATTCCTCTTGTAATTATAATATGTTTGCAAGGTCAGGCTTTCTGGATCGATGCACTCTACCAGAGGACTGTTTCAGTGTAGCTCTTTTCTCTTGGTGTGCTTTAAATACTAAAATCTTAGATTATCTGAGGATTATCCTCTTTTAGGATTGACCAAGAAGGAGATTTTTCGCTGTTGAAAAGAGTTGCTGTTATTTTCCTTCCATAGGAGGATCAACTTGTTGACTTCCTCCCCAAGGCCCCTGGGGTTCTGTCTGGATTATCTTTTTAAGTGTCAAAATTGACTTAGTAGCCTAAAAGAACAGTTACTCCTCTCAGTAGCTTTTGCAACTCAGCACCTTACATAGGCAAAGGAACTTTTGTGGCTAGAAAGACAGTTCAGGATTGTCATAATCCTATATTTTTTTTTTTTTGTTAGCAAATATGTCTGAAAATAGGTCTTTTTATGTCTCTCCAATGATGAAAACAGTTTCTTGCCTTATAGCAGTGGTGAAATGCATTCCTTTGAATGCAAGTAGCATAGTGCTCGTACTGTTTTATAGACATCAAATGACCATTCTCTATGAAGTATCTCCATCAGAGAGTGAGTAAATAAGATATAAGAGCACAAAAAATCTGATCCCATGCTGGGCAGGACACTTTTAATATTTTGATTTGCAGTTCATCATTTTGTGATCTGTGTAAGAAGGCAGGATTATATTGCAAACCTTAGATGGACAGAGGAGTTTTGTTCCATCAAATCATATTTAAATCTCATTTTTAAGATATGAAATAAATTTAGTTTACAGATACACTTTTAAACAGTTTACTAAGGTTATTGAAGGCAGATGAGAAAAGAATTGGACAATTTTTCTAAAGACAATATGCTTGGGGTTGAGGGGGAATCTTTTGCGGTCATCTTGGCGGTCTGGTGTGCCTTTCAAGCTATTGAGGAATATTTTGGAAATCATATGGACGTTAGTACCTTTGTCCACATCTGTATATGTGAGGGCTTTTACCTGCCTGTGAACAATTTAATATTGTAACTGTTCTTATAATGCAAACTTCTACAGTAGTAGGATTCTGCTTTTTTTCTTAAAAGTCAACTTTTGGGTGGTAAGGTGCTTCTGTCTGAGCTTTCCTTGAAAGTGATGATTCTCAGGTGGAGTAGGTGGAAGTCTTCAGAAAATTTAATCATAATTACAGTCTGAAAACAGATTGCTAATATGTGTTTCTGTGTATTTGCAGAGAATTTTCATAGGTTCATAGGGAAGGACATGTTAATTTTGAATCCATTTACCTGCATACTGAGATCTGTGCGCACTTGCAGAGGGGCTGTCACATCTGGTGTCTCCTGGCGATTCACAGCTATTCATAAGTGTGATTCAGAAATCCTGATTTAGCCCAGGAAACCTGGAGAGAAACCCACAAAGGAATTTCTTCAAAAACAGAAAGATTCTTTCTGAATAAGCCCAACTGTAAAGGCTTGTGTCAGCATCTCATATACATAGTTTGATGGGAGTGGCACGTGGAGTATGATGACTGTGCCTAACATAGCAGTGTTTGCCAGATAACTACTAGTAATTCACTGTTCCTGGTCAGGGGTGTGATTGTCAGTAATGTCATTTGGAAAGCCAAACTCAGCAGTGGGCAAAGGGAACAACCATCAGCACCTGAAACTTTATTAGAGGAGTCTGGCAACCAGAGTGGTACTTTCAAGTTTCAGACCACAGTTTGAGCTGATGCAGCTGTCAGATTGCCTGTTCTCATTATACCACATTGGTACCTAACTTAGGGCAGGTGGAATCTGGAGCATGCAGCCTAGGCTGACACAAGAAAGCATCAAGATGGACATGTATTTTCTTTCATGTAATTATTAACCTCTTCTTTTCTACTTGCCACAGTCACATCATGCACAGTTACAAGTGCTGTGTGATGCGCAGACCCGTTGTCCTGTGGGATGGGGAGTGTTCTTTCCTCTTCTGGTAGNCATGTATTTTCTTTCATGGAATTATTAACCTCTTCTTTCCTACTTGCCACAGTCACATCATGCGCAGTTACAAGTGCTGTGTGATGCGCAGACCCGTTGTCCTGTGGGATGGGGAGTGTTCTTTCCTCTTCTGGTAGTGATCAGAGGAGAAAGAGTCTGAAACGGATGGGATTTTTAGCCAGGCAAGGATGATAAGTGAAGTGAGAGGGTCAAAATGTTTGTCTTGCCTGAAATAGAAAGAAGTGAGAAGGCTGAAAATAACTGCTGGTCCTGACAGTCCCAAAGAAAGAGGGATCAGGCTGTAGATACCCTTATCAGCATGGTTGTTGCTGAGCCTCAGCACTTTGAAATGAGGTGTCTGTGAGCAGAGTGGTGAGCCCTCCCCTGCAGGGTCATAAAATCAGCAAGGATGACTGAAGTATGGCTTCATGCAGCGCCCTCTGAGGCATAAGAAAAGGTGCCGCATACAGGATTTATTAGCTTCTCCTTGGCATATGTGAGTGCCTGTTTTCAGGGAGTGGCAGCACCAAGCGTTCAGAAAGGAAGCAGACTTGTGGGAAGCTCTTAAAAAGCTCACCTCTGCTGTCCAGTGTGCAGCTGCATTACCCAGGTGTATAAAATTCTGACTGGCAGCTGATGGAGGAGATAAGTCGTAGTGATGTCCGACAAACGGCACAGCTCGAATACTGGTATATGAACAGCGTTTCAATATTCGTCCTTAATATCTTCAGTGCCCAGGAAAGTGAGGCAGGAACTGGACAGCACCAAGAAAATCTTGTGTGGATGAATGGGGTGCCTGCCAGATGCATGCAGAGAGATCATTTAGTAGCCAGAAGTAGATACAAAAGTTTGGTTGCCTGAAGCAACTCAGTGGATGTGGAAGAGGCCAGAGCTCTCTGGTTACTTACTGGAGTGGCTTCAGCCTCCACACCTTGAAATACAGTGCTGTTCTGCAGGCCAGATAACCGTGACTAGTGAGAGACTGTGCCCACTTCTTGGTCCTGTAAGCAGATAAAGGTACCAAAGGTGAGCATTGTGTGCATAACAGATTTTCTTTTTTATTAATTTTCTCGAGGGAAAAGAAAAAAAACACTTTTAGGTTCTTTAGAACCATGGAATTGTGTAGCAGTGTAATCATCTGTTCCCTTTTTTGTCAGGATCATTTTATTTTACATTCAGGGCACAAGACTTTTTCAGCAAGTATATTGGCATATTGATCAATGTCTGAAGTCAGGGGGCCCACTTTTACCTGTACAATGAATAAAACCAGGGGATGGCTCAGCAAAACAGAGATTCGTACTGGAAGCTGTATGGGGTTTTTGCTTAAATATGAACATGTGGAAGCTTTACAGTTACATTTGGTTTTTTGTTTTTTGGTTTTTTTTTTTCTTTTTTTCCATTCACCTGCAATGTGTATTCCTCTTGACTCTGAATTCATGAAAGATACCTGGATATCCTGGTACAAATGTATATCGTATATCGGGACAATTACTTTACATAACAATAAGGGATTTTACCAATGACAAGTACAGACTGGTCAAAAAAAAAATCACTCTGGCATAATCCTAGGTGTTTTAAAGTCCATGCTGCTTCAGAAAATACGTCCCTAAGTCTGTAATTAAAGGTACAGATTGGATTGTTTTGCTAGTTTATGTGTACATACAAATTTACTGTGCACATAGAGTACTGAAAAGGAGCAAAGCCACTTTATTGCAGTCTGTAATTTTTGTCGACTTTATGATATTAATAATTTCTCAGAATGGTCCATCCATCTTGTATTTCATGTGTCTTATCTTTAAATGCTACCTGTAGTTTATGATAAATGAAGACTGTTTCACTGTCCTCCTAATGTCTCATCTCCTAATCACAGTGTGATTCAGGAGCTTACTGAATGTTTTTAGCCTGAAAAGGTATCCTGGAATAACATACATATATACCTGCCAGCATAACAAGCCTCTGTTCAAACTGTTCTAATTTCTATCTAGCTAAAAATGCTAAAGCACAGCATTATGTTTTCAACAGAAGTTTATAAAATAAATTTATAATATCAAACTTTGTCTTGGATTTAAATAATTTACTCTGCTGAGTTAAATTATTTGTATCGGAGTCCATGGCTTTCACCATTAGATGTAAAAACCCAACCAACGAAATATCAAGTGCATAGCAAATGAGATTAGTTTATCAGCCAACACTGTGTTACTCCTCTGCTAATGTAGATCACATATGTCTCCCAGGTATCGCTTCCAAGAGTTATCATATCTGGGAGTAAAAGTAATTGTTACAACACAATAGAAGGCTCTGCTCAACAAACAAATGACTTAGCTCACGGGGGCCTGGTAATGAAAAAGCTTTACTTCCCTTCCATTCACTTATCAATGAGATATGGTTCACCATAATGTTCAAATTCTTTCTGAGGAGAATGGCAATGAAACTGTGTTATTACCAATATAAATGCTAAATTTGCCTTTTCAATTACAGGCTCATTCTTTCCAGGTGGGAGCAATAGAGCAAAAATGATGATTAATGGGCTCACAACAATGCTGTACATAAAATATTCAGTCAAAACCCAAGAGGTGTATGTCCTAAAATGGTTCTGAGAAGCATGTCAATTACAAAAAAAAATTTGGATATCTAGATTAACCCTCTGTACAATTTCCTCATGTATTTGAAGTCCATTAGAAGTCCAGGTCCTGTTTTCAAAAGTGCTAAGGCATTTAAGAGTTTAAGCCTCTCTAAAAGTCAGTGACACTCTCTAGCAGTGCCATTTCTAGAAACTAAGTTTTTTCAGAAACTACAGAGGTTTTTTTTTTGTTTTCACTGTCTTCCTGTAAATATCATCATTTTACCTCAATCATGACAGAATGAATGTCCCACCTAATCCGGGATAATTTGCTGAATAGAAGAGTACTGAATACTCCAGCTGAGACTTTTGCCTCTTGAAATGGTGTAAAAACAAAGAAATAAAATGAGAGAACTTTTATGTTGAAATAACTGTTACATTTCCTGTATTCAGAGATAGTCTGGAATTTTATCTGTTTGATGAACTGGAGAAAGCATTTCTAGTCCTTGGTTGCAAATTTGGATTGAAGTTACAGACACACACTAGAGACTGGGAAGTTATTTGGCCTTCTCTATAAAACCAGAGGCTTTCTGTAAAACCGCATCATATTGAAAAAGACTATTTACTTTGTGCTTTCTCACCTAAAACCCTGTCTCCCTGTTTCCCACCTGCAATCTTTCTCACCTGGAAATATCTGAGATTGTGCAAGCTGTATGTAACAAAATGTGTAGTTGCTGTTTCAACCAGGAGCTGCTTGCACGTCTAGACAGGCAGGGTTAAATATGAGTCTTCATGGCAGGGCGCTATGCAGGATTCATTCAGCGAGGGATCTTGGGTGAACAATCTGAGCATGCAATTGGAGGAGTCCTGCTCTTGTTCCTCTAAGTCCTAAGGACAGTTGTTGAAGGGGCTGTTTCTGTCTCGTTCACTGCTTTACAAGTTGCACCCAAACTAGATCTGTTGAGGTCTTACTGCTTTTTGGATTTGGCTTGTGTCTTCTCAGCCGTAGAGGCAAAACTGAATGTTGCCATCTCAAAGATGAAGGGCTACAGGCATATGACTTCTGTCTTGGGAAGAGAAATGATTAGGAAAAGGAATGGATTAGGGAAGGACAAGTAGTGGGAAAGCCCTAATTTTTTGGACTTGTTCCCGTCAAAATATGGGAAAGTGGGGGGTTGAAACTGTTGCTTTTGGAAGGGGCAGTATCCTTTGTCAGCCCAACTTTCCAAATTGTGTTGTAATTAACACAGGGTATTTCGCCCCCTTCCTCAGTGTGCAGTCCCAAACAACTGCTATAGATACAGAAAAATTTTCAGGCTACACAAATGCAGTTGATCTCTTTATCTGCCAAAATGAGAGCGCTTTATATACAGATATTTCTATTACGCATGCACTCAATATATAAAAGTGAGTCCTTAGTAACCATGCGCTTTTGAAAATGCAGAGGCTGGAACCTGTTTTCTAAGACAACAGCCGCTGTCAAACATAGCCTTCCAGACAATACTATGTTCCTTTTTCTTTCAAGTCTCTCAGAGTAATGTGCAAAGATCAATTAATTGGCTTTGTATCCATGTGAGACACAGTGGTAAATTATCTAGACTTGTTGGTCCAAACACTGCTTAGGGAGATACCACAAGAGATGACAATATTTCATCTACTGTATTAAGAATCTCCTTCTGTCAGCATTAAGAAAACTTAATTGAGTTATTAATTTGGACATACTGAATACGGCTAAGTAACAGACACAGTGAGAAGGTGAAAGAAGCAACACCTACTAGGTGTCCTTTTCATGTCTTATGACTACAACTGGTGGTTATTGTTTCTCTGAAAAACAAAAATCTTTAGGTGAACGTGCCTTTTCCTCCCCCTGTACATATCTTTTCCCCCTCTGGTAGATACATCTTCATGCAATTCTAAGATACTGCATTCCTTATTGCTGTCCTTGTTCCTTTGGGAAACAACTTACTGTTGCAGAAAAGCTTTCAATATGCTTCCTTTTAAACATGGTCTTGAATTCTATAATCAGGGAACTTGTCTAGCATTTCTTTTCTTTGCCTTTGAAGTAGAGAGTTTAGCTGAAGTAAGGTCCTGTGCATCTCTTCTTGGAAAATGTTGGAAAGAGTTGAATATTGAATACAGGAAGTGTTTCTGCTTTTCTCCAGGAAAAAAAAAAAGTTTGCCTTATTTAAATTCTACAGGAATCTAGAGCAGACAAGAGGGTTTTCCACAATAAATTGATCTACATATAATTTCTAGATGCCTTCACCCTGTGGTAAAGACTGAACTTACATATTTTAATATTTTCTATGTTTTGCTTGGTATCCTTCCAACTACACCTATTTTTAATCTCAGTTAGGTCTCACGTACTGGTTCAAGCAATTACTGTGGATATTTTACATATCTGTTTCAGAAGGTTTTGGAGGAAATGTACAGCAACAAAATATTTTGAGAGCAAAGGCTTGTAAAGAAAACATGTTTTGCAGCAGGGGTTATTTTTCCTCTCCAGAAGGCTTGATGGGTTTTTTTGGAAAGGAGTATGCCTCTGTAACTGACTGTTGTGTTTGAAGAAAAAGAATTAAACAAAAACAGGTGTAGAATATTTTCCTGTCTCTGTAACAGGTTAAATGCTTCACTGTCAGGTTTGACTGAAGTGATAACTGTAATGGGAATAACATATTTTGTTGAATGGTTACCTGAATCCTTGATTTGTTCTTATTTAAGTGAAAGCTCTTAATAAAACATATTCTGTTGAGCATGTGTGTGTATGTTTATATCTGTACGGTGGGTAGAAGGGATGGCATTTTTGGTAATGTGGTTTCCAAGCATTAGACTTGGTACAGAATGTGGAGAGAGCTGCTGAGATCACAATGAAGTTATTAGTTGCCATTTATTAATACATAAATTAATAAATTAATTTTATTTTCTGAAAGATTAAATCAAATATCTAGTTATGTGATTTAGTTCCTGATGTAACAATTTGTGAGGATATACTTGGATGGACCTGTGAACGAGTTTGTATAGTAAAACAAATGTTACAGAAATATCTTTCTATGAATCTTTGAAGGCTTCCTGTAAGATTCAGCACAAGGAATATAATTCTTCATAAATTCTCATGGGTTGTGAACTCCCCTCCCCACAAACATGCGGCATAAAGGCTATTCTTTAATGAAACCCAGAATTTTGATTAATTTTATTTAAAAGCTATTCTGCAGTCTTACTGGTTTTATCCTGTTATCATCAGTCGAGTGTGATTATGAAAGAATGATATTACCCTAAACTTTTGGGTGTCTTGTATATCGTCAGTTGTGATACAGAACAAAGAGGGACAAGGTTGTGCTATGTGTAGGGATGCTTAAGAGTACATATAGAACCATTTTTGCATAACATCAAAAATAGTGTAAAAAAACCTCCTTCCCAGTGGGGTACTAGCCTTGTCCTGCTGGGACCTTTGACAAAGGAGGGCTCTGATTGTGTTTTGACTGACATGATGGTAAGGTTTTGCCTTAAACCCCCATTTCCTTTGACACTTGCAATCATAAGAGTCTTAGCTTTCATATGTAAAGAAGGTAAAACAGATTTTAGGGGAAAAATTTTAGGCCAGTTTTATGCAACTTCAGTTCTTGTGAAAGAGCTAGCAAATATGAAGTATCTGTATCTGTTGGTTTATCATATGCAACACTGGGGGCCCAGAGGCCAAGAAACAATGTGGTCAATGTGTGTGCTGAAGATATTTGGAGGGCACGTATGAGAATGAGACATAGTATGTGAGACTTGACAGATCTGAAGCACTGTGAGGGCAAACATAGTTGGTTCATCCTTTACTCTTAAGCACGAGAAAATGTTCACAACTTCTTCTTGAGATCTAGTGATGTATCAGAGAATCAGCTGATCAACCTCATCACCTGATCTTCTTCCCTGTGTTTTGACTTCCCCTGTAGTTACATTTCTCCCATGTACTAGAAGTTCAGAGGACCATCATCTGTCATAACATCCAAACCTAGGTATGGATAGGGAAGCAGGGGCGCCTGTCCATCTCACCACCAGCAGATTGCTTCAGAAGCCAGTCCTTGCTGGGAGAAGCAGGAACCAGTGATGCTTATTGAGTAATTGTGTGAATCAGCAAATGAATGGATGTGTATCAGCTTTTCATTGTATAACGTTCAGCACAAATGATGTATTTTTTTATTTTGGGGTCACATCCTTTTCTTACTATGGCTTTTGTATTAAATACTATGGCATTTGGATCTGTTTATGGTATTACTAGCCATAAGTACAGAAGCAGTGAAGCAGCAAACCCTCCCTCCCTGCTTCTGATGCAAGAAGCCAAATTAGTTAGTGCCAGTATTTTGATTATGACTTATTTCCTGTGAGCATATTTAGCATTTAGAGTTTAAACTTTTTTCTGAGAACGTTCGCTACAACCTTCTTTGAGGAAGTTTTTGCGGTTGTTTTTACTGCTTGAGGCGTGTGCCTGTAACCAGAACTGCTCCCAGGTGCCTCAACAGCATGCTCAAGGGCTCTGTTGATGGCTTCATTTCTGTGAGCACCAGCCACTTTGCTTCCTTTTGCTACATCCTAAGCACAAAATTTAACAGCAGAAGCCTATTGACGGAGTGATTTGAGGACAGTTTGTTTGGTCCCAAAGTTTTGTACATTGGAAAATATTCCTTCACTCTTCTAGTCAAAATTTAAATCAGAGCTAAAGTAAAGGAAACAGATTTTTTTTAAAAAGACTGTTTCCCTAGAGAAGGTATGTGCTCTGCGTTACTGGAAGGATTATTATAAATAATTATTCTGCTGGAGGATTTCTGCTTTATACTTGACCATTTTAGAACTCTTCCTGTAGTACCACAGCAGCTCAAAAGTAGGTGTGATGAAGTAGAAACTTTACATCAAGTCTTGTGCTTATAAAGCAGAAAATAGTGAGATTAAACACTATTGTCCCGCTTTAAAAATTAATGTCTGCAATATTACACATGCACATTTTAGAAAAGTGAACATCTGACAGGTGTCGGCTTCACTGAGGAGTCATCACAGTGATATGAAAATAATGAACTAAACAGCAATGATTAAACAGTCATTTTGATATGACTCTAGCCATTCCACAGAAATAATATCATGTAAAGAAAAATCAAAGTTGTATAAAACTGAATACAAGAAAGATGGTGTTAACATAACACCGAGGTACACCAGCTAAAAATACAATCTTTATGTAAAGAAAAGCAATAAAACCAAATATTCAGAACAGACAGAAGTTTAATAAAAAATAAAGACTCTGAACTTCTGTTTAAGAAGATGACAAGCATTTTCACAACAGTGGAGTTAGATTTCATTAGGATATCCTTTTCTGTCCTTACTTTTAGAAATACTTTGGGACAAATATTAAAAACCAATACATTAAAATATTTTGTTTTGAAAAACTAGCACTTTCTAGCCGATTTCCTGCTAAAAGAACTCCTAAGCAGCTCCTGCCATAAGGCACAATTATAATCAAGTGTATTTAAATTACAGTTGGCAAAATACTGTCATGAGACATGGTAGATATAACAATTTGCTGTCCTTAGTCAATTGTATCTAGTTATTTGCTCACCTTTTTTTTAAATTTTAGCTATATGTGATTTGGTTTCCACCCAGTTAGTGGGGTTTAATGAAAATCCACCATAATTTTTCCTCACTAAGTCAACCTCCCCAAGAAATCTCACTGAAATGCGCAAATGACCTTTGGGCATAGATTAGGTAAGAAAAATTTATGCCAATAATCTATAGTAATGTTTTGTGAAATTGTGAGCTCATGGTAACAAAATTATTTTGCAGCATTCTAGCACTGTGATGCCTATTCCCCTTACACTTTTTATCATAGGTGCTATCTGAAAATTTTATGAAACTGTTTGCATTCATTAGTATTGTCAGAAACAGATATGTCAATAATCAGCTTTAGCAAATTATTGTTATACTGTAACAAGTATGAGTGTACTTTTTGCTATAGTATAATTGCTATACTAAGTATAGTATATTATAGTTAGTAAACTTGTCACGGTAGTAGAGTTATATGATAACTACCAAATTATTCTTCTATTTTTTTAAACTAAGAATTAAGAGAAGCTTTTACTTTCATGCAACACTGCCAAGCATAGTAGCAGCACTAAGTTGCTTCTGTCTTGAAAGGAAGGGCAAAATAGAATAATTCTGTATTTTTTCACACATATTCTGGTGACCTGCAATGAGGAGGTCTCTTGCTTTATGTTATTTAATGATATGGTTTTGCCCCACTAATGCTCACAGCATATTTCCACAAGAATCTGTATGAGGTTCATATTTCTCATAAAATAGTTTTCTAGCGTGCTTGCAAAAGGTATCTAAAAAGATAGTAAATGTCTCTGTTCTAAATCATTTATTCAGTCATCTTAAAGCCTTCAGGAAAATCTGGCAGAACAGATAAGGCTTGAATCTCCCAGCTACGCAAGATGAACTGTACTGCATCAGAAGTAAGAAGAAGCAGTGTTCTGCAGAGAAGGCTCCCTTGGCAGCCATCCTTCCTTAAACCCAGATGACTGTTCCAGGGGGATCAGTGAAAGACTAGTGATAGGCATAGACCACAAAATATTAGCAAGATCTCTTGTCAGTTTTGGATATCAGTTTAACTCATCATTTGTTCCACTGCCTTTGTTTTTCAGAAGACTGACTTCAGTTTTTTCTGTGTTTGAGATGGGTGGGAGAGCTCTCAGCCAAGCTTCTTTGGGCTCAAAGGCTGAATAAATTGTTTCCCTGCGTAGTCCAGCATGCTCAGATACAGAAATGTGAGAGGCTCTCGTGGGAGAGCTCACCTGCCCTACACACCCAAAGGCATCACAGCTTAGTGATTGTATTGGAGCTCTTGGGGGTGCTCTTGTGTCCTTTTCTGTACAATTGCAGGCCTGATTGTGACCGCCTTTAGTGAATTTGTACTTTACAAGTTCTCTTGCTTGCTTGAGACGTGATCATTACCAAAGTAACATTCCGTCAGGACAAATCTGTTTCTGAGTCCTTAGCACTTGTGAGCCTGGTTTTCCTCTCATTTTGACCTATATAATTCCACATGCCAAGGGTGGTGGTGTTGCAAATCACTTTCACTACGTAAGGGAGAGGAGAATTACATTTAATGGGAAGCTTTGGTGAAATGGATGTTCCATAGCTCCTAGTGCACCTTCAAAGACATGCTGCCTGAGAAATGTATCAAAATCTGTCATGTCCTTTTGCATACTCTATCAAATCCTAGCTATTATATCTATCATCAATCCGTTTCTCATCTTGCCAAAGGACATCTTGAACTGAAGTCCAGAGAATGGAGCATATAATTGAATCACTACTGACCAGCTGTCACAACAGCCCCCTCCTCCCCCAAACAGTAATGAAAGGAAGCAAATGAGACGTCGTGATTCAAACTTTTATTCTGACGACATCCCATTGTTGTGCTCTAGCACTGAGCCAAGCAGAACTGAAGAGAAATCATCCTCCTCATTACATTTTCTGAAAGCTTATTAAAAGCAATTGTGTGCTGCTGATATCGCCACAGGAGCCGACTGAAACTTCAGAGATGAAGCCAATATGCTGTTTGAGATAGTAGTAATGTATGCAAAACACCAAGAAAAAGATACTGTCGTACAAGGCTGAAAAACCCCCACCATTTTAGCACACCTGAAGAATCAGACAGATGTTATTGATGAGACATTTGCGATCATCTATATATTGACCATTAATTATGATACAGTGTTGACCTTTGTATTATGGTCTGTCTGTAGAACATAACTGATTAATTAAATCACTGCACAGCTGAATAGCCATATGAAATTAAATACCAGTCACATCTTAGACCTGCTAAAGAATGTAGATAGAATCCAGACATACCGTCAGACCTCCCCAGTTACAATCCCCTCCATGTATGAGGGAAGAAGTGTCCTTCCTGGAATACCTTGCCACGTTTACGTTGTTACCTTGTAATCCCATAGTCTCTGTAATGCAACCTGGCTAGCTGTTGTCATCCCTATAGAAACATCTTACAGGTACACAGAAATACTTTGGGGTTTTGGTTTTTTTCTTTTTTTTTTTCCCCCCCCAAATGCAATTATACAACCAAATAGAAAATATGACAGCATCATTTTAAAACAGGGGACATGAGGTGTAGGCATGTCTTCAGAAAGGCCAGGCTTTCTTTTTTAGCTCTAGGAAACCTTGCCCTGCATGGAGAGGCTGCACGGCCTTGGACTAGCCTGAGCCTTCACAAGCCATAGCTCTGAAACAGGCTTGTATGAGCAAATAGTGGCTCATGGGGGAGAACTTGTATTCCTTTCAGACTTTGAGACAATTAAAACAAAAGGGGGAGAAGGGAGAGGAATGGATAATAAAAAAGAGGGATTGTTGTCAATTCATGTAGTGCCTCCATCAATCGCTACCTTATTTTTAAAAGGATTGATTGAAAATGATAACTTCAACACTACTAAAGCTGAATAAACAAGAAGAAAAAAAAAGATGGCAAGCTGTGTGGCCATTGTTTCTGTTTTGTAGAGGGCTTTAAACATGAAGTTATATCAAACTTCGATCTTAACAAAACAAAGAGCTCTTTCATAACGTTCAAGAAAAATGGTTTGAAATATATATATATAAAACCAGAAACACACATCCTTTCTACTTACATTTTTCTGAGACAGCATATTCTGAAGCAGATCCGTTATTGAGTCTTCAGACAATGAAGGTAGATTGTTTTTAATGATTTATGTCAGTTGAATTAGAGATGATTTATCACTGTTTTCTCTGAAACAACTGACTGTAGAATAAGAAAAGAATTCTCTTGCTTGCTTTCTTGTCAGAGAAAATTGTCAGGGTGTTGGATTCACGGTGCTCAGACCACCATAGTGGCTTTGATTTTTGTGTATGGAGTTTTGAAGTGGAATTAAATCACGGCGTGATTAATTCACAAGGATGTATACATGATGTTTAGCTGAACACATCTGAAACACCTATGACATGCAAATGCAGGCCAGAGCTACAAATAAGCCTGTTTTATTTTAATCTGAATTTTGGCAGACCCGAGAAGCTTATTCAAAATTTGGTAGTAAATAATATTCAGTTAATGGGAAAATCCTTTCCCCCAAAAAAGGCAAAACAAAAGAAAAAAAAAAAAGAAAACGATACCTGAGTTCTAGAGTATAAAATATAGACCCAAATGGCTTGGTTCCCTCAGTCTGCAGATTATGCTGTTCCACTCAACCCTGGCTGCTTTTTTTTTAAAATCGGAACACTGCTTACTGTTTGAGAAAATAATTGCAACAATCTGTATTCGTGAGGCAAGAATTCAATTTCTGCAGAGGAATTTAAATAGCAAGTAAGGATAGTTATCTTTCTGATATTTGATAAATGGAAAAAAGATTTTGTTATCTTGAGGTGAGATTGCTTTTCAGAGAGGATGACATTTATTACCTCAAGGACATATTTCAGAAAATCCCTATCCTTTATCCAGAGGTGATAGTTCTGTTCATCAAAGAAGGCGGCAATTGGGAAAAGAAAAGATTCATTATATTTTTGTGTGCTCAAGTGGGGGCTGCAGTTGGTTTGTTTCTGCAGAGGACATCGGTGGAATAGAGAGTGCATTCTGCAGGGAAGGAAGAGTTTATCCAGCAAGACTTCTCCCAACTTCTTTTCAATTCCATGGTAAACTTCCTGTGCTCTGAATCCTCATCTGTTAGTTCCTTAATAGACAAACATCCCCTCTGTTGAGTAGTCAGCCTGTGAATGAAATCGCTTCCCCGTCTTGGCTCCCCCAAAGTCCAGTCAAGAGCAGCAGAATTAATGACTTTCTTTGGATTTGCGTCATGTCCCACTGCCTCCCCCTCAGTAATCCCATCCCCCTCTTGTGTCCTCCTTTAACCCTTCTCGGCATACCTACACCTCGCCTTGCCATACCTCCCACTGTTTCTGTTACTATTTCTCCTCCTTCCCATCAAGTTGCCTTCTCCATCCAGCCTAACCATCGGTCGCAGGTCCTGTGTCTGAACTACCTGAACTATGACGGGTCTTGCTGGGTGGTGCTCGCTGCCCGCCCTGCCTGCAGCGAGAGGGACAATCACAGAGCTCGCCCCTTCCCCTTCTCCTTCCCCTTCTCCTTCCCCTTCACTCCCTGCAGGACACTACTTCAGTTCTCTGCCTTCTCTCAGTCATCTGTTTCTCATCCCTGAGGCCTCTGCCTCAGTCACATTTATTGAAATTGGCCAAGGGAGTAAAAAATAATAGGAGAAAGCTGACAGATGGATAAATAGTGCCATGATATAACCCTCCCCCTTCATCAGACGATCAGCCTGAAAATACAAGAACGAAACGCCCTTTCTTAGTGGAAGGAATTGCTCCGTTTGCACGTATCATGAAATCAAACTGATGATAGGTTTTCAGTACGTGAGTCAATATAGCAGAGTAGACTATCATATGGTCATTTTAAAGGGATGCTACATGCATACATGGTCTTCTGCAGGTTAATAATAAGCCCTTTGGATTTAGACTTACTGACTTCATTATACCATGGAGATGTGCCTCAGGGCTTTCTGGAAGACAGCTTTTAGCTTCCCGTCATACCTAGAAAAGCTGAAAGTGACGTATACGAACTCAGAACATAAATGATCCTGGTTTATTCTAATTCCAAAGCCAGTGTTGCTTAGTTTTTGGGGTTGGCTATCCTCTGTATGATCTTCATCTGAGGAGAGGTTGCTGTCCCTTTCTGCTAAATACCTTTTTTGCAGTCAGATTTCCTGCCTTCACCATGTTTGATCTGTTAGCTGGCATCAGTTTAGATTGCACAACCTATGTGCCTGCCCCGGTGTCCCCAAGGCTTGCTGCTCTTCAGTGTGCGGCTTCTTGCCATGCAAACAGAGCAAACGTGGCCCAGAACCAGGAAGAGCCACCTTCTGGCTTGAGTTTCTGCTGGGGATGAGCAGTGGTGAAGCTACCTCAGCAACCTTGGCGCAGGCTGAGGAAGTAAAATAAATCAGATGCCGAGTAATAGGGAAGGTTAGTTGTGGGAAGGGTAGCTAATCAGACACCTTTGTAAACAGTCAGCAATTCTAAGAGAGATGGGGTAAACTGAATAACATCAGAGGGACTGTTTCTGGACAAGCTGCTTGTCAGTTCTCAGTGACAAATGTTCATAGGGTAGATGTGCAAGGGAAGGACCTTTTTCTTCCTCATTAAGCTATAAACCTGTGTGGCTTGACAGGATAAAAGAAAGAAAGAACATGTTTTTTCAGACTTCTCTCTTAGGAATGAAGGACTCTTAAGCCTGTTTTAAAACTAATCATGAAGCTAACCACTTTTCCAGATGTAGTTAAAAATGACCAAAAAAATATTTGAGATTATTCTAGAGTTCCCAATTACTTAATTGGGTTTTTTTTCTTTGCAAGTACTTTGTCAGTATAGATTTTGTCAGGTTAATATTCACTGATTTTTTTTATTCTATTTCTTTTGCTTGCGTTTTAATATTGTGAATAATTTTATGCTGCAAAGATCTGTCTTCGCAATATTATACGCTTATCTGAAATGTACTTTTTTTCTAGTTTGGATATTACATAATTTAATAAGACATTACAGAAACTGACTTCAGGATTTCAATAAGCTATTTCCTGTTCGGGAAAAAACAATATGACCTTATATTTATTTGGCACCTCTGAAAGTATTGAGAGTCACTCACACTGCTCTGTTATAATTTGTTTAAAGGCCAGACATTGAATTCTGGCCTACAATTTCACACACAGAAGCTATTAAATATTCGCCCACTAAAAAATTCTCACTTCAGGTTCTTGGCTGCTGAAAATTATTTCTTCTTGACAAAATGGAAGCAAATTAGATAAGCTTTTGGACAACAAAGAGAATTATCAGAAGATATTTACCATACATGAGGGGATATGTCATGGTTTGGGCTGGACTGGCCACTGAAACAGACAGATGCTGTCCCCCACCTCATCCAGAAGGGAGAGGAGGAAGAGAGAGAAAGAGACCTAGGAGTTTAGGAAAAAAACTGAACTACTTTAATGAAAATATTAATAAAATAATAAAAAAAGAAAATAAGGCAATATATACAATAGATACAAACCTGTATCAAGTGCCCAGAATAACGATCACATCACTGTCAGACACGGGGAAAGTCCCAGACTGGACTCAGCAATGGATGGGAACTGGATTCCAGATCTGGATTCAGGAATGCAGGGATTGGGATCAAAGGCAGATGAACAGACAGAGTCCTCCTCAGATGTCGGCCGTTGAAGAAAGAGGCTGACCCTTTGATCCCTCAGCTTTTATACTGAGCATGAGGCAGATGGGATGGAATACCCTGTTGGTCAGTTTTGGGTCACCTGTCCTGTCCGCTCCTCCCTGCAGGTGGGACCCCTCTACGCTTTTCTGCTTCAGACCCTCCAATGGGGCAAATAACCAAGTTATCTGGCCTTGGGTGTTATAGCAATAAGTATAAGCAGGAGCCTCTCTGCAAACCATGTCTTGGCATAAATTATAAGTAATCAGGTTTTATCTCTGCTAGAAGTGAACAGTGTCTCCATTAATTTCAGAGAGTTCAGTTAGTTAGAAGAGGCTTAGCAGCAAAGTAAAATTACTGAAAAGAAACTTGGTTCTGTTTTACCATAAACCAGGACAGGACACTAATCGTAGAACAAATGAAAGAATTATATAATGTCACCTGCTTCTTCTGGTATAAATTATCATTGCTCTGCCATATGTCCTTTAGCTATGGTAAAATTTCTTCAGCGGCTTCATTCTCTCTTTTTTTTTTTTAAAAGTATATATTTTGTAATCTTTTCTTTCTCTGACGAGATTATTTAACAGGCAGTGTTTCTTTATTGTTTGATATGGCATTCAGAATATTGGCTGAATGGTTTATAAATAAAGGATAAAACTTTTGCTTGAAGACAATAAAAAGAATGAGTCCTTTCTTACACTATAATATATCCATTCTGTCAATGAGGGTAATAGTAATATCACTGCTGTCCATTAAATCATCAGTCTTCCTTTCCCTGTCTATAGTTTTATACTGTTTCCCATTACCATACTGTCACAACAAGTTCAGTGTAAAAACAACTGGTAAAAGTGGAGTATCTTGCATGTCTTCAGTTGCAAGAGAGGGGTTAAAATATGGTCGAGGGAGAGATTCATTGGGCGCTGCTTTTGATAAGCAGGAGAAACTCATCACCCTCTGTGAAGCTGCAAATGATGTATGCAGGCCACATTTAACCTTTCTCCACTGCCTCTGCAGCCTCCTCAGGAGTCCTGGGTCAGTGTTTACAGAGACATATGGGTATCACACCCCCAAATATCTTAAAAGCCCTGGAGATAGTGGGAGTGTGGCATAACTCTTCTCTGTGTTGGAAACCTGATCTACCAGTTCAGGAGCACAACTGCAGGTTCAATGGAGGCTGTGGGAGGAGGAAGAGTCTGAGAGAGGAAGGACAGATTGAGGGGAGGATCATCGGCTCTGAGCTGTCTGAGATGAGACGCTGAAAACTTAGCTGGTTACTCCAGGCTCCCTTTCCAGACCAGCAGCAGGTAATTCCAGACGATGTCCTCGCTCCTCTGAAGCCAGGTATTTTTAAAGGTCTTTCCACTGACTCTCAAAAGTCAGCCTGAAGTGACCAGCTCAGACTTAGTGAATGTTGAGAGATCAAAATGAGGACAAGTGAATCTCCCCCCTGGTGCTGCATGTTCTTCTCCTGCACACTCACTTGGGAGTCAGCTGCTTGCAAGTTTTTGGATGGTCATTTCAGCATGCTCTTTAGTAAGCATAGCCTTTGGTCATTGTAGTGGCCATTATTCCTCTGCAGGACTGTATGGATAATGCCACTAATGGGAAGGAAAAAGGACAGAGCCATGCTTTCTTTATTAGGAAGATAATGCCATAAAAACATTAAGTTGTGCTACTGCTCACAGTTTCATGGGATATATATATATTTAATATTCCTCCTTATTAGAAGAACTTATTAACAATATACTAAGTTAAAAATCTGGAATTTATGCACGGTAGGGCAAGGGAAGGTGGCAGAACCTCTTTTTTTACTTTTTTTTCTCTGGGAACAAAGACTAATTTTGGGCAAACGTAGGCTGCCACATCACAGAGTTTTACCCTTGTATTTATGGATTTATCTCTCCAGAAGTGGTGAGGACTGCCAGTAGCTCTAGTCTGCCAGCTGCTCTAGTCAGGGAAATTTAGCATCAGGGTGTGGATTTACCAACCATTTCAAACTGACATATTTCACTTTAAATTAAAAGAAAAAAAAAGGGGGGGGGGGAGCATGGGGGGAGGAAAGAAAGGAAAGATGCTTGCAGTCTAACCTTGTGCCTTCTGTGCACAATGTACTATTTCAGATGGCTAGCCCTGATGTATCTGTGGAAAATGCATTTTTTGCTCCCTTGTGGCAGGCCTCCAAAATATTGGTACAATCTTTTTGGTTATATAATCACCTAGATAACTTCAGATACATTAATAGCAAAAGCAGCCTTCAAGGGAAAACAACAGTGTGTATATCAGTGACAGCTTCAGCCTCTCCTTCAAAAAAAAACCCCACATTTTTCTGAAATGGCTATACTTACATGGATAGGAAAAGACACCTCTGGCTTCCGTGTCATTCTTCAGGTCTTTAGTGCATATTGCTTCTGACAAAGGACTTTCTGGAAGAGTCAAGAATGATTTAAAGTCCTCACAAAAATCAAAGCTAGATTTATACCTGGTGGGAGAAATTTTGTGTAGCTTTTCTTACCCACTGGATTTATGCAAGCATGTCACACCAAAGTGACAAAGATTGTATGGAAAATTTTCATGCTGTTTGATCCTCAGGAGGAGTTCTGAACTGTTAAAGTCGAAGTTTGCAGTGCCTTGCAGAAGAAGCCTATAGAAAGCTTTGGACCCCTGTATGGTTTTTCACCGAATGCTTTAATACATCAATATCTATAGCAAGTCCCTTCAAAAATTTTTCTTCACCTCATGTGAAGGACAGACTGGGGATTGAAGTGTGGATACACTGTTATGTATAATATCCAGACAGATTATTTCAGAGGACTTGATGGTGTTGAGCACTCAAACTGTGGTTGCATCTGGAGAGAGACCAAGCACTGCTTATAACATTAAAGAGGATACTTGCAACTGTTTATTTTGCAACAGCTATTTGCAGATATTACAACTATTTTATCCATGTTTTCTAAATTCTTGGATGTAAGAATACCAGAATTGTGGAGCTTCTGGCCAGATAGTTCCAGTTAAGAAATATGCATTAAATATCTTCCACGGTTAGCTTATATTTCTCACCACCTTCAATCATTTAATTTAGTTAATAGTTTTTGTTACCACCTTCCTTTCTGCAGCATTCGGTGAAGTCTAATCTAAGACTGAAAGCCAGGAATAGCTAAATTTGGATACTGAATATGCCAGTTGCCTGTTATCTTTAAAAAGATAATAACTTTTCAGAAAGAAATTACTACATGTATTTTTTAAAGAGAAAAGGTAGATATGACTAGTGAGTTTACTTCAGCTCACATCAGCTTTAGCAGGAAATACTAGTTACTAAGGCTTTATTTGGGAATATCACTCTGGATTCCTATTTTTGACATTTTGGTATTTGTCTCTGTGATGACTGTGAAGTGTCCTATTGATGTCCTTTAAGGTAAAAGTTGGTAAGATCAAAGACACAAATTGTATCTCAGCACAGCTCTTTTTCTCATGTATGCCCCACGGGGTCCCTTCACCAACTTCACATTTGCTGCTATCGGAGAAGGAAAAGCACTACTGGCAAGGGGAGAAAAGGTGCAGGAAAAAGGAATGCACAAATTTACTCCTTGCTGCTGGAGCACTGAGTTGACGGCAGTAGCATCATTCCAGTTTCCAGAAAGGAATCAGGGAGGAAAGGAGAAACCCGCCAGCGCACAGCAAATGGAAAGGGTCTAGGCAAAAAGGTCAGCAGAGTGATCTACGCAACATCAGCATACAACCTGGTATTATCGTAAAACCTGCACCTAATAATTTTAATTTTTGTTCATTAGTCTGTAACCCATGCTCTTTGCCTACCACAAGGAATAGGAATGACTTGTGCAGCTTCTTCCCCTGGTCAGTTACATCCATTTTGGAGGTAGCATATATTTAAACTAAACCAACAGAACTATAACTTAAAGGAAATTTGAGATTCATTGGGCACCTAAAATACATGCACAAGAATTTGCTGATGAAAAATCATGCCAGGAAGTCAAAGGCTTCTTTAAGGCTCAGTTGAATTTGACTTCACATGGCATTGCTACACAGGAAGATTACTTATTTCTGGGTTATGGTAGCTGGTGAGACACTATTTGTTACAACTGCATAATACTGTGCAGGAAGACACTGTGAGAGCAGAGACACAGTATATACAGTTAAGAAAATGAGGCACTAATATCCTATTAATGGCAGATGATTATGAGCAAATGTATTCCCTGAGGCCACGAAGAAAGTCAAGAATTAAAATGAGCAATAATTCTCTAGTTTGCTATGCCTGCTTAAAAAGGGATTCCAAGAGGAATCCCTCCCTATTTCTTCAGCAATGACTAAATGTATGGTTTTGTCATGAAGGGGCTTTTGGTAAGAGCCAGAGATTTGTCATAATGTAATGGGCTAAAGTAATGTAAATAAAGATTTGTTCTCACACAAAATACAGTGATAGTGGCATCATCAGACAGAAATATTCTGCTACAGCAACTGGTGGATGATAACTTCAAATACGTTTTCTGGGAGTTTCAGTTAGTTTTACATGATGTTCTGGGCTTGGATTGTCAAAGTTTGTATCTGAGTGCTTCAAAATCAGCTAAAGGACACTGGGCACTTAACAACCGTAGGTATCTTTGAAAATCCAAGTCAGAAAAAATTATGTCGGCATTAGTGAAACACTTTGCTGTGAAGAATTAATGTATGAAGTAGAGAGATTGAAAATAAGAGGGAAAGTTACTTTTCCGAAGATCAATGTAATCATTTGTATTTAAATGAGCTAATGCATTATTATTTAAAGTGGCCTTATAATAAGAAATTCATCATAAGGCTGTCTCCTTAAAAGTGAAGTTGTCATGCAGTATTACTAAACCTGACCAAGGTACACATTGTGATTGAACTGCGACAGTTTGTACAGGTGGCCTGAAACCCACTTACAGCCCTCGGCTTAGAAATCTGGGTGTTTCTGAGTATCTCTGGGGAGGGAGTCACAAGGTCTAAATGAGATGATGATGACAGTCACCTCCTGAACAGCAGCATATAGGTGAAACGGCTTTTTTTTGTATAGGGCTTGGTTCTCCTTTCCCATTCGTAAAGTATAGCATTAAATACAGCAATGCCACTTACATTAAATTACACTGCAATTAATATGCCAGGCACTGTTTTCCTAAATTGGATGTGTTTGATGTGTAGTTTAATACTAGCTTTTTCAGTTATTTTGGTCTTTATCATAACATAACACGTAAAATTGTATAAGTATCGGTGACAGAATAGAAAAGTATGAGCTAGTAAGCTCATATTCACTAGTAAGTGGGTTAAGATTTCTGCTATTATAGACAATTTCTCTATGATAATTTCCCTGAAATAATCATTACCTCTGGTTTTGCGTATCTACTCTTCCTCTTTTACATTTGTTTTTATTTTCCTTCTGTATCCACGCAAAGATAATTGAAACAAATTATATGCCTTTGCCACGGTACATGAATTTGCCATAACATATCTATATTGTGTTGCATGATTAAGTTGTTTAGTCACTGGAAAAGGTAGTTTCTTCAGTAGAGGCTCCTTAAACTCTTACAATTTGCCTGTTAATGGCAAGAAAGCAACAACTGCTGCAGTTGTCTCATATGTGATATGAAGACCAGGGAACATCACTCGGAACCCCTGTTTTTTAACAAGTTGGTGTTTGTTGCTGTGATGACTGAGAAATGTCCTATTGATCTCTTTTAAGGTAAAAGTCAATTGGATGACAGAAAAGCACAGGCCATGTGTTGTTACTCATCTGTGAGTACAGTGACCACATGAAAATAATTTCCCCTGTGAGTGGTCAGCTAGTGCTGCTGTAATACTGAATTTTCTGGAAGAAGCAGGTAGTTTGTGGTTAAAAAGGTAAAAGTGCAGGCTGTGGCAAGAGAAGAGATCTGCATCGTGGGTGAGTAGAGAATTTGTGTGTTTGACTTTGTCATTTACAACCCCTCCCCAAAATGTGGTGGAGAGCTGTTCTTAGGAAAACGAATTCCTGATGGTTCTTGAAGAGCCTTAACCTTATGGTTATGGTGCAGAAAGACTTGTGGAAGCTGGTGGGAATGGCACCCAGTCTGTACTACGAAATGCGTGACACAAGCCCGGACTTCCCCATCAGATTTTAGCAGTTGTTCTCCATAAGCAGTGTGNGGCTCCGAGAGATTTCCCTTGTCTGAAGGGCTCAGTCATATTTTTCATACCGCTTGTTGGCTGAAATGACAATTACACGTTAGCTGCTGCTGCTTCTTTCCAATGGTTTCACTGATATGGAACTATTCAAAGTCTGGAATAAAATGACAATTGTTTTATGCTTTCTTCCAGGAAGTCATGGCCTTTTTCTTCCACAGGATTTATTAGGCTTCTCTGACATTTTATTCTCTCTCTCTTTCTTTCTTTCTTTTTATTTTTCTTTCT
>RSEF01000002.1:91833522-91862742 GCA_003993805.1 Himantopus leucocephalus
GGGTTTATCTTCTGCCAAACTACTTTGCCCCTTAATGCAACACCTGGGTGAAAATTGTTGGATTTTATGCTTGCCTATTTGTTTTGTTACACTTCTGGATGTACTCATTATTGATATACATGGCTAATACTTCTAAGATCTTGGAATCAATTCGTATGTTGGAGTAGTTAGTTTCAAAAGTTTATAAACAAAATGTAAAAAAATATTTCCTCTGTGTATGTAATTTTTGAGTTTATTGATAATCTGCTCCTTATTTTTGAAGGGAGAGAATATAAATACAGCTCCCAATTTACATTTTCTCTCTCACAACTACTTTAATGTAAAGCAAAATTCATACTTTCCTGATGGTCCTTACATGGCTCTAAACTAAAGGTGATGCCATTTCATGGACTTGTATAGTACTGTTCTCTAGAGAACTCTGTATACCAGTGGGGATATGTGGTTATTAAAGAATGCATGTTATATATGTATGGTTTTATATATGTAATTTATATGCAGTATTTATACTGCAGAGGAAGGAAAAGCAGGCACCATCTGAAAGCAGGAGTTGTAATTCTAATGTAAGTACCGTACCATGCAGGCAGCAGGCTCCAGTGCCCTCCAAATCCCCATGCACGTGCCTTATTTAATAACCTCTGTGGCATATGCATTTATGATATATATATCTCGGTGCTGACATGAGAAGGCAAGTGCGTTGGTGGCCCTGAGTTTGTAATCTGAGGAGCAAACGTTTTCTTTGTTCTTACTCATCAGCCAGCAGCCTGGGCTGGGACATCCTGTACCTGGCTGTTGGCATGATCACACCGGCAGGATTTCAGAGCACGTATCCAGCATCTCTGAGCCAGGACAATTGGCTGGTAGGCCAGTGAGACACAGCTGGTGGTTGGTGGGCTCCTGGGTCATGGTTTCTGAGGTGTAGCAGCCAGATGATCCCAGAGACCACATCCTGCTGCCCATGGCATCTCTGTGTGCCTGGATGCTCCAGCTCCTCCCACCCATCTCCAGCTCATGAGTGCTCAAGAGGACACAGGAGGTTCAGGAGACTGCGGCAGCGTGTGCAGGAGTGAGAAATGAGGTGTGATATGGAGCACTCAAAGAATTTAATCGCAGAGTGCCGCAGGGACTGGGGTTTAGGTGTCTCATCCTGGTGTGCTCCAGGGGAGCAAAGTCTAGAAATGGACAGGGTAGGGAGAAGGCAGTTTGGCCAACAACAGTCAGGGGGGCTCCATGATTGTTTTGGTTCTTAATTGTCCTTTTTCTTTCTTTTTTTAATTTTTTTTAGGGGGGAGGGGGAAAGAAGCTCTTGAATTTTAGAAAAGAATAATTCACATAGATATTTTAGCCATTTCATGGGGAAAGATAGTCAATATTAAGGCACTTTGACCCGTGAAGATAGGAAAAGATGGTTTAACCTGAAATTGATGGAGAGATTGCTGCTGATTTCCATTTATAACCAAGACTCATTTAAAGACCTGAGACGTAGTTGAGATACAGCCAATCTGTAATTATATTAATTAGAATAAACCCACTAACTCATTATTTATCATTTGGTTCTTTCTTGTTGTTCACATACTTTTAGATCAGCTTGGAAATATAGGTACGAACTGGGCCCAACAAGTACAATTTAATTACTATAATACATCTTTTTTGACACACACAAATGTAGAATGGTCAGCAGGGCATTACATTTCCTTTATTTAATAAAATTGCATATAAATGACACAATGAAAAACACTTGCAGGCAAATTCTTTAGGAGACTGACAAAGGATGTCAGATGGTGCTCTCAGGTCCACATTTGGATGTCATTAGCTAGATACACATATGAAAGGCACTGTATAAAATCAGAGTCCCTTCACTCCACTTTACTTGTGCTACATTTTCCCCTGCATTCACAGAATACAGGTAGATAGTGTAAAGTTGCATGGGGCTGCCAAGAAGATTTATTTTTATATTACTAAAATATCATTAGGATTCTAATGCCTCTAATACTCCAGTCTGTGAGTACATTAAATCTTTCAAAATTAATGATATTTATGGTTCCTTTACTGAGTAATCATCTAGGCAATCTCTGGGTTTTTTTGTAAAATTTACTAACAGATACTTCTGTACATTTGCATTTTCCCACATGACAATGATAAGAAAAAAAAAAAAGTGCTTGACAAAGTGGCTGAAACTTAGCAGCGTGAAGGTAGAAAGAGCATTTGTGCCTTCGCCATTAGGTGTGGCTGGTTTGAAACATGCTCTTGCAAGATTTAATCCAAACATAGCCTTTCAGAGAGATCAGGGCTGTCTATGACAGCAGATGTAACTGGTTTCTTTCCATTATAGAAACCAGGCAGAGAACATATCATGCAGGGAAACAGGCAGCATACACAGAAGCTTTCATTTCAGATGTCTTAAGCCCAAGGAGTAATTCATTCTTGGGAACTGATTTTAATCACAGTTGAGGACAGCTATCCTGCTGCTCACATATATCCTCCTCTAAGAAACTTTGTCTCTACACATATCCTTGCAACTAAGCATATAGAGTCCCTTATGTCAAAGGAATATTTGAATGCTAGAAAAGTTGAATTCTTTGAATGTCATATGTAGCAGCATGTTCTGCCAATTCATGGAATTCCAGTTGTTTGTATTTGTTGAAAAACTAAGACTAGACAATTTTTTTTTATATTTAAAAAATATTTTTATCTACCATATGAAATAAGTTAGTTAAAAATGGGCTATATATGCCAAGAAAGGTACCTGGGCTTTACCTTACAGAGGCTGCAATATGTGCCCCTATCAAAGCATAACTCCAAGCACAGATAGATCACTAGTGGGGACTGACTTAGCCCAAGTAGCTTAAACCATCTGCTTTACCCGCAGATTGATGAACGTGCACAAGTTTTGATTCACATATCAACTTCTTATTTTTTACTTTTTAGAATCATGGAATTGTCTAGGTTAGAAGGGACCTTTAAGATCATCGAGCCCAACCATCAACCCATTGCTCCCCTTTCCTCCCCCAATGAAACGTTAGGGTTTATTGCTAAATTGATGAACAGCTGCATATAAAGTTTAAACAACTCTGGTACAGTTTTTCCCCAAATGCAGACATAGTATATGTACAGACATAGTATAAACAAGGCTAAAAACAACCTAGCATTTATTTTTTCAGATTGCTAGATTTTGTATTACGAACGAATCCCACTTCTTCTAATTTTCAGAAGTTTTATTTAGTTCTTACTTTGTGTTGAATTACTTTAAGGGGAAAATGGAAATAAAATTAAAAATGTCAGTAAGACAGTATTTGAAGAAAAAATAATGAAATATAATGATGAATATGCAACAAAAAAGGAAGAGTTATTAGAAGGTGTTTTACACTGAAAAGATAGTGCTTTATTAAACCATAAAGCTGTGCGTATTGTGTGTAATTCAAGATCTTAAAACCAAATTCAGCTTGTCGTACTACCTCATAACTATCTTTTTAGTGAAAAAAACCATGTTCTCAGTTTTTCAGTTTNCATAAAGCTGTGCGTATTGTGTGTAATTCAAGATCTTAAAACCAGTAGAATTCAGCTTGTTGTACTACCTCATAACTATCTTTTTAGTGAAAAAAAACATGTTCTCAGTTTTTCAGTTANTTCTCAGTTTTTCAGTTTCCAATTGGTTTTTTAACTCTAAACTATTTATTGACTGGAAATAAACTACCTAAACACAAAAAAAAGGAAATCATTCTGAACCTTCAAAAGTGGCTTTAAATGCCTTTCAACAAATTCTGATACTTTTGAAAAAATACCCCTCATATTGCTAGTCATTTGTTAAAATACAGGCAATATAGGTAGGAAGTGGGCAGTGCTTAAATGTCATTGTAAGTTAGCCTTGTAGTTTATAATGATACAGGATTTGAGATAAGTTATTATAATGTAAACTAATAATATATTTATTATAATTATAATAATAAAATGGTAAAAAAAGAAAAATATTAAATTTAAAAATAATTGGCATTTGTTTTTGGGGTGTGTGGATTTCGTAAAGATCAGAGATCTGGAGTATATCTTCATTTTATTCTTGTTAGTTTCCATGAGTGTTATCCATTAATGTTATAGAAATGCTCTTATATCAGAACTGTTCTGCTGTAAAAATGGCTAACAGCGCTGCAAACTCCAGGCTGTCTTTACGTGCCGTGGCACATGGCTGATCTAAAGAAAGACATGTCAGCAAACTTCCCTTCACAGGCTATGCAAGAAGAGAGAAATATTACTGATGCTGTCTGCATATAGATAACCTCCAAAGTACAACCAGTTACGCAAAGCCTCCTTGTTACTAACACTTACATAAAGAACTCAATACTTATTTTTTATTTAAGGATGTATTTTTAACCCATGAAACTTGTTACTAATCTCTCTATGCTGACATATAAGAACTTTTTGAGATATTTATGGTTTTCATGGCCCATGAAGTTTGACAGTTTAGTTTTAGCCACTGTATGATTTACAAAATACTCTTAAGCATGACTATCCTATCAAAGACCAGTGAGAGGTTACATACAAATTTATTCACTACAATACAGTAGTGATCATAACAAAAAATATAGTAAGGGTTTTTATTACAGCCGGAACGTACAGTCATTTAAATTTCAACTGAGCAAGCTGGAATATTATGAACCATTTGTGATTTCAGTTAAAAAAATACACAAGCTTTACAATCCTTCACTTCCATTTTCAAGTCATTGTCTTTGCATGTCAAAACTCCTTATTTTTTCAGTGTTTGTTTTATTGGCCCTCCAATAAAATACTTTAAAATGCATCTTTATTCTTTTTACAGGTTTTTAAAGGTAGGATGAGTATTTCCTACAAATGAATAGGTAGTTGTCGTGGTTTAACCCCAGCCAGGACCAGAAAGCCGCTCACGTAGTTCTTCCTTTTCCCCCAGAAGGGTAGGGAGAAGATGGAGAAAAGGAGGGGAAAGGTAAAGGAAAAAACTTGTGGGTTGAGATAAAGAGACTTTAATAAAACAATAATAGAAAAGGAAAATAACAACAACAATAATAATAATGATGATGACACAAGTCACTCTCACCACCTGGTGAATTGGTACCTTCCCAAGCAGTGATCATGTATTCCACCAGGGTCCCCCTCCAGCCATTTCCCATTTATATACTGAGCATTCCATTAGCCATTGAGTTGTTCTGTCTAGGCTCCTTCTCAGCTTCTATGGGAATCTGAAAAAGAGTCCTTGAAAAGTATAAACATCATCTAGCAACAACTAAAACAATATGCATTCTTGACATGCCTTTCACAGCCATCACTAGAAAGAAAATTAACTCTTTCCCAGCTGAAACCAGGACAATAGTGACAGCTGCAAGTCAACTGGATGCCGTTGAAAAGGAGTCATGCAAGCACTGAATGCTTTCCTACAATGAGGAATCACACATCCCTACTGTGTGATTTGTACTAAGAAAATTTTAAGCCATTTTCACAGTTCTTTGATGTAGACATCTGCAAAAAGGCTATGGAATGCTGAAGTGGCAAAGTAGTCTTTTGTTTTGATGATTGTATCTGTTTATCTAGTATATATTAAACAGATTGCAGTACATCAGCCCAGGATGATTTCTTCTGGAGTTATTGTCTCCAGTTTATCATTTGAACTATGTAATTTGTCAAGCTTGACTCTGTTCTGTTGAAAGTGCTTTTCTTTCCCCAACCTCAGCAAGACAACAACTACAATTATGACTTTCACTGGCTTTTATTTTCAGTAGAGACCATTCCTACATCTCATTCCTCTGCAAATGGATACAATTGTGAGAACATTTGTTACTTCTTCACATGCCTGTCTCTTTATTCTGTGTTTTCTCTCTATTTTATGTTTTCATTTTGTGCCTCCCATTTTTCAGGGCCAATATTGTTACCTAGAATAAGGGAGGGTTTAGATGACTGGAAAGGGCCTGTTTTCTTCACTATAGTAGTTTATCAGTGCTCTGTGGAGGTTGTAGAAGAAACCTGATCCTGAATACTCCTCCATAGGCTTGCATGTTATCCGTAGTTTATTCCTATACCTGACTGTAACAAGAACCATTGTGTAACTAATGAAAGATGCTGAAATGCCTTTAAAGACTCACAGAGGATTATAAAAAACACCTGTGAAAAAAGATTATTTTGGTGGTTACATGAGCAAGTGGCTTACTAAAGACTATTCCAAAAAACTATTTCTATTGTTGTTACCTGTTCTGCTTTAATTTTCTAAGCAAGCCTCTGGGTGCCTTCTGGGCGACAAGCTGTTGGGAGCTCCTTATATCCAGTACAGCCAGCCAACCACACCTCCACTTCTGCATCTCCTTCTGAGTGCTTAGCAGACTTTGTTTCTGTATTCCTGTGGAGGTACCCTACCAATACCGATCCAATAAGTATGAAGTTCTTGGACGGGTTTTGTACACATACATGCTTATCACCCTGTTGCTAGTTCAGCAGAGTAGGGTTGGGGAACAGGGTCTTACGATAAGTTCTCTCTCTCATTGCTAAATGATGGTAATAGGGGTGTGGAAACCAAACTCTGGCTTCAGAGATTTCTGTTAAAAAAGCCAGTACTAGTAGAGATATGACAAACCTAATGTGATGATCTTCGGGCTGTTGGCAGACTGCCACTGTCGCTGGTCAAGACATTGCCCCATCAGGAAGGGCAGCCTTCAGTTGATAGGTATCTGAGGTAGAAACTAACCCCAAGTTTTTTAGGCCTGGGGTGCCTAAGGTCTGTAGGACAATGCATGTGAACTTCCTTGGATTAGTTTTGAGGCTCACTCTTTGGGGCTTTGCAAGCTCACTTAAGATTGCAAGAAGTTGTATTTTCACAACATTAAGAATTCACACCCTGTGAATATCTCCATGAAGTAAGCAATTATAACCATTATCTTAATAAAAGAATATATCGTCTTCTAAAACATGACTGCAGGAGGAAATGCCAGACTGCCATTCCTCTGCTTTCCAGGTCCTCTGGATTAAAAAGTTTGTCAAGCAAGAGAGAGAGATCCAAAATTAATTTCTCTTGCTTCAGAATCTTCCTCCTCATCTGTTCAGAAATACAGACTATTTTGGAGGTAATTTCCATTTCACTTGTTGAAGTTACTGTACTTTGCTTTAGTTTCGTTTAATGATAGAATTTAATGCAGGGATCTGGAGCTGCCAATTCTCTGTTCTTGATCATAAGGGCTGGATAATCAGAAGTGCTCCCAGCTGGGCACCAACTTCTCATCTGCACAGTGGAAATACTAAAAAAGAAGAGTGGAAAGTGTCTGCCTAGCTCAGGAGAGGGTGCTGGGTGCCCACCAGGGAAGTACAAGGTGTTTGATCCAAATGAGTTGAAGAGAGAACCTATTTCCCATCACTTCCAGGATGGTTGCCAAAAGGAGAGCATGTAATGCTGTGCTTTGAGAAACAGCAGCAGGTTCTCCTATGCTGTATTTAGTCTTGAACAGGTATTTTAGTCTTAGTCTGAAAATGCTTATGAGGGCTTCTATGCACAAGACCATTTTGGTTAAAAAAAAACAAACAGAAAGACCCCCCAAACCCGCTGTATTATTTCAGATCTCAGTCAAGCCTGAATGCAAGACGGCACCATGGGGTATTCAACCCCAAAGTGCATAGGAGCGAGTAAAGAAGAGGGATTTTAAGTGGCCAGGAACAATGAGGTTTAAAAGTGAAAACCCTCAAGTTCCATCTAGATTGTCTCAATATTTGTTTTTCAATGAAAGGGCCTTATTTTTAGTTTGAAGAAAGGATCAAATATCCCTTTTCACTGTGTGGATTTGGGAATAAAGAAAGTTAGTCTAGGACTTGATTGGCAGCAAAAATACCCAATTGAAATTTTATGGGTCACTAATAAATGCCAGCTTCAGCCTTCCCCAGAAGCTTGGGGAAATTAAACTGGGCTGTCTGGAGCGCAGTAAGCTAGCTATCTTTTTTCCACTTTCAGACATGAATCGATTGATTGGATGAAAAGTAATTTATCGAGGGGGAAGGGCAACGGGATAGTTTACAGTGCAATGAGATGATTTGCCATCCCTAAAATTGCTTTCCTGAAATCTGAAACTGTGTGCACAGCCCTTCTCTTGGCAAGGCTATTAGTGGGGCTGCTCTTTGCTTCCCACTGCGTTGGCCCCAGCCTTCTCTGTTTGTGATTTTCAGGTCGCTGTGGTGTCTCCTTCCCCTGGCCAGATCCTGGCCAAGTCTCTTGGCCACTGCTGCCACAGGCAGTCTGACTCTGCTTCGTCCCGCGCTCGGCATGCCTGTGCTGTTCCATCTCGCCATCCCAGCTCTTAGCTGCCCTGGATAAACTTTGCAGCTGCCTCTTCAGCGAGTATTTCCGCTGTCTGAGCAAAAACATATACATAGTTCCTTGCTAACGAGGCACTCCTAAAGCAGTCTTTCCGGGTCCCTTTTCCTAGGTTCCCATCTTTTTACTTTGAGCAGTTTCCTGAGCCAAATTTCAGCACTTTTTGTTGCCCCAGCCTTGTAAAAAAATCTTCACATTTGTGAAATATCCTCCATTTTATATCGTGGCTCATTTGTTAACAGAAATGCCTCTGTTGAAACAGCATTTTAAAATGTTTCAGGCCTGCCCGTTTGTCTCTTTTTACAAATCTGTCTGTACATCAGATGTCAGCTGATTACCATTTATTTTCTCTGGGAGGAGCTCCCTTTCTTAAAGCTTGAGCTGCTGAACTTACATTGGTGAAGGAAGTGATGCTATTTTAAATTGTCGCTCAATTTTGATGCTTGAGCTGTTCACTGAAAATGGCTTTCAACTGCCTTCTTTTGTTTAGAAAATACCCAAGATTTCCAGCTTTTTGCTACGGGTAAGTTATCTTAACACAGTTGTCTTTACAGCTTGCTTTCAGTAGTTTCTTTTTATTATATTCATCTAGACTCAATGTTCTTGAACCCATTAATTAAACATATCTGTAAGAGTTTGCTTATTTTAGAGCCTAAGAATTAGAGAAGATTCTGAGGCTATTTCTGAACCAGGTCTCCCATATGTAGTGGAAAAAACAGTGGTACAGAAAACCCTGATACCTCCCTTAGGCAAACAGTTCAGCTCCTTGAATTGTAACTGATAACAGAAAATTCAGTACTGAGGTGCCGAGTGCATTTTAAAATTTTACTGCTTTATTGTGTTATATACAAAAAGTAATATTCCCTTCCCAGCCTAGATGAGAATATAACTGTTTTCAGGGCTTTTCTGTGGACGGAGTTAATTTAGCAAGATTTCTCTCGCATTTCTTCTCTTATTTCCCTGCCTGTGTTTCTTCTCCCCCCACTACTACTATCTCAAGAGATGACTTAAATTATATTCAGCCTGGGTAAGACAAATAAACGGGGAAAAGAGAGAGCAACATAGTTTGCCTTAATGGAGATGAGCTGAGAATTTCCTTGGAAATTGTAGTCTGAGGGTTGAGTAAAGGATAGATTGAAGTTGTTACAATTTCAGGGAACAATCATCATATTCCATAACTGAGATAAAAACATTTGTACAGCGGCACACATCTTCTTAAAAAGGAATGGTGGCATTCCCATTTGTTGGAAGCTATTTAACTCCACTGCATCATGACAAAAAATTAAAGCTGGATTTCTTTTCCGGTGCCAGAATAAAAACTGAATCTCAGATCGGGTCTTTCCTCTGTAATATTTACTTTGCCCTCAAGGACAGGAAGAAGAGATGTAAACAAGTTCACTTTTTTTTCTTTTTCTGCATCTCTAATTTTCATACAGGGACCTCTTCTTTAGGGCAGTGACATTTTCTGCTCGAGTTTGAGTATCTTTCCTCCATGTTGAGTCCTCTTTTTGTCTGTGGCAGTCCTGCAAGATCAGGTTCTGAAAATCCTGGCAGTTTTGGAGAGAAAAGTTAACACTTCACCCATGTGTATTAGTAAACCACAAACAAATAGTATTTCCTATTCATTATTTAATACGTAGAATCTAACATGAAAGACCCAGAAGACCTTAGTGAGATTGAGGCCTCCTTGGGACACTGGTAGGTACATGGAAAGTCTGTTCTCAGAGGAGCTTCCAGAAGGGTAAATCAAGAGAGCAAACAAAAGAAAAGAGAGATTTGATGTGACTTGCCCTAGTTTGCAGGAAGGTCACTGAAAGAATTGGGAATAAAACATAACTGTTTTGAGTCACAGGTTGCTACGCTTATAACTGGAAGTTATTTTTTTGTAGCTATCTCAAAATATCATTTTAATTGTCAGTGAAACAGGAGAGACAAAACATTCCTAAGTAAGAAAAGGCAGATTGTCATACAAATGCTAAAAAAATGTTCAGCTAGATTTATGAAGGATTTGCCATGCAATATAGCCAAGTTCTTTGAAGGGAATTGTATGAATTGGAAGAACTTTTAAGTGTGAGGCTGTTGTATAAGTTTGATGTGCTTTGACTCTTACATGAGGATGATTACAGTCTATCAACAGAAACGTATCTTGAAATATCTGGGAAATAAAAGTGTCTTTCAGCTTTTAATGGTGTTAATGAGTACCTCTTGTGTGTTAAGAACATGTCTTCAGGCTGCTGAAATTAACATCTGATCTGCTGAAGGGCCTAGATGTTCTGGTTCAAAAGAGGTTCAAAAATATTTGGTATATTGGAGAAGAGATTACTGAGAAAAGGATTGATTGGAAAAAACCACACTTGTACGTTTTATTTTTGCTTCCTTCTGAAGCAGAAAAATCCACTTTTACCTTGAGAGTAGGAATCTTTCCTAATTGGTTGCCACTTACAGTCTTGTATTCCTTTCATCTTATTAACTTTTAATTATTTATTTTGCTGTTATAAAACTTCTTTAAATCTAAGCAAAGTGTAATTGAATTACGATATAATGAACTGAAATCTCCGGGTAACTTCAGTGCTTCTTCTGTTCTCGCTATCTTGCTCCCACATTTCTTGTCATGCTGTCAATACCATGTACTGATACTGAAGTGAACAGGATTAGTCTTCAGGTATTTTTCAGGAAACCATGCTTTTAGAATATAATAGACATAAGTGATAAAATATTACTCTGGTTGAGGAAAGCCAGAGACAATTGTGGAGCAGTTCAGCTTTCTGGGTAATACACATCTTAATATTTAAGACAAAAGTTCTCTTTAGTGGTCATGTTAATTGGAATATTGATGCTGTCATAGGTGTTTTACAGAAAATATTCTAACATTCGTGTTTTGATACAGTGAAGATTGGTAAGAATGCCTCCCCCCACTCCCAATAGGTTTTGGTCTAAGTCTAAGACCAGACCTTCAAAAATTGTTAATGCCTTAACGGTTTGGTTGTTAAATTGCTGAGTTTTCTGATGTTGATTATATAGGATTAGTCCCACAGACAGTGTACATAAGGAACACTCCTTGAAACTGCTGAGTCATTTTAGACTGAACAATAATTTAAGTGAATTACCTCGAATTAGCTGAAACAGATGTGTTCCTGGTTTTGGCAAAATGAACCTATAAAAAAATAAAATAAGTCAATTACTAGTCAGCTAACTTGATCTATAAATTCCTCTCCAGAGTGATCTAACGAAAGCTCTGGGTGCGGGGCTGGGTTGTATGTTTAGCAGCTAATTTGCATCGTAGCTGGTATTTGCCTTGCTCCAGTGGAAGAATAATTGGAAATGTATGCACTGTATTAAATGTGTTGACTGAAGCTGTAAATTGGAGGAGATTTTGTTTGGTATATAAATCTGGAGAGTACCGCCAGGTTTGGTTATAAATATGTAACTTACTGCATTCTATGACAGATAATAAGAAACATGTCAATGAGTGATGAAATGTAGATTTCCAATTGTTTTAACAAGAATAAACTGCCTTTTTGGGATGTATTTATTACAAATGTTTCATCATTTGTAGTTGAAAGAATAGGATGGAGGGTGCATAACCAGAAGGGATTCCTGGGTGAATATCAAATTAATGTGTTCAAAATTCCAGTGGGAAAAGGAAGACTTATGTTTGTCTTTTGCAGCAGGAATTAATTCATTCTTGTTGTTTTGTTTCTACTGCTATTTTGAAAGGAAGAAGGCTATTTTTTAATATTTTGAGAGAAGGAATTTATGAACCTGGTCTGTCTGTGGCACTGCAATAAAAACATTTGGAATGATAAAGAATTATCTTTCTGATGTGTTCTAAAACTGTATCAAAAGACTGAAAAGATGTAAGGTTGTGTTTCGGGAAGGATGCAAGAAGGATAACAGTCTCATTAACTCATTAACTCAGCCAGCTACTGACAGCTTTGTCACGAGACTACCTAGTTTAACTTTCATGGGCTCTCTGGGAAATTGTGGAGTTTTGGTGTTGCAGAAAACACAGCCACCTCTTAGAGGGGAAAGGAGGTTTATGCTAATCATATGCTGATGAATAGGCTCTGTGAACATGTGCCTATGTTAAGCTGTATTGCAATGTCTCATAAAAAAAAAAAATCTGACTTATTACTCAGAATTAAGGTTGGTGCACTTAAAGCGTAAGAGCTGTCTGCTGAGAGGCATGCTTGCTGCTTGGGATGCTCTCCTCAAGGTCGGGCCATTCTCTTCATACTATGTCTCTAAAATCCTGAGCTAATTAAGTGTCCTGCTGTCCTCAATAAGCCTACCTGATTCGTAGGCTCGGTGAGGGCTGGGAGCATGATGTTCTGTTGAGTTTGCTCCTACAAAGGGAAACATCGTGAGGGCTCTGTGCACTGTTTTCATTCAGGTACTTTCAGAGAGTGGGGATAACCTAGGTTGGCACGGATTGCACAAGGATTAGGAAATCTTTCCCAAAGTATTTCTTTGGTGTTATAACAAACTATAGGTAGTGAATGAAGAGATGGCTTTTCTATCTCAGGAGACTAGGGGAAGCATTATTACCTTACTTATGTTGTTACTACAGTAGGAGCATTGCTGTAGAGGAAGGGTAACCTGGCTGGCATGGGAAAGAATTCATCAACATTTAGAAACCTGATTTAGATTCCTTTTCAAGTCAGAAGCACCAACAACCAGGCTTGACAAGACTCTGGCACCCTCTCTTTGTTCTTACGAAGGTGTTATGGCCACGTGTATCCTTACAGAGACTCATTTCGAATATGAATGCCTGATTTTATACTCAGGGCCAATAAGCATAAAATAACCATTTTTTATATGTATCACATGCAAGATCTGTGCCTTTCCTAGCAGTACTACCATAGTGTTTTGCCTGTAACTATCTGTCTCTGTAGGTGAAGCCTTGTGTTGAAGAACATGAACAGTTATTTTTTATTGAGCAATTACTTTTTATTGAAATTTTATAGGAGGCCCCTGTATCAAATATAACACATGAGATAGGAAGGCAGTTGTGTAGGTGAAGACCAATACAAAGTACAAAAATTATGCAGATTGCATGGAAATGTCCTTACTTTACACATAGCACACTGCAATGCTTTTTCTAAATGTGCTGGTCTGGGTGATGCTGAGCTTCTAAGCTGTTAACCTTTATTATGTCTGCTATTATGGTGACCTACATATTACTATGAATAATTTTACCCAAACACAAGTGTGCTTTGGAACACAGTCTTACAGCACCTGGTATTATTATTTTTTTTTTGGTTAAAATATATGCCAAAAGGACTGTGTTTCTAAAAGCTGTATAGAGATTTTTATACTTTTACATTCACCTCAAAACCAAGTAAACCTAAGTATTTTGATCCTAAATTTATTTTATCCCTGGTATATATTTAAGGTTCCCCATTTTGGAGGACACCTCCATTTCAAGAGTTCATTCTTTAAAAATGTAGAATTCCTTTGTGCCAAAATGAGATGTGCCTACTGTTCACTTGGAGTAGGGATTTCTGTACAGGAACAACGCTTGTTAATATCTCTAGTTCATGCAAAAGAGCTAAAAACTCTGAATTATTCTTGAAAAAAAACCAATAAGCTAAAAACATGACACAATCATAACAGTTGGCCCCTTTTCTTGCTTCTAGTCCCCCTTGTAGGGGTATCTGTCATATTCAAAGGCAGATACAATAAAGAAAGACATAGTTGATTACAATAGCACACCATCCTCATGCAATAATTTCAATATGATAAATACAGAGACTTCCACAATTTTACTGATTGCAAGTTCACCTCTTACCTGCTGCTTGTTCTTTTCTTTTTTGTTTGAAAATACACATAATTAAAACGTACTACATAAGCTATGGCAGACAACATGTTCATCTCTTATAGGAAAACAGGTAGAATAACTTTTCTCTCATCTAGTAATTACATTGTAAACCAAATACCATTTTGATTTCAACTACCAAACAAAAAATAAACCACCTTTTTAAATTGCATATTGTGTCAGTTGAATATGATTTTACAACAGAGGAAAGGGAAACAGCAACACTTTCGAAGTGACTTTTTATTTAAGAGTTGTCGTGAGGAATAGTAAGGTTGCTGTCATAAATGCATCATTATTCATCAGCTGTACAGCACCAACCCTCATTGAGCAGGAACCAACAGAAGCTCAGTAATGGTTTTCAGGCTAACCAAAAGGCTCATCAGCCTTTGATTTCTTGGTGTTTGCTTCTCTTTCATTTCATTTGGAAATGCCTATTGAGGGACAGGCAGGTGTCTGCAGTGGCTTGGGCATGCATGGAGGAGCAGCTGATCCACCTGAAAGGTGAATGAAGTCCAACCTCAGCTCTGAGCCATCTATTTTCCGTAGAAGCAGCTCGCTTGAGAAAAAGGTGGATAGATATACTGATGATCTGGACTAAATGAAAAAATGCAATTAAAGCTATGAAAAATGATTCTAATGACCTGAGCTGCTTTGTGTAGCATCTGAAATTTATTACACTGTGTCATTATATTATAACTGCTGTGGTGAATTTAATTTCTGTGTTAGTTACCATGTTTTTTTGGAAAGCAATAAGGTTTCTATCATTCTATGGATGATAAAGATGTAGTATGCTTAGGTACATTTTTTTTACTTAAGCTGAAGCTCCTTTTTCCCCTTCAACCAAGATAGGAAATTATGAATTAAGGAAAACAATTTTGTGAGAAGGGAAGCCAAAAGTATGCTTTATAAAAACTCTCTGGTGGAAAAAAAAAACCCTACTTGACTTATAGATACGCAGCTGAAGACCAGCACCCTGAGAGCACTAATGGGCATTAATGGTCCTGAACAGACTCACCTGGGACCCCCACTCCACCCATGAGACTGGGGGCCCCATTTCAGCTCCTGTTGGGGCACCTGCCTGGGGCTGACCTATCTTATAGGTCCTATGCCTTCATACTTGCACATCTGCAAAAATGAATAGTTTTGTCTCCACTTTATGTATTAATTCACTGAACTGCAAGATGACACAGTAAAGAGAGAGTTAGGTTTTAAAGCAGAGTTGGCTCAGGCTGAACATCGCTGTCTGCAGCCTATAGGTTGTGGGTAGACACAAAATTTGTGTAAGCTGAAACGCTTTAATACCTACCTATATGCTTTGAGGCATTTTAATTAAAGTGTCTGGTCAAAATACCAACACTTCAGTATCTAAAGTCAGATATTATATTCCTAAAGGAGAAGACTTAATTACTCTGAGTAAATGAAGGACTGTAAATCTTGTTGAGATCAATAGAAATACTGCAAGTATTCAGCTCTGTTGGTGGTGCTGAGGAGGGAAACACAGACTTCCCCTGAGAGCTGAGCAATTTCCTCTCTCTCTAGGTAGTTAACTCTGGTGTTATATGAAACACTTGTGGCAGTGAAGGACAGGTTTTCCTATCTAAAATGTGGATGTGGATAATGTCGCGAATCTTACCCTGCAAGAATTTCCAGCAAAGGCTGCGCTCAAAGAGAGCTTTCTGTCAGTCACTGTGCACCTCTCTAGGGATGGGATTTGGTCTTGGTCTGTATGTTTGGTTACTTTGGATTTACTCAGCCAGGTGATGCTTCTGGGAGAGTGGGAAGCAGTTGTGTATGCTGTGAGAAAGCTTGTCGGATGCTGGCAGGGAATGGGACAGAGACTTCAAAGATCTGGGAGCTCAAGGTCTGAGGGGAGAGGGACAAACAGAGCTAGCCAGCTTAGGGTCTGGGAATAAATGAGGGACCGTTAGGGGCGATAAAACCAGAGAGACCTCGTGAAGTCTTGTAGTAACTCAAGTCATTGCTACCAAGGCCCTATATACAGTGTATAGAGGGAAGACTTGCATGTAAACCTTACTATTGCTGTCTATTTTAGTTGCCTAGATTATTTTGCAAAGCTATTTATTCTAGTATAATCTAGTGAAATCTGGCTTTTAATTTTTTTATTATTATTATAAAGCCTTTTGATTTTTTCTGGGAACTTACCATAAAGAAAAAAGGTTTAGGCAGATCTAGTTCAAAGCCTTTGTTGACTTGGTTTCCTGCTGCAGAAGAACTAATGAAAAACTGGATGCATAAAATGCATGCATTTTGTGTAATATTTGCAAAGCATTGGAAAATGTGTATCATATTCTACGATCAAATTATCAAGTTTCAGAAAACTAGTTATGGCTAGACTGAGAGAATCTCACCCTTGAAATCCATGCTGTAACTTGCTGTGCTTTTTGCAACAGTCCTAGTTCTCTAGTTCTTTTTAGTCCTGGTTAAAAGGGTGACTAGTGTATGTATATATTTAAACTTGTCTTGTTTTGTAGGCTATTTTATAGAATGGATAAGTCACCAGCATTAATTCAAGGGGGTGAAACTAAAATTTTGATTCCTCAGTTTACTTCACTTAAAGGAAGAAGTAAATTTTTGTCCTTCCTCTGTAAATCTCTTCCACTGTAAATCTCCTAAACACTGGTGCCCTATCTAACAAGCAACTATAAATTTGAAAAAATAAGCTGTATTATTTTCCAAGGCCTTAAGTATTACATGTCTTTATCTTCTAAATCCAGTAGGAGATATCCTTTAGATTAAGTTTGAATTTGGTAGCTTATTGTTATTAGCAGTAAGGGAAAAGTAATTACACTTGAAAGCTGAGGACACCTGATGTGGAAATCATCTGTAGACAATAAATATAAAATGTGACAACTGTTTTCAAGTGAAATCAACTTTAAATGTCATCATTAAGTATGTCGTTGATCATTCTGTAGAACCGTCTTACTAATGTGACTTATTTGGCACGACAGATTTAATTGAAAAGGCGTTCTGAAAGAATAATGTTGTGGGTCTTATAGCTGAAAACCAATAAATGTGTTAATGGTTTAAGGAACTTTGTATCTTTAGTAGAAAGATTCCTCAATTAAAAGGGACTGGAAGATCTTTATGGGGTAATATAGAAAAATTAAGGGATAACATGGATTGTAACACAACAATGCAGTATATTTGGCCTGAATTCTGACTTTTGGACAAATAAAGCAGAACTAGTCTTTGGTGTGTTCAAGTACTTTTAAAAATGTTTGGGAGCTGAAAGATGTTGTTTCTATTTTTAAGAGCATGAGGATTAGTTTCCAGATTTGCTGCAAACTTCCTTTTCACAGCAGCTATTGGTGAATCCCTGTTACCACTTTTTACTTATGTAGCATTTCTATATCAACTTTGCACCAAAGTTTTGCCTCTTGTGAAAATACTTCGGCTCTTACTGTGATTGCTTGTGCTTTATAGATGCATATATTGATTGCAAACTGCATTTTGTAAAATTTTTTTCTGTAAGACAGTCAAATAATTAAGTTAGAATTGGATTATGCCAGTTTTACTTCTCTTTATTTTAATGCTACCTAAACACGTGTTGTAGTTTACTCTATATTCTATCCCTTGGAATACATATTCTGTCCTTTAGAAGCCTCTGCTTGGTTTTATTAGTCTTAACTGTGTGTGAGATAGTTTCTTTCTTAATGTCCACTCAACCCTCCAGGATTTAAGGGACCTTTATACGTAAGTGTTATGACTACCTTCAAATCCTGACTTTAATTTGTATTTAGGTGTTGGAGATGGCTGACTTACTTTCTTCCACTAAACTGTTGAGTATCCAACAGCTCTCACTGAAGAATTTAGGTAATCAAATATTTGGAAAGATCAATCCACATGTTCTGCAACCTGTGAATATAGGTTTAAGAGGTTGAATTCTGCAAATCTTCGTAGTGCCTGCAAAGGTACTTATATATCTGCACAAACTTATGTTAAAGATTTTGTTTTGGCATAGAAGGAACTTTTCTGAAAGCTACTGTAATGTGTTGTAAAATAGTGAGTATTAACCATTTAAGGGATGAAGATGGTCCTTGTCTGGGATGTGGTTAAGAAGGTCCTGTCCCCGCCCCCCTGCCCCGCCTTTTTGGGCTTTTAAGCTTCGTTACTGCAGATATTATGTAAGGCTTTGGGAGCAAAAACATTGCTGTGTTTAGAAAAAGAAGCAAGAGGCAAATTTACTGGTAAATTCCATAAAACATGTGGAGTATGTAAGAAGAAAAAAGTAGACTGCCATTACAAAGATGCGGTCATTGAGATGGACGCTGGATGTTTGTAAACTGCGAGATGTGGTCTATTTTAATGACTACTGAATCCCAAGCTGGTGCTGCTCCTGCCAGGACATCCATTCTGGCTGGAGCATTCAGTAAGAAATGCAGCTGCTTTACTTATGCCAAGGTCAGCCATGCTTTTGTAAACCAAAATGATTTTTGACAAGATAGAACTTGATTTGGCCAATTGTTGTATATTAAAATTGTAAATTATGCAAATGCATTTGGTGTTCAACAGCTATATTTGAAGGCTGCTTTTTTTTCACCTCCCTTCAGTTAATTGAGGAAGTCAGGCAGCAAAATATATATCTAGTATATCTAGATACTATATATATACAGTATATCTATAGATACTCATACCTGATGATCTTGTACCTAAGAAGAAAATCATTCACATTCACCAGAAATGCTCATTAAACAAACTTAAATTGGTTCCATTGTCTGAAACTTGACTGTTCCCGCTGGACTGTGATGAATGCTGCTCATTACTTAGATTAAGCTTTCAGTTTTGCAAGAGTAATACATTGTAAAATGTTTCACATTATTAGGCAAAGAGAAGGTAGTCATATAGACAAATGCTAGAGTTTTAATCAATTAACTGGAAAAGTCTAGATGTACTACATACTGTCAGACTTATACAAGTTTACAGTTAATGCTGGGCATGGAAGTGTTTTCATACCCACTGGGGAGAAAAAAATTTTCCCTGGGTATGTTCCCTGTGTCCTGGTTTCAGGTAAAACAGAACCCATTTTCTGTTCAGTAGTTTTATTTTGCTGCTAAGCCTCTTCTAGCTAACTGAACTCTCTGAAATTAACGGCATGTTGTGCAGACACTGTTTGCTTCCGAAGTGATAAGACCTGTGTTTATAGTTGATGCCAAGACATGGTTTGCAGAGAGGCTCTTGCTTATACTTATTGCTGTAACACCCAAGGCCAGATAACTTTGTTATGTGCCCCGTTGGAGGGTTGGAAGCAGAAAAGCATAGAGGGGTCCCACCTGCGGGGAGGAGCAGACAGGACAGGTGACCCAAAACTGACCAACAGGGTATTCCATCTCATCTGCCTCATGCTCAGTATAAAAGCTGAGGGATCAAAGGGTCAGCGCCTCTTCCCTCTCCCTTCAATGGCCGACGTCTGAGGAGGACTCTGTCTGTTCATCTGCCTTTGATCCCAATCCCTGCATTCCTGAATCCAGATCTGGAATCCAGTTCCCATCCATTGCTGAGTCCAGTCTGGGAGTTTCCCTGTGCCTGATGTTGACGTGATTGTCTTCCTGGGCTCTTGATACAGGTTTGTATCTATTGTATATATTTCCTTATTTTCTTTTTTTATTATTTTATTAATATTTTCATTAAAGTAGTTTAGTTCCGTCTAAACTCCTAAGTCTCTCTCTCTCTGTCTTCCTTCTCTCCTTGGAGAGAGAGGTGGGGGAGAGCATCTGTTGTTCATCTCAGTGGCCAGCCCGGCCCAAACCACGACACCCTGTTAGCTGAAAAAGATCCTGAAATTGCATGATGTACTTCTGTCCTATTTGCGTGCTGCTTTCTTTCCAAAAGCAAAGCAGCTATACTTGATCATGCAGTTGCCCAAGTGGTGTTTCCAATGCTGAACTCAATATGAAATAGTCTGCTCTTCATTGTGGAGCCTGTGGGCTCTTAATTGGGCGGTTAATATGAGAAATGGAGGCTATAACTTTAAATTTTATGATATGGAGCAATACAGCATACAAGTTCCCTGCTACGTAGTGTAAATTAAAGAATAAATAACGTAAAAGCCTGCTTATAATTTCACACACACGCTACTAATACAGAATAATTACTCTATAACAGTATCTTTCTTTGTACAATTTTCATTTGTTATGCTTTAATTGTTAGTAGTGCTTAGTGAGCTGACTCCAGAAGTTGTAAGTTTTATGCAGAAAGAAAACACTTAGGAAAACAGGAAGAAAAGCAGAGCTTTTGCTAAGAGATTTGCACCATACCATTTAAGTTTCAATTGACACGTGAAAGAGAAAACAATGGAATAAAGTTGCAGGATTATTATACGTGGCAGAAGGAAGAGGAATGGCACAATAGCTTGTGCTGAGGCACCCAGAGCAGAAAAAAAAAAATTAGGAATCTGAACATTTCATGCTTAGGAAATGTGTTTTGGTCCAACAAGAGTCAACAGATTAGAATAAGTGACATTACAAGGTTGGTATGGTCGCATGTATCTTTACTTCAAAATTAGAATGAAGACAATTGATTAAAGCAAACCCCCTGTGGTGGAAGAGGGAATGTTCTTGGTTATCCATACATATTTAAGTTTGGGGTTTGTTTTGTTTTTTTTTTTTACACTGTTTTTGGTTTGGGGTTTTTTTTGTTTGTTTTGGGTTTTTTTTAGTAGAAATTGGGGAAAATTGTGATGCTAATGCTACTATTGTAAGGGGTAGCTACATGTTCTTATGGAAAGACGCATTGTACACAGATGCATTGTTTTATGTGGTTATCTGGATCCTCAGTCAGTGGAATTTTGTGCAAGTGTAGTAATTCACGTTGGTGGTTTCTAGCCTTATTAGTATTCATTCTGAACAGAAGCCTTGGCACTTTTCTAACTCCCATTGCCTGATAATTCATCATAATTTGGCTCCGAATCAGAGTTATCTTTGTTGTACCTCGGCTGAAGTCAGTAGAGTAAGCATAGGGTAAGCTTGGTCAAGAATACACCATTTATTTAAAAATAAAGAAAGTCTTGCCATATTATTAAGCACCCAGAAAGCTAGAATAGGTTGTGGTGTTTTTCACTGCAACAAGATAAATGTAGTATTGTTGGAAAGTTTCAGGTGTGTAAGCACAGAGAATGTATCTGAGCAAATAGCAACCCTTTGAAAGGAATGTAATTGTTTCTCAGGCACAGCAGCTTAACACAAGAGGAGCTGCCTTTTTTGTTTTATTTTAAAATTCAGATTAAAACCTCTTAAAGGTTCATTTTGCACAGAACAAAGTGTGTTACACATCATTGTGTGCTGAGGCACAAATTTATTAAGTATGGATATGTGTAAAATAAAAATGGTAATTTTTTACAGCTACCACTTTCTTTTCAAAATTGAATACTCACCCGTGTCTTTGAGCTATAGCCAATTTTGTATGGTCTCGGCATGTGATGGAGATTCACCACAATCTTATTGGACACTGGGTGTGACTCTGGAACCATGTACTAAGTACAGTGAAACTGGATGTAGTTTTTATTTTTATTTGCTTTGTAAACAGAATTCCCAGATTTAAAGACTAAATAAATCTTCTGCAAGCTAGGTCTAAGTCTACTAACCATAGATTAGTAGCTTCCTCAAAAAAGGAGGGTTGTCTGTGGTTGAATGTTGCACATGTTTGTTCAGGTTTGACTTACTCTGGAACAAAATCTGGCTAGTTTGTATATACGAACGATATATCATCTATCAAGCATCACGAATGAACTACACAGCTTTGTGAATTATTGTGCCTCATCTGAGCTGGAGTAACTGTTCATCAATGCAGCCTTAACTGCACTTATGGCTGCAGATATGCTGTAAAGCACATTAGATTAAACCTTTCATTAGCATGATTGAGTTGTAATGGCTTAACAAGTTTCCTCCCTTCAGCTAACCTTTGCTATCCATTAGTTGGGTGCATGCTTTGCCTGTCAAATTGAGAGATAATGCAGTTTAGTTTCAGATTTGAGCTAAGTCATGTTATCTCACATTTAGCTCTTACATTGAAGATTAAGCTAAATTGTGTTATCTCGTAATTGAAGTGGGCTAAAAGCATGCAGGCAGATGGCTACTTCAGCTTGGCAGTGTAACCCACTAAGATCATGATAACTTGCTTGTGTCTGAGCCAGGAGTGCTCTCTCTATTAGTTCTACTGCTGTTGGGGGGAAGAAAGAAGAAAAAAAAACAACCAAAAAAACGGCAGCAAGTGGGATGTGGAATTGGAACAGCAGGTAGGACAGTGGTGTGGCAGCAGTTTGCACACAAATGGTATAATGGGGCTTTCCAGAAATGGCTTCTTTCTCTGTACAGAGCTCCGAGGCGGCCTCTGTCCTTAAAGCTGTGTTCTTTGCACTTCAGATTTTTTTGTGGTTGTTGTTTTTAAAGGGAGAAGGGAGGGGTGTATGGGGCAGTTGCAATAATACTGCTGCCTTTCTAGGGTACCCTGCCAAAGGAGCATATCAAAATGTCGTGCGGAGAACAGACGGTTTAAAAGCCTTGCAGGAATGGAACTGGAGAGTCTAGTAATGAAAGAAATGGAGGAGAGTGATAGTCTTTATTCAGCTGGATCTCAGAGCTGCCAATTTCTGTAACAGCAGTAAGCTTGAAATATATGCACATACTTGCCTGAGCCTCGGGATACATTTTTATCATTAATAACCTTAGTACCTAGCCAAGAGTATTCCGCCAACATTTGCTAGATTTGAAAGACCAACTCAAGGTGTTTCTCCTGTAATAAAATAAGAGTATCCTTAATCAGCTGACCTACCTGAAGAAGTTATTAGAAAATTTTCCCTTTTGTCCACATTTCTCTATTTTTGACTCCTTAATGCAAAAGAATAAACCAAATAATATCACAACCCTAAACTTTTCATTTCTGAAAACATTACATGTTTTCTTGAAGGCTAATTCAGGTGCTTCTTACTCTTATGGCTCCTTGGCCATACTGCATCTCCCATGAGAGGCTGATTTCTTCTCAAGCTGGCGTTACAGGCAGATATTCAAGGTGGGAAACCTAGCATGTGAATGAAAATAGGATGACAGGTAGCTTTGCGTCTTTAATGGCATCACTTGTTTTTTTGGTACCCTTGTATTTTTGTTTTCGCCAGTCATCTCTTCTGTGGTTGGAATTTATGGTGAAAGAAAAGTGAATGCAAGTGACATCTTTTAGAAGCCCCAGCTCAACTTTAGCATTTTGTTACCAGATATTAAAGGCATCGTCTAATAGCTAGATGCTGTAATCTTTGCCTATAATTGGCATCAGCGCTAACTTTGTAATGTTGAGTAAGTTGGACTCTTTCTGACATTTAGAAAACTGACAAATCAAAACCCCATGACACTACATTATTATTGTTTTTAATTAGTATTAACTGAAGCAATTTGGAGTACTGGGATTAAAAAGTGGTAGAGTGCCAAGGATTTCCTATAAACTGAATAAATTTTGGAAGATAATGCTTGCTGTGGAAAAAATTAAAGAGCTATGAGATTACCTTTTTTGTTCTGAAATATTCCTAGTGCAAATGAGAACAAGTTTCTTCTTTCCATAAAAGCTGCTATGCAGTTATTGTGCATGGGAAGTATGCGCCAGGATTGCTTAAAAATGAATAGGATTAAAACGTACAGTTTAAAGGGGAGACATGAGATAATGTGCATTAATAAATTTATAAATTCAAGTCATCTGTATGCTCCTGAGAGACCCAAGGGTGGGATGGAAATCAATTTCTTTGCACAAAATAGGCTTCCTCACACATAATAGCACATGAACTATGGTAGCATCAATTTGTTTTATTCCTTTCTCCAGCCCCTCTCCTTTCGTTTCATAACAGCCTAGCTTTTGGGGATGTGATAGAGCACTTCAACCGCTTATAAACCTAAGAGAAGGTCAATGACGTGTACAATGGTTTTCATGAACCTTCAAGGAAATTCCATATTGATGTTTCTTTTGGAAGTAATGAGTTGCTTCATATAAGGGTAATGTGAGGGATGGTTGAAAAGGTGCCATTTATTGCTATGTATTTGCCACTGTGTCTTATTTTAGTGTTTGAAATTTTCATTGGATAGAGGTCAAGGCTGCTCGTGCATTTATTTTTGTTATGTGACTCCCAAAACCCATTCTGATGTCGTTGCTAGTAGAACCTGTGTGGATATTTCAGGCATTGTCATGATTTTTTTTTTTTTTAAACACTGCAATGTCTAAAAAAAATCAATTATATACTGAAGGAATACAGCAGTTTCAAAGGATTCTGAAGAGATCAATGACAACCAGAAATGTGCAATAACTGAGATCAAGAATCCATTCAGCAACACTGAGAAACTGGTCGAGTGACTTCTGAAAACAAAAAGCAAGTACGAGTAGAAATAGTAATCATTGTTCAGATGCAATGCCCTTCATTTTTAAAAAAGTAATGACAATGAATAAACTGTTAATTGTAAATATCCTGAATATCAGTCAACTGAATCCATCTTCATGGAAGAGGAAAAGATAAATTTCCATTTACTCTTACCCGGGGCCTTTCTAGCAAGCACGTATATATGTATTTTATGATTTCTGCCTCTTCAGATATCGAAGAAGTAAAATCTTGTTTTGTGTTTCTTTTTCTCGGACAACATATAAAGAGAAAAGATTATTGCTTTCCTGTTGAAAATGCTTGAAAAGGTAGCATGAATTACTTACTGTAGAATACTCAATGTAGAGCAAGTGACTCATGTTGGGATCAGAGATGCAAACCTGGCACCAGCTTTTTCCCCATTGTCACATCCCTTTCCTCCTAAATTAACCTGCAATTTTTATGAAATGTAAGCTGAACATTCTCATGGGGTCTTTGACGCCATCTCGTGTGATCTGCTAATCACCAGTTGTACCAAGAGCCCAACAATTACATTAAATGGCTATTGGCTGGAAAACACTGTCTTTGCTTTTAGGGCATGTACGTGTGTACACACACATGTAAAAGGCAATAATATCCACTATAATGCTGCAATAATTCTACACTCTTATTTCTTCCAGATCTAAATAAAACATGATTAATATATAACTAACTTATGCTACATAGTCAATGTCTAGATAACTTAGGTTGAGTACCTTTTGTTCAACTACTTTATTGGAGAATTTGTAACTGAGAAACAAACACTCAAATTCAGATGTGATCTTGGTTATCAGTTTAAATTCTGAATAGATTATTTGAAATTGGAATTATTTAAATGGGAACAGGTATCCAAGGAATGAGGATAGTTCTGAACAATTTATTGGTGGTTTGAAGCCATGAATAATTCAGGACCTACATATCTTTAAATGACATGCCATGAGCTAGATTGCTGCAAATTACAAGAGTATAAGAATGATATAATATCACGTAAATTTGATATTCATCTACAAAGGTTGGTTGTTTGTCAAGCTGTTTGTGGGTTTGCAGCTGACCTTTAAAAACTTGAGGATGAATCAAACTAATAGCCTGAACAATGAAAGTCTTTCAACAAGTGAGCATAATAAATCTCCCCACTTTGAGAGGGAGGCAAGTATAATATATAAAACTAAAGACAGGCTTTAATAGACACACAGAACATAGGGAATTAATTCTGAATATAGAAAGATTAATTATAGCTATGGTCACGTTGAGGGTTGAAGATGTATGAATGCGTTTGAAGATTCAAGATTCCATACCCTACTTTTTACTGTATCTTTGAAACAAATCATCCTAAAAGTTACCTTTTTGAAACAGGGAACTTGGAACTTCAATCCCTTTACCTTTCAAAACCATGTCTTAGTCATGATAATTACACTGCAATGTAGGAAACCGCTAATTTGTGTGGTTGTAGCTGAATCGTGAGAGGGGGAAAAATTAACTGATTAAAAAATAGCAATGCCAATTGCGAGTTTTTGACAGCTGTTTTTCAGGACATTGTGAATGAGGATGAAATGCAGGTTGTGAGATCTTTATGACAAAGAAACTGTTTTGTTCAGTGCAAAGCCAACATTAAGCAAGACTGGCTCGTGACAGGGGCTTTTCAATGGAAAGGTTAGGAAACACTAATCTTGAAGCTAGTGTCTGGACTTCTCCTGATGTTGAGACATTTCTGTGCTTATAATATCAGCTTAAGGTGGTAGGATGCTTACTGTGATTTATAACCTCAGTAAACATGCTTAGAACTCTTAGCATTTCCATTTGGTGGAGTGGTATAATTTTAAGTATCTTTGAAGTATTTATGACAATACGGCAAAAGGAATGTTCTTCTTCTAAGGAGTAATATGCATTAAAAAAAAAAAAGCCCAAACATTAAGGAGGATTATTAAAAAATGAAAGACAATTGGCAACTTAGAAGGTAGTCTTCCGCTTTTAGCACCAATCATAGAATTTATTTCTTTCTAGCTGCCAACTGAAGAACATGTAGTCTGTGTGCTGCTTACAAATGATAATCTTTCCTGAACAAGTTGCTTGCTTTTCCGCTGAAGTTCAGGGTTGATTGTGATGGCAAGAAAAAGTCAAACGCAGCTATGTATATGATTTTGTGTGCATGGAGAAATGAATGCGTTTAAAGTATCAACATGGAAAGTTAAATTTAGGCTTAACATCACATTACTAGCTGATGTGGTATCACACTTAATCCACCTGCCTCTGAACTACGGGTTGCGTTTAGTGTTGTGCTTAGTTAAAATGATTGTGCTAAATCAAAACTCAATTTTCAGTGAGCCAAACACCAAATATAATGATGTTTAAATTGGGACTATAAAACAAAGTTCTTATGAAATGTGAAGCTGGGCAGAAATAATTTTGAGCAAACACCAGTGAGTGAAGTTCTCCCTCGGCGTTACAGAGTGGTTTTATCCTGTTCAAAATTGAAGAGAGTTTGGTAGTATTTGTGAACGTAGTGTTTTTTGGGCTTACCGGGACACCAAATATAAAATGAAAACAACTGAGCATCTAGCAAAATGAGAGGATTTGTAGCGTGTAGGTGAAGCTCTGTAGCATGTGTGGCTGTGCCCGCCTCCCCCATAAGTAATAGGTACATATATTTGTGTGTTTTATTGTTGCTTAAATGGCTGTCAAATTATAAGAAGTGCTGAATTTAATGCCTAGCTATAATATTGCAAAGGGGATTTTCCTGTCACCATGGAGATTTTCTTATCACCCAAGACAGTTTAGTAACTGTAATGCTTTAATTTTAGACTGTCTGACATGCACTATGTGACTACATTAATCTTTCGGTAAAATGAAAATGAATGCGGTAAAGGGTTTGTTCTGTTAAGATGGAAATTCACATAAAAAGGTGCATGCTGTGCTTACACCTTGGATAATACAACAAGCTTAGGAAGGCAATGTTATGTAGTAAATTACTCGGCGGGTATCACCTTGGAATGGTAAAGCAGCATAAGATACTGAATGCACTGAACATACATGCGAGACACAACTTGAACTTTGTCTGAAGAAAATGGCAAAATAAGTAGTCATAACAGTGAAATTTCTAGACACGGATTTTTTTGCCACCTAAATGTACAGCCTCTCCTCTGAAATCTGTTGTACTTGGTGCTGTAGTAAGACTTGTGCCGGACAATGACGTTTAGGTGTGGCACTGCCTGTCTGCAGCTGTGCCTAGATCTTAATCCAGCTTTCCATTCCCTCTTGCAGAGCTGACCTGTCAGAACTACTGAAGGGGTTAGAACGAGCGCAGCTATCGGCTGCTCAGGTTGGCCAAGCAGGCTGTCCTAGCTTGCGCAAGGCGTGCAAGATACAGGACAAAGTTTCGTACTGGCTATGCCATTAACTAGTGGTGGCCACAGAATCTGACTGACATGGTGCCCATTCCAGAAGGTTTTTCTAGGATTGTTCGAAAGACAGCAAGTATTTTGGGAAGTGAGAACTGTAGGAATTATGCTGGCACAAGAGTCGTTTTTACTACGCTGGCATTTGGCTTTACAGAAAGTAAAAAGTACTTCAGCTTTTCTGCTGGAGCATAGGAATACTTTTATAAATGTTTTGTTTATGGCTGCAACATAGCTCATGTCCTCAAGAAAACACCAGTTTTTAGTGTACTAGGTGTCTCCAGTGGAGACAATGTGGCTTTTAAAAAGAAAGCTTGCATAATGTTCTAATGAGCTGAATTGTCAGTTATTTCTTTCTGTTTGTAAACCAACACTTTCCATCTTTTTTGCTCAACTATTGCTTCATCTTAATTTTAAAAGATTCCGTTCAAAACCTTGTGCTTTCATCACTTGTGTGCCACAACTTAGTCCCATGGAAGATGGAAGCACAATAAAAATTTGTACTTCGTAATTCAGATCAAGGTCACTATGTTTTTTCTGTCTGTTGTTAAATTAGGCTTTAACAACANCTTAGTCCCATGGAAGATGGAAGCACAATAAAAATTTGTACTTCATAATTCAGATCAAGGTCACTATATTTTTTCTGTCTGTTGTTAAATTAGGCTTTAACAACCGTTTAGGAGGCTGTGTGTCAATATTTTGATGTAGAGGTTGAATGTTTCAGAAAAGATGATACTTTGGTCTTCATATCACAAAGTATCGGGTTGTTGTCTGGAATAGCAAGAGGGAAATATACTTTAACAGTCACTTACATATCAAAATCCCTCAAAGTCCTAACTGAATAGTGTTATAAGTTTTGGAGAGCTTGTAACAGCAAGGAAATAGTGCCTCTAAAGTATGCTAATAACATTTGCTCTTGACTTTCAGATGAATGACAATGTGCTTGTTTGGGAGAGCATCCTAAAATAGCTTCCCAGGGTAATACTAATGCTAATCAATCACTGTGTTGCTGTCTTTTCACGTATAAGCTGAAAGATGTCGGAGTGCTGCTGAGGTGCTAAAGGTGGAAAAAGTGGAAGGGAAGGCTAGCACTTATTCAAATACCTCGCTGGACCTGATCACATCTCAGTGACAGGCTGTCTCGGCCTTCTTGCTTAAGACGTTATTAGCGTTTCTGCAGATAGCTGATTTAAATGGCTTCTTGTACTGTGGAACTTGGTGTCTTACTAGTGTGAAGATCCACTGAAACTATGGAAAGGTGAGCTGTGCTGAAACGCTACCAGAGAGTTAGACCAGAGGCATTATTTTAAAATAGTTT
>RSEF01000002.1:91878539-91890733 GCA_003993805.1 Himantopus leucocephalus
GTGAAATACTAAGATGCAAAGTTTCACCTACAAATATCACTCATTATTACCGAAAGTAAAGATTGGCATTGAAGACACACATGGCACAGAAAGCTTATAAAAATTCAAACATTAGCTTAGTTCTAAATTTAAATCTTAGGCTTTTAATTACCCACACATCATTTACCTAGACACACATACAAACTCTTCTAGGAAGGCTGAGTGTGACAGTCAAGCCCAAAGATAGCAGAAAGGCTGGAATCAAGCAATCGTGATCAACCCCAAGCATTATGTCTTCCTTGCAGTGAAAAGAGAAGCAGTCATTTCTAACATAGCTAGGCGGCATAGATGCCATTCCAGTTGGGAAACAACAAAAAAAAAATATCTTATTCTTATAAACAAGATGGTGCACAAAGAACTTCAAAGACCCAGGGCTTTTCTATGAGGGTCTAGAGTAGAGCTGGAGGGGAGACATTGTACTCTGGACACATTTGTAAGGAAGTGGGATAACACATTCAGCAAGACTGAACAGTTTTCCCTCCGTTAGTTAGTATTACATTAAAAAAGGAAGCCTAAATGAACAAGTAGGTGCTTTGTTTATGTCAGAATGAAATAGATGTTAAAAAGAATCTTTCTCCCTCATATTTCTCCTATCAATCATTTATCTCATGTTTATTCTCACATATTCCCAAGTTGAGCTCATCCTTTTTTTGCAAGGACTTCTGACACAAAGCCTGGATCTGGTTGATCTCTTGGGTAAGATTCAGCCTGAGAAAAAGCATAGGAAGAATTCAGCCTTTAACCTTTGGCTTCCAGACCACTATGAAGAACAAAGACATCTTTTCACAGGATAAAAAAAGTGATCAACGCTGCACCATCATGCTCTGGATTTCTGGAGAAGATGAATTTACAAGTTTCATTTTATGAAAGAAGCTCATTTTCACAGCTTTTTGCTTGCTGTTATGTGCCATCAGGAATCAATGTGTGTATAATACTGGGGGTTGCGGAATGCAGGGTGGGTGGCAGGCCATCTCCTTGCCAGTGCTTCAGATACAACAGCCAGAACACCAGATTTTTGATCCTTCCCTTTCAGGAGCCCCATAGAACTAAAGCAGACAAAGTAAGTCCTTCCCCAGTACAAAGTGTCCTGCCAAGACATTCCCACACTTTCTCTTCTTCAGTTTTTGTCACCCTTTACCCAAGCTACCTGGTCAGCTTGGACCAAAGCCTTTCACACTGGGAAAGGCCAGAGAACACACAGGTAGAAGAACACAGTCTAATTTGACCCAGTCCCTTCCCACTAGGCAATCTTATCCTGAAGAAAAACACCAAAGTGTCTTACAAGTTTAGAGATGCAGCAGACGTCTCAGAAGAGATACTGAAGTGTCTTTGTTCTGAAGTAAATTGCTCCGAGATGATTCTTTCCCTTTGTTATTTTTGGTCTACTGGTGCAAAAATTGCCATATCATCAACCTGCAGCAACTTTTCTTTACTTTGATAGCACCAAGCCAATAGAGATGACAGCAGAGTGAATTTTGGCCAGTCACCTCCTCTTTAGAGGTGCTAATTAGGACATTGATCCTGAGGCTTTCCAATGATGCAATTTGGTGATGTTCCAAGACCTCCCACCTCTGCCATTCTTGTAAATACTGCAGCTTAAAAAAAAAACCCCACACAACAAAAAGACCCCACCAGACCACAAAACACACCCCCCCCAACCCAAAAAGCCAAGAAAACAGCAGTTGTCATTAGAAGAACACCACAAGAAAGCATCTTTCACTGAGGTGTCCAAGTATATTCTGTAAAAGAAATTAATGACATTTGGCCAAACCAAACCTGATCTCATACATAATGAAAGTGACAAACCTGTGTGACAAAAATATTAACTGCATTTTTTTTTTCCCTGAAGACTGGTAGAACTTGTTACATCTTACTTTTGATTAAGTTAGAAGGAATTAAAGCACCTACACAGTGGAACAAGAAATATTCATCTGCCTCATATACATAGGACAGCCACCTGATGTTGGACAATACAGCTGCAAAATGAATCATTAGCAGACCAGATGACATTTCTCAAGGCACAGCGAGTTTCACTCACTGTAGTTGTGACAAGCAACTGGAGTGTTCCCATGCCAACTGACAGCCAGGGTCCGTGACGCTTGCCTGTCCCAATTTTTAGAGGCCCACAAAAAGAATAGATGGTAAAATAGACAGCAGGCACAGTCAGGGTACCCTATTTTAAGATTATCACTAGTCACTTCCACTGGCAGTAGCAAATATGCTAATTGCACTAATGGCATTAAAAAGAGATTAAAAATAATTAAGTAATTGCAGTGCGTTGTGCCAAAAGAGTAAAGTAAGGTGAAATGCTGTCACAAGGTATCATGAAAATGCCAACAACTCAAAGTACATAAGAAAAAAGTAATCTATCACTACCCCGAATTCCCAACACAGACACCAGTAAATACTTTCCAAATTTTGTTGTTTGTCCAGGTACCAGAGCAGAAGAAAATGGATAAGGGCTGTTTAATTTTGTTCTAAATGGATATTTNTTGCAGTGCGTTGTGCCAAAAGAGTAAAGTAAGGTAAAATGCTGTCACAAGGTATCATGGAAATGCCAACCACTCAAAGTACATAAGAAAAAAGTAATCTATCACTACCCCGAATTCCCAACACAGACACCAGTAAATACTTTCCAAATTTTGTTGTTTGTCCAGGTACCAGAGCAGAAGAAAATGGATAAGGGCTGTTTAATTTTGTTCTAAATGGATATTTGGGAGTTCCTATACAGTAACCAAAGAATATCAAAATACACTGAAACTCATGGAAAAAAAATTAGTGCCTGAGATTACAGTGCCCACAAGATTTGGTCAATTAGTTTTTCAATTTTTTTTTTTAATAGGTGAGATAGTATCATTTTTTTGATGGGGAAATTTTTTTGTAAGGAGTGGTAATTCTGANAAGTAATCAAAGAATATCAAAATACACTGAAACTCATGGAAAAAAGTTAGTGCCTGAGATTATAGTGCCCACAAGATTTAGTCAATTAGTTTTTCAATTATTTTTTTTTTTTAATAGGTGAGATAGTATCAGTTTTTTTGATGGGGAAATTTTTTTGTAAGGAGTGGTAATTCTGACCATGGTTATGACACAGTTTCTTACTAGGCTCCAATCCAAATCAAAGCCATCCCAAAAATACCTGTCGGGGCAAATGCAAAAATAGGTTTGACACTTATCTGCGTCAGTTGTAGTAGGATTTAAACCCATTCCTTCTGCATCTCTGCGAGTACCCTAATGACCAGAAGCATTAGCTATTTTTGGGTAAGAGAAATGAAGCAGGCATGCTATTGGAGCAGAAAGACTGACCTGACCTACATTGTAGTAGCTCATGTTTTTAAGCATTGGATGCCACTGTTTCAGTCATGATATTTTAGCAACTATGATGTGGTTTTGTTAGTGGTTTTTTTTTTTNTTTTTTTTTTACAGATTAGCGACAGTTATAATGTTAGAGAGGATATTGAGGAAAGTCACTTTCCCCAAGTTTTATTTTCTTAGTAAAAAAGGACTTATTTCATGGGAAATCGGTTCAAATCAGTTAGGGTTGAACAAGATCTGAGAACTAGGACTTAAAAGCCCCTGTTTGAGAGAAAAATCTTCAGTAGACAAAACCAGTATTATGGTGAAGGTAATGAAGAAAAACCTGATAAAATTTCATTGACAAGATCACTAAGTGTTTGACACAAAATTTACATAATAAAGATCAATAATTATCAAAACCCTTAATCCTAAGGAAAGACTTTCTGCCAACAGTTTCAGCTGTACAAATCAGAGATTTGCCTCAATAGTTATTCCTTAACCTCAGTTTATTTCGCATTTGCCAAATGTGAATACCATCCCAAGCTATGGAGGTAGTTCACACATACCTCTGCATCCCAAATCCAAGCCCAAGAGAAAATTTAATTAGCTACTTCATGCATGCACTCCTGAGGGGGAAAAAAACCAACCCCAAAACCGCATCTGAGAAGACAGATCCTGAATGTCAGCAAATCTGAGTTCCTAGTGCAGGACACTCAAAAGTAAGTACGAAACCCCTGCACACCATAAGCAGCTCCTACTTTTTCCTCCTTCTTGATTAAGTTTTGCCCAGATGTTCAGAGCCTAAACCATTAGATCCTTTAGAGATGATAATCTCTGCTCAGAATCTACATTGCAAGAGCAAAACAAGTTGACTCCGATTTTTTGAAGCGGTTCTGCAAGGACGAGTCTCAACCAAGCACCTGAATCTTTTTTGCCCTCCAAGCCACGAGGACACAGGAGGATTTGGTACGCGGATCCTGTCAAAGCTATTCTTGGCACCAAAAATGCATTCACTTCATCTGCAACCTCTCCATGGTTTAGCGTACTTCTTTGCATAAGATCAGGTTTGCATTGGAGCTTCTTGCAGGGCACCTTCTAAATGGAAACTACCATAAGAAAAGCTGGCTTGATATCTTAGGGCAAACAGTGAGTGTTAAATAGTGATGCAAACAAATATTTGGGGCTAGACGTCTGTTCCAATTCAAGGTCACCCCCTGACTGCTTTACATGTCACAGACCTAATGGAAACAGGATACAGCAACCGCTGTAAAGCACCAACTTCAGACTTGGGGTCAAAGGGCAGAAAGGATGCAAACATCTTCTGGCATTTATTGTTCCTTTGTGGAAAGGAAGAGGCCAGACATCTCACAGCACATGTGTGTGTACACAACAGACACACAGAATGTCAGCCCCTGGGTTGGGGGGAAGAATGCGTGCCCCATTGAAAAGGATCTCTGCTTATTTTATATTAAAACTAATTAACTGTAAAGTACCTGTCAGTAGAGGAACAGTTTTCTCTCATATTGGACATTCATGTCAGACGAACCAGGCAGAAGGAACTGGTGAGTAGGGACACAAGCTGCTCATGAACACAGGGTAAGCTCTGGGCGGAACCTAAGAGGAGGTGGGATGGTACATCTCAACATGGTTGTGTCCCACCAGAGGGACAATCCTGCATGAAGTTCACTGGTTAAACACCCATTTCGTTTATATACCAAAGGTAAACATACCTATTGTGACTATAGTGGAAGCAGTATTTTCCCAAACATGGCTCTCCAGCCAGCTTGAGTCTTCAGAAAAGACCCAACTTCACCACTCTCCAGGAATGTGTTTAATCTGAGCTCAACGCTGCTAGTTTTCTAGCTCCGAAGGCTTCACAACTCTTTGTACTGACATTGAAACAAACTTCCCTGAAAAGCTTTACAGATTTGAAAGGAATGGATGCAGATTCTCCACTCTGATTAGTGGGACTGGTGGGTAGAAGAGGTGTCCTCTCAAGTGAGTGTTTGGCACGCCTGTCCCTTCTGTTCCTTGGTTAGGATAATCACAACACAAGAAATAAAATCCTGCCCAACTTCCTGATAGGTTCTGTGATAATGACATACTCTTATTTCTCAAGTGATGACAAAAGCTCTGAGATAACTGGGTATCAAAGCCCTACCATTCCCAAATCAGACATCTCCAAGATCTGAGCAGTCAACCTAAAAATGAAACAAAGGCTGCAGCTGTGACAACCTGAGTGCCAACACTTCTATCCTTGCAGCATGGCAATCAGTTGTTTCCCAAAAATACAACTCACTGCAGCCAAGTGTCAAATCTTACTGGAGGCTAAGTTCATCCCAGTCACAGGCAGAGACATGACATTTCCCACAGATGGCTCAACAGGAGCTCCTATGCTGTTCAGCCCTACCAACTCATTCAGAGCTGGCTTGGGTGTCTTGTAATGTGGTGCTGCAGAGGCCGTATTCACACTGCTGCTAACCTCTGCTTGAAAATAGCAAATATTTGCTTCAAATGGTAACAGAAAAGATGTAAAATAATATTGGGGTTTAGGTGTTTTTCTAGCTGCCTATTTGTTTTGTTTCACAGCACTGTACCTCACAGTCTCATGTTTTTCAGGTACATTAGCTTTTGCTGTAAAGTGCCAATAGATGTTCATAGCAATTAAGTACCAACATTTACATGTATAGATCATTATAAGCATGACCTATTGCTTTGCCTGCCTGTTGCACATTACCAGAACACCCAGCTGGGTTAGGCATGTGCAAGTTATTTTAAAAGATCGTTGGAAGAAAGTATAAACCTATCTAATTAAAAATGTCAACCCATTTATGTTTCAATGACATGAAGAAAAACAAACTAAGAAATGGAACCATGCATGTCTTAAAAAAACCCAGAAAGACAAAAGCCAGAAGAAGCCACAGGCAGACAAATATTTCAAAGCTCAACAAGAAAAAAGCTCCAAAAAAAAATTAAAAAAAAAAAAAATCACACACAGCATCTGCAGTCAGACTCTAGGCAGCGATATCTCCTAGTCACTTCCCAAAGTTTTGAATTTCTCTTATCAGGGTTATCAGACATATCCAGCAACTAATCGGAAAGTTCAGAACCACAACAGCAGCAAATTGCGTTAGACGCACCACAACCCGGAGCGCTGCCTATCAGTTACTTCGGAGGGGAAAAAATTCCTAAAAAAAAATCTAGATGTGCAGCACCCTCTAGTGACAGTCGCCTGTCCCCACACTTGGCTTTCTCAAGCATTGGTGCTATGGTGGGGGGAAGGCCTTAGGGCCAGGAACAACTTTTCCAAAAAATAAACGTGAAGCAGAAAGAGCCAGTGAAACACCAGTCATTGCACATCAGTTTGAACAAGAGACCGGGGACGGGTGTCAACTTACAGTTGCAAAAAGAGTGAAATAATCCAGCTCATCCATCTACCCATCCAGAGTCTTTCTATAAAGTTTATCGAAAAAAATAAATTGGAATTCAGTGCACATACTCTGCTCAAATTTTCTCCTCTTTTCCTTTAAGGTTAGGTTTAAGAAATCCTTGAAAATAAGATTCTTACTAATCAGAGCGCCGGGCTTCTGTGAAGTCAGAGATTTTTAGTCTCAATTCAGTTTTTTCAAAGTTTCACTGTGTTCAATCAAATCACTTAGGAAAATACTAACATTATGCTTAAAATTTAAACTATAACTTATATTTATTTGTTCCTCTAGAAAAAGTTTTCATAGAAATCAGTGTCTTCATTTCCACATTTTTGACAAAAAAATGTTTCCCCTGGGAAAACATCATGAACATCTACTGTCTGTATTCCAAACTCCTGTGTTCCAACACTGACACCCTGAGTGTAAAAAAAAAAAAAAGAAAACCATGACTTTAATTCACTTCAGTTTAATATGAAAAGAGTTATACATAAAAGATTAATACTAGATTAAAAAATGTTGAGAACCAAATGGGTCATCTTAGGCTGTAAACAGATACCTCTGTGTTCTTCTAGCACTGTCTGAACAGGCCCACCCCCCATTTGTCAGGTAGCCTTTCCTGAGGCTCATCTTGACAGGCCCGTGCAGGGCTGCACATATGTTGACACACACTGTCAATTAATTAATAAAACCAGGTTGCTTCTGAAAGTAATTTCTTTTAATCTCAAATATTTGAATGCATTTCAGTCTGAATAGGTAAGTGAAAGCTTTCCCACACAGCTAGTGCTTTCCTGCCTATCTATTTCTGACTGCCTCTCTTGCAGAAGATATTCAGAGGGCTACGACAGTCACCATTGCCTCTGCCCATTTGTGCTTCCAACCATTACGCCCTTCAGTTATGGCCTAACAAGTCACCACATCATTTACCGGCAAGGAACAAGATAATCCCATTAAATTCCATATAGCCATGGTACTCCTACAGGGCAAGGTATCCCCAGAAATTTAGGTTAATTTTTCAACTGAGTTGCCCCAGGGCTGAGTAGAGAATTTAGGTCTGCCGACTTGTTCACTGGGCTGTATTGCTTTGAAGAAAACTTCAGTGAGATTTTACAGTAAGCAGTATGAAGTGATGTGCACTCACATGAGCACAGAGAATGTTTAGAGAGACTTTTCAGAAATAGCTAAATAAGGTATAAGTAAGTAAATGAAGCACACAGGATTGCGCTTTCACAACCAGCTTCCTCGAAAGTTTTGTTATTTTATTTTTACTGTTCATCGCAGTGAGAAAGCTTTGTGTTCTATCTTATCACTTTGAATTTCTTAGAGGGATGCCTTTGCCGCGGCAGTTTCACCCTGTTTTAATCATGTTATTCAAATGGTATCTTTGAGAATATTCTCTACTAAATTTTGATGCTTCTCTTGCCAATAAACATACATCCTCCTATACTTAAGAGGCTTTTTTTTAAAGTTGCCTTTTTTAGCAGCTGTAAATTTTGAAGCAAAGCTAAGTACAAAGATGCACATGGATTTAGCAATTTAAATCAGTTGATCATTGCAGAAACACCGTAAACATGTGAAAGATTAAGACAGATGACAAATACATATACACTGTTACTCAGATCTCACGATCCTTTCCATTACATTCCGAAGCTGCCATTAGCTGATATGACCAAAAACTACAGAAAAAAAAAGATTATTATTTCCATTCCTCAGGTATGAGCTACAATACAAGTAGTTTTATACAAGTTTTGCTGAAATAGACATATTCATACATTACCATAAATCAAACTGATCTCGAGAGCTTAGGAGCACTTTAGCATTTGATTTGTAGTTTGGAGCACTCTTCTTTTGTGTTCCCCAGCAGCACATCATTTGTGTCCATGCCCAGCAGGGTCTAAGCCTTCCCAGCTTTAGTGTGCTGCGCTGACTTTCTGACCTTCCATTTTAAATGCAAAGTCACTGGCAAAGTATCTCAACTACGCTCACTCCAAAGCTTGTAAGGATTACCCTCAGTCAACGCTGAAGAGCTCTGCAGGAGTGATCAAAGTTTAATCTGTTTCTAATTAAAAGCTGATCTGCTTGATCCTGTGCTCTAAAAATATCAAGCTGTTTATATAAACTGTTTTTTCTTTTTTTTTTAAAAACTCCATGATTTTATAGTGCTGACAATAAAAGAATGCAAGGCATTATGAACTTTTTTAAGAAACTGGTATAGACAAATGTGTTTCAGAATAACTAACAAAAGAAATTTCAAGAGCAACTAGAAGTGCTAGAAGTGAAAAGAATGAAGAGGCAACTTCGTAAGTGAACTCATATTAGATATACATAGCCATTTTTCACTAGAAGGGGCAATGGCAATTACAAAACATGAACAGATTTTATGAACAACAGCTATTATGCTTCTGTGCTGTCCTTAACCTGAGATATTTTCAGGATGGATTAAGAAAAAGGAGGTAAGAGGAACACCGCCCACAGAAGAGATCATGCAGGTAAACAGTATTGCCATTAAGTTTTATTTTGTAGCATGTTCTAGCCAACTAACATTAGGTAACAGCCGCCTGAAATCCAGGCCCATGAAGTACTTGAGAACAAGGATTCAGCACTTTGTATGAGCTGGTTCCTCTGAACTACCCCCTCCCTTATTTTTTCCCCCCAATTAGATTCCCCCACCCCCACTATTCACATGGAACAAGCAGGCCTTCCATCTTATTTTATCCCTTTGGCAACCAAAAAAAGTTAAAAAAAGAAAGAAAACAGCTAATTTTTTTAAACAATATTTTGTTTTACATAGAAGATTGAGGGTTTTTTTAACTTCTAAACAATGGCCTTTTCAATTAGTCCATACCGACTGTGGTGTAGACCAGCTAATTTTTTTTTTAAAAGAAGCTTCTCCAGAATACCCCATTTCTGAGAACTTGCTCACACTTCCTTAAGTATGCTGCAGCTCATCAATTTTCCAAGTTACCTGAGGGCCTTTCACCCCGTGCTGTAATAGAAAAGCTACAGAAAACCATATACTGAGGTTAAAAGGTCTCACTATGAGATGCTGAGCAGCCCATATTACTCTCTGTTTTCCTTTATGTTTTTGATCTACTTACAGGTGCACGGTCCTTTTCCAAACTCTGGCTATATTCAGTATCAGAGGCTCTGGGATAATAAAGCTCCTCTTGACCCACCTTCAGCACAGCAGACAACAAAACCTCACCTGAAAGGCTCATTGTAGCAAGAACTACAGCTTCCATCTGAAAGCTCTTTATAGCTAGAGGCTACAGGGCTCCTCCCATTTGACAGAAATTGGATGAAGTACAGCTATGAACATAATTAGTGAGGATGTGCACCATACACAGCTGATAACATTTAGCAGCACTGCTTGGGACACCCAGGTGTGACAAGGACATGACTTAAATGTAGGAATTCTGGTTCAGACTTGAAGGTGGGGCAACAGAATTTTGGCTTTGGCCAAGACAACAGCACTATTCACCTGGAGGAACTGGAAAAGGTTTCGTGGTTCATATCTAATTTCTTTTATCCAAACCTATTATTTTTCCCTCAGTGGAGATTCTTTCTACTGGAGTTTGAAAAGATAACTGTGGGCATCCTGAATGTCCAGTGAAACTTTCTCTCATCAGATGTAGTATTTGCTTACACTTTGCCATGGCTGCATGTTTTCAGGTTAGCTGCGGTAGTGCTCTGTATTTGAGGCTGTGCCTTATTATGACAAAGAAAACACAATTTAAACGTATGGGCTATTGACTCATTTGTTGAACAATCTACCAACAAACAAACTTGCATCAATGCTTCATAATTTGTATTCACTTGTGGTTGCTGCTGAGAAAGAGCTTAGGGTGTTGGTCATCTCAGCCAAAGGCAATTATCCTCATTAACAGCATTCACTTCAAGTGTGTGTTTAAGCAAAGATCTATTGCTGCTTGCTCCAACCAGCTGAGAATGTCCACAGATTTGAAGCAATACCGCTTTAACTGCCAAAAAAATTCCTTTTCTCACGTTTTAGATGTGTCATTCAGTAAACCATATATTCCTCTCCAGCTTTCCCATTTTGCAGCAAACGAAAATCTTAGTGTTTGAGGAGGAAAAATGAGCTTATTCATAAATATCTTCCCCATCATAAATACTGAGTTGTTAATATAACGTAAATAAAAAACTGCTTGTAAGATATTTTTATTTATATTTTTAAGGCTGTTTATTTTTAACGGTGTTGGTACAAGAGGTTGTTCAGCTAAGGGTTGGTGTGTGTAAGCAGACAAACCCTGGAACTCCTGAAGTCTTTGCTGCCGAGAGGAATGTAGTTTTTGTCTGAAAAAGTGATGTTTTACATTAACAATGGAAAAGAGGTAAAGTTGAAAAGAAATGATGGTGAATTACCTGACAATGACTGGTTTTGCCTCTTTTCTGAACGTGTGCTGGTATTCTGTTTTGATCCATTTTCTTGCAAAAATAAATAGGCTAAGCATTAAATGTACTAGTCATCCTCTTAGGAAAGTAAAGTCTGTATGAATAATATATGCTAACTTGAAAACGGTATTGATACTGCTAGTGATCATCCTAATGTTATGTATGTTTGTCGTATTTTAAAACGATACAGCAATTCTTTCTCAAATATTCACATTTGAAGCAAGGACATGATATACTGGGGAAAATGCGAAGAATATTTCATTAATCACAAAGCCTCAGATAAAGAGTCTTGAACTGTATCTTTAGCTAGCTGAGTCTTTTCAGTGACAGCATTGCATGTCATAACTTCAGGAGAGAAGTCATTTCACTAAATGAGTTAAATGCAGCCCGGGTTTAAGCAGGAGAAACTCCAATGATTAGAGCTGGTGTTATGCCTTACTAATTCCAGGGCTTGATGTCTATTTGCTGTCTTTGCAACAGCATTAGTTCCAGTCATTTCCAGTAGACACCTGTGCAGATCAGGATCAGATGTTTGCTGGGCTGTGTTTTGTTAAAATAAACAGATGTGTCTTCATTTTTACCCTACATTTGTGTCCAAATGTTATAGAAAAATATGCACCAACAATACAAATTATTAGTGTCTGCTATGCTGGTATTTCTGTGTTTTCATCCCTGGAGAAAATACATTCTCTCCAGTTGAAAACAAAGCTGTTCGTTGTGGAAGCAGGAAAAGCAAGTCACTCGGGAAACTCCTGAAATATCATGAATTGTCTGGTAGGAACAAGTTTGAGAACCAAAAAAGCTATAGAACCTGTCTTTCCTAAAACAGCTGCACACATGTAAAAAAGGTTTTGAACTCCCCCCAAAGAGACAAAATAAGGAACTTTGGTTTTGAGAGATTTTCACATAACTGTAAATAAGGACCTGGCTCTTGGGGTACGTACTCATGAAGTGACTGGACTGTGAATAGACATTTAATAGAATAGAATCATAGAACAGTTTGGGTTGGAAGGGACCTTT
>RSEF01000002.1:91891733-91909068 GCA_003993805.1 Himantopus leucocephalus
CAATCCCAACATCCATGTCACCAACAAAGATGTTAAACAGCAGGTGTCCCAGTACTGACCCCTGAGGAATACCACTTGTCACTGCTCACCACTTCAACATGGAGCCGTTGACCACAACCCTTTGAGTGCGACCGTCCACCCAGTTCCTTCTCCACCGAGTAGTCCATCAGTCAAATCCATGTCTCTCCAATTTAGAGAACAGGATAACCAGATAAGGGTGGTGAGACACAGGAATAGGTTGCCGAGAGAAGCTGTGGATGCCCCATCACTGAAAGTGTTCCAGGTCAGGTTGGACAGGGCTTTGAGCAACCTGATCTAGTGCAAGATGTCCCTGCCCATGGCAGGGGGGATTGAAATAGGTGATCTTCAAAGACCCCTTCCAACCCAAACCATTTTGTTATTCTATGATAAAGCAAGAGTGGGTAAAGTAGTATGACTGCAGACACACTGGGGTGACTTGCCTTGGGCTTGAGTAGAAGAGCAGGTTGCTCCACGTGCATGACAGCTTCCTCCCAGAACCACTGCCACAAGCCCCAGATGTGCCGGAGGACACAACAGTGGCATCCCATGCCACAAGCTGGGGTGAGAACAACCCTCTTTCACTATACTGAAGGACTGAGGACAGACCTCAGCTCCACCAGACACACCTCAGGCTGCCCAGGAGACTGGTTTGCAAACAGTGGCGGCTGTGGTGCCCATGTGCCCGGGTCCTCAGCATGCTCTGCAGGCTCTGCCCTCATGGGAGGATGCAGCTTCAGATCAGTCCTCATCCCCCATGCTCTCTCCCTGCTCCACACGCTCCTGCCTCCTTAAAAAGAAGCAGTGACATCCCTGCACTGGAGAAAATACTGTTTCCCAGCAGCACAGTTATCTGCTTGGGGATTTTTTACGCCACGCGATAACGCTTGAAACAGGATTGCAAAATGTGTTCCACTGTCTTCTCTAAGTGCTCAGGTTTGCTATTTAACAGCACCCAAATTGTATCAACATAAACACTGTAAGAGGAGGTTATCCAGCTGCAGGACAAAATAAATAAGAAGCGATGTTACAAAGAGGCTGCTATTCAGAGCAGAAACCCCAGTTCTCTGGGATCTGATAGTGTGTGTGAGGGATCTTCCAGCAGCCACAGGGAAAATGAGCTCAGGTCTCTGTCCTCCTGGGGATGCACACCAGTGAGGAGCTCCCAGGCACCCACAGCTACCCAGGGCCTGGAGAGACCTGAGCTGAGCTCCCTTTCCCCACATGGAAACCCAAAATTGCATCAGAGCTCTGGGTGAAGGACGCTGGGGATGGACTGAGTCCAGGCATGGAGCTGCAAAACCACTGAGAAAATTAGGAGTGGGGCTTGAAAAGGTTGCTTGCATCAAGAGAAGAGAAGAAAAATGCTGCCTAGGAGCACAGCTGCTTTGCAGGACTACTCAGGCCATCCGAGTGGGGCCGCTTCATCTCTGCTGCCTCCTCCTCAGGACGGGCAGGAAGGATGGGATCCATCTGCCAGGGGATGGACCAGGAGCCCTGGGATCATCCAGCAGTGCTGCAGGGAGACATCCACAGGCTTGGCTCCTTCCAGCTGCCAGCAGCCCAGGGCAGCTCTCCCTCTCCACCGGCTCCCACAGCAGAGAGCAGCAGCCCAGATAAGGTTTTGCAAACAGAAGTCCCACCAGTTGATAAAGAGATGAAGAGCCCGCAGAGCCTCCTGAACACAGCATCCTCCCCAGTTGCTCCAGGCCATCCCAGGGGCCTCAGTAGCCAAACAGTGCTGTCGGAGCTGAGAGGTGCCAACTATCCCCAAGCCGAACCCATGCTGGTGGGTGCTGCCCATAGCCAATTACCCACAGCCCTTCTCCTAGTCTTTAGGAGAAATTCTTAAAATAAGGTTTGCGAAAGCTCTGATCCACCTGTCAAAAATCCCTAGGCGCCGATGCCAAAGCAGTTATGTCACAGGCTGTAAATCGCTTTGCACGGCACCCGTTTCATCTTTGAAGGCACGTGCTTGCAAGGAATCCCAGTCATTGAGACCAACGACCTATTGAAGATGGAAATAAAGTCAGGCATGAGCCTTTACACCAGCAGCAAGCAGCTCCAGCATCTGCTATATTTAACAGTGGAAGGAGACAGCTCAGCTTCCCAGGTGCTGCCTGCATCCTCCTCATCATCACCAGCCAAGACCTTGATGTACTAGCCCATCCCAGCCCCAAACTGATGCAGAGAAACTCAGCATGAGAGAAGATAAATGAATTCAGGCAATCACCACCAAATTGGAGCGACCCTGGCCAGCTTTGTAAACCCCCAGTGGTGGAGATCCCCCATCTCCAGTGACGTCTCCCAAAGTTGTCCCCTGTCCTGGGAATGGGGATTTCCCCAGTGTCTGACACAGTCTGGGCTGCTGCCCTGCGCATGGGGGACACCCATAGCCCTACACAATCCCCTGTGCAGCTACGTGCCCTTGCTGAGGAATCACAGAGATCTGGAGATAAGAGGTAAGACCAGCTCTGGTCAGCTAAGTCCCCAAATTTGCAAGGCAGGCAGATAAACAGAAAGGTTATCTCCATGCCAGGACAGCCTTCAGAGCAAACATTCCCCAGGAGCCATCACAAAGGAGTGCTGGCAGAACAGGCCCTGCAGTCCTTGGACATTGANAAAAAAAAAAAAAAAAAAAAAAAAAAAAAAAAAAAAAAAAAAAAAAAGAAGGAAAGAAAAAGAAGCCACACCAACCCTCTCGCAAATTCTTTTAAAACCCGATTTGCAGCCTGCCTTTGGGAGACAGCCAAGTCAGCTGGGTGAAATGGGCACCTCCCTGCCAGTGGTGACCAGCACCGGCAATGCTCCCCCAACGTTTAACCCCTCTGCGTGCCACGTGAAACCTCCTTGGGGGTTCCCCAGCATGGCTACTCAAAGGTGTGGGGGATGCAGCTTCAGCTTGGCAAAGGGTCCTGGCCAGCCCTGTGTGGCCAGTGCCATTCCAGGAGCTGAAATGCCAGTGGAGAGGGTGTGGGAAGAGCACGAATAGCTCTGAGTAACCACTGTTAAACCAGCTCCTGGCCCTCCAGCTCAGTTCGGCTGTGCTGGACAGTCTCCAGGGACCTAAAATAGCCAATTCAGGATTTCACATGGGAATGATATTCCCATCTCTGAAGACCTCCAAGGGAAGCTTTGTTCTCGCGGTCCCTCAGGAGGCACCCACGCCACAGAAAGCAGTATCATAAATCCAGCCCGGGGCACTTTGAGAGCTTCTCTAAGTGTTCCCAGGCACGCTCTGGGAGTGATGGGCACCCTCACTGCCCAGGCCACTCTCTTCCCCTCTACAACATGACCCAGCCTCTGCACAGCCGAACCCAAGTTGTTCCTTGATGACACGAAGCCTTGCTCCATTAAATAATCCAGTGACTTCACAGCCCAGCGCCTGTCTGACTTCCAGCTCGCTTGTACCTGGGGCAGCCACTTACCAACACGCCTCACCCAGCCTATGACGATAGAGGGGCACAAGCCACCCCTCATAACGTGCTGGCAAGCTGACAACGCTCAGCGCAAGCAGAAGACAACCAGAACATCACCCCGGAGAAAAGTCACCCTCACCCCATTTTGCATCACCACTTGCAGCTCAGCTGCTTTGCAAATGGGGTTCCCGGGCTACAGGCAGGGTTGGGGGTGCCCTGTGTCAGCCACGGCTCTCTGCCACCTCGCACTGGGCACACATCCAGAGACCGGCTGCAAGGGGAGGAGGGCTTTCAACTGGCCTGGCAGCTGGGAGGAAGCTTCCCTAGTGGAGAGGTAAAGTTCACCAGGAGAATAGGCAGCTCGTGCACTCAGGCAGTGGGAGAACTGGCTCGCGTGCCCCATAGGGAAAGAAAGGCTAGAAAGCTGAGTCAGCGCTGAATTCCCCTCTCCAAGGCACGAGCTGCTTGAGAGCAAGATGAGCTGGTTGTTTCGCAGAGCCTCGAAGGCAGGGGAAAGCCAGTGAGCGGCGTGGGAGGTGTTGCATCCCCGGGGCACACGCTCGAGGCTTCCTACCACTCACAATGCTTCCAAGGACACACAGTCACGGGGAGGACTTCTGCAGGCGCGGCCGAAACCGCTAACACATGGAGCACAGCCACTTTGGGGTAACACCATCCTGTCTGTCTCACAACCAGAGTGGTACAGACAAATCACTCTCACTGCAGTAAAGCCTCCAAGCGCACTGCAACCAGGCATCTCTCTCAAGGGTTGCCCGGCACAGTGTTTCCCCAACATCCTTCCCCAGTGCCCTGTCGATGAGATGGGGCCCACAGGACCCCAACCCTGCCACCTTCAGCAGCCACGAGGGACGTGGCCATTGAAGGGGTGCATGCAGGGAAATTCCCCCTATCACCCTTCTCTTTGGGGACAACGGACTGGGCACAGCATTTGGCCTGAGGGGAGACACAACCCCATGTCTCCCGGGAAGCAGGGCTGCGTTCGTATCGCATCCCAGGGGACCGGGGGCTTCAGGACAGGAAGGGGGTCCAGGACCCCAGGCACGGTGATAGGGACCCCCCTCCTCAGCATCCCACACACATTACCTGGCTCCTGGGAAGTGGTGGGGACCAGCAGGACAAAGAGCCCGAGCAGCAGCTGCTGCGGGGGGCACCTGCGGGAAGGGAAGGAGAGAGCAAGAGGTTACCCACCCTCCTGCCGGCTCTGGGGTGTCCCCCGGCCAGACCGTTACACCCCCGACTCCTGCAGCCCCAGGGCGCCCCAGAAGCTCGGGGGTCCCCACAGTATACCGGTGCCCCCCAGCCTCGGCAGCACCGCTGCACCAGAGTCTCGGTGAACCCCAGCCCCGGTGGCTCCGGGGTCCCCACTGTACCAGCGCCGGTGCCCCCGGTGTTCCCAAGGCATACCAGTGCCCCCAAGCCCCGCCAACTCCAGTGCACCCCCGGTACCGGTGCCCCCGGGGTCCCCCCACAATATACTGGTGCCCCCCAACCCCGCCAACCCCAGTGTACCCCCGATACCAGTGCCCTCGGGGTCCCCCCCAAGTATACCGGTACCCCCCAGCCACAGAGGCTTCGGTGTTCCCGCGGTACTGATGCCAAGCCCAGGCGGCTCCGGGGTCCCGATGAGCCCGAGCTCGAGCCCCAGCTCCGGGTGCTCCAGGGTCCCTGCGCTACCGGTGTCCCCCAGCCCCGGCGGCTCCAGGGTCCCGCTGCGCCCCAGCCCTGGCACCCCCAACTCCGCGGCCCCGTCGCTCACCCTGGGCGCATGGTGCCCGCTCGGTGCCGGCAACGCGGCTCGGCTCGGCACGGCTCGGCTCAGCACGGCCGGGGGGCGGGGAGGGGAGGGGCCGGGAGAGAAAGGGCGGCCCGTCCCGGGCTGGCGGCGGAGCGGGCGCGCCGGGGCTGCGGCTCAGCCCGCCCTCAGCCCCCGTTCTCGGTGCTTGCACTGCGGCTGGACTCCTGCAGCCGGGAGAGGGTCGGGGACTCCCCCGAGAGCGTCCGGGCTCTGCGCCAGCCCCCGGTGCGTGGAGGGCACGGCGCGGTTCCCCGAGGAGCATCATCTCCCTGAAGTGCTGGGGAGCACCCTCAGGCCCAAAGGGCACCGGCAGCCCGGACCTGCCCCGGCATCTCCTGCTCCACCAAGCACATGGCTCGCAGGCCAGGCCTGGTCTTGAAGGAGGGAGTCAATCAGCGAGCTGAGCTCATTCCCTCTCCTGTCCCCTATCCAAGCCGTGGGTGCACTGAACAGGGAAGGGTGCTCCCATCTGGGCACACCATGCCCTCCTCTCCTGGCCCCTCCCTACCCCAGCAGCCTCCCTACTGTATGTGGCGGGCTTGAAAACCCCATGAGCCTCCCTTACTGCTCTGGCTGTTCATGCAATGACCCTGGCCCAGCCAGGCAGGAGGGAGGGCCTGAGGGACCCTGGGCACCCTCCTGGGACAACCCTTGCCAGGGGGCTGGAGTGCCAGAGCCCAGGTGGCAGTGCACCTCACCTCACCTTTCCCATGCAGCTGGCACTGCTGCCCATTTTCACCTTCTCCCCTTACAGCAGCTTTCATCTCCCTCCAGCCCCAGCCCTGTGGAAGGCAGGATAATCCCCACAAAACCTGCCACACCTTGCTTTGTCTTCCGCAGCATTTTAGTGCCCCGAGGCAGCAAGCTTCTGAAATCCAAGCCCTGGAAACTTCCAGGGGATCTAGAAGTGATTCACTGATGGCAGAGGCGGTGTTTAGTCTAAGCCACAGTTTGGATCTACTAGAATAAACCATGACATCCAGCTGCTCGGCTCTGTGCTCACAGAGGTGCATGCTATCGCTATCCATCTTTTAGCTATAAATCTTTTAACCACGCCTTGCACCATGGCGCCAAAGGCAGTCAGCCCCTCGGCACGACCCCAGTCTGAGGGCAATGAATAGACACCGAAGCTGCCTTTTGTTTGGGTGCAGAATGATTTCACGCAGTCAGGACTACTGAATTTACACTTCCTGGCTGGATGCTGACTGATCTGCCGCCCCTTTCTTCTCCTGAAGCTGAATTCCTTTCCTCCAGGTAGACGCTGATGTGTGTTGCCAGAGTACCTGAGCAACACGTGGAAGCCCTGAGTCACAGGGCTGCCATTTCACGCAGGATTTTCAGAGGGGTGGATGGGCTGCAGGAGGAGTCACAATGGCACTGGGCCCGGAGAGCACGGAGCAAGTGAGAGGAGAGTCCTGGGGCAAGGATGGTGCTTGGAAAAATCTCCTTGAAAACTGAAAACGATCCTCCCTGATAGTGGTTGTATCTTCAAAGCAAGCTGACTTTTAATGGGCCTGATGGGAGCAGGCGGGTAAATGCTCCCACAGGGTGGGCGAGAGTGTGGCAGCTCTGGGCGGCTGCTCTGGGCATTGCTTTAGCTCAACAGGGAAACACAGCACTGGCCCTTCCTATTGTTATCAGTGCCACATGGGCCAGGAGGTGCAAACCTTGTCGGGGCTACCCTGACTGCCTGCCCAGACCTTCCCATGCACTGACACGGCTGGCGCTTCACTGAAAGCAGAGATGTTATCGCTGGGTGCTGTGAGCACTGAGGCGCAGGTGAATGTGGAGCTGCTTTACAGCCCTGACTTCTCTCTGCACCTCTGGGCTCTCCCTGGCCTTGCCATGCTCCCCCAGCTCCCTCTGTGCTTGTTTGACTGGGAGAGATGCAGGGCAGGTTCAAGTGCATCACCTTTTGCCCACCCTCCTGCCTTTCCTGTGCCTGCCAGTGGGCCTCTGGCCCAGAGCTGGCCCCACCGCCACAGGGCTGTCTCCCCCCAGCAGACCTCCATGCAAAGTGCCTAGCTGACACCAGGGCAGTTTCCCATCGTAAAATTTCCACCCGCTGTGCTTTAAAGTTTGAGAGCCACGAAGGACAGATAATGAGGCTCATCTTTTCCCAAGTAAACAAACACTGCCTGCCACAGGGGGGACATGCTGCCAGGGAGGCAGCTCTTTCGAAAGCCCACCAAATGGAAACCAGCGGTGCTCTGATGGTGCCTCAGCCACTCACAGCCGCTACTTCCCAAACCCCAGCCAAAAAAGGACCTCCTACCCCGCAGGCTTCAAGCTCCAGCAAAGCTTTGGCATTTTTCGTCTCTGCACGGCTTCTCCAGGGTCCTGCTGTCCCCCCCGCCCTGCGCCTGGCTCCCACCCATTCTCTGCCGGCTGCATCCCGTGGCTGGTTGTCTCATGCTGCTGAGTGTCCCTGGGCAGGGGCACCTCAGTGCAGGGGCAGAGGGGCTGCCCCAGCTCCCAGCACAGAGCGCCTGCCAGGTCAGCGGCTGGGACAGCGCAGCAGCCAAAAAAATGTCATCTTGGCAGCCCTGCAGGATGTCTGGCCTGTTTTTCCCTCCTTTGGACAGAGGGGAGGGGTTGGAAATGCTGTCCTTGCAGCCCAGGCGCATCCCTAGCCATTGCTCCAGGGCTGGCACGCATGGCCTGCGTCCACATCCCTCTCCTGAAATGGCTTTGGTGCGATGGCTGCCCATGCACTGTGAAAGGCAGTGTGTCCCCAGGCTGCCGGGTAGCCCAAGGAGCTGGGACCTGTGTGCCGTGGGAGCGGTGGGAGTGCCAGCAGGCACCGTGAACTGTTGCCACTGCTGAAAAACAGTTGCTTGTGCACATTGCCTTCAGATGCTCCTGTGACTTGCAGCTGGGATGCAGGCAGAGGGTTTAGTCCTGCTGCCACGGTGCTTTTCCGCAGGGGGCCTAGTGAGGAGGCTGGGGAGCAGCAGGAACCATAGGACTGGGGCCAAGGGGGCAATAAGGGACAAGAAGGCAAAGGACAATATTTGGCAAACCTCTGTGCAGAAAAACAAAGGCTCCAGGAAGAGGAGGGAGCAGAAAAACATCGATGGGCAGGGCTGTCCCGTCTGCGCCAATCCCCAAGCAGTGGCCATGGCCAGTCCTGCCACTTTGATGTGCCATTTGTCCATGTTAAAGCCACCTTCTCCTGGCTACAGGCCCTGGGTGTGGGCACCCAGGACCACTAGCACCAGCCAGTTTTGCATCTCCCTGCCACATCCATTGCTTTGGTCAGAAGCCCCTGTCCACTGATGGCCTAGACCCGCCAGGACAGCGGTGGAAGAGCTGATCCAGGAAGGATGTCCACAGCACCATGCCCTCCCTTCAGCTGACACCTTCAGTGAGGATCTGGCAAGGGATAATGCAACAGCATCTTGGTCTGCAAAAGGCATCCCTCCTTTCCAGAAGTAAAGCACACACAGCCATGAAGGTGGGTGTTTGGGAGGGATCCAAGGAGCACAGGCAGGGAGTGGGAATAATTGGAAATCCAGATATTCCCCCAATGAGGAAAGCTGGCAAGTACAAGAGCTTGACTGAATGGGGATCATGTTATCCACTCACGAGGCCAGGGGATGAGCTAAGCCAGGTTGGGGTGCCGGGAAGCTGGGAGCGTATCAGCACCACACCTGGCCCTAGCAGCCAGGTCTGGCAAACACGTTAGCGAGAGGCTGCAGAGGGCAGAAGGAGGTGTTATGGGGGCAGCCGGAGGCCTAGCCAGCTGCAGAAATGCTCCAGGATCTGAGCTCACCCGCATCCCTCCTGCAGATGCAAGGAGGAGATTGGTGACTCAGGGAAGTCGCAGGGAGGACGCAGGGAGGTGAGCCGGGGCCAGGGGTCCATCACGCCCTCACCTCCTACCTCAGCAGGGACAGGACAGACTCCTGTCTGCGGCCCCCCACATCATGTGGCACAGTCCCCCATCCACCGCAGAGACGAGAGCCCCTCACATAGAGCTGGGCAGGGAAAAGACCCCAGCCCTGGCCACATTCCAGAGCTGCTGCCTCTCTCCCTGGGCCATGTGCTGTGGAGAGCTTTCGTCTGGTGGAGTTGCAATGTGATGGAAATGGCCTGGCCCATTCCCAGGTTATCGGCAATAAAAGCTGAGCGACACACGAGAGCGAAGGGCAAGCAAGAGTATTTGCTCTGGAGCCAGCAGATACACAGCTGCTAATTCAGCAGAGGCATAGCACTGCTACGCACAGTAACCTCCACCCAGGGGAAGGACGAGGGGGTCTAGAAGAGGGATGCCCCTTCCTATCCCAGGGTTAGGAAGCCCCATGCAGTGTTGGCAGGGAGAGAGCCAGCCCCAGACTGCTGGACCACATGCATCCTTCCTGCTGTCTGCCCGCACCCCTGGGCAGTGCCTACTCCCTCCTGTGCAGCCTCTCCACCAGACACGGGCACCTGGGGTGTCCCGGAAGCCTTTGCTCCCTCCCGGCTTCTTCATGACTCATCCACTCCAGGGGAAAATCAATACAACACAGGAGACGAAGAGAAGCATTTCATGGGAAAGGGGATGAGGCGGATGCTTCTTGCATGCCTCATCCCAGCGGCTCGCCCTTGGGTCTCTGCCTTTTGGCTGGCTGTGGGAAATGGCACTTGTTTCCCTTCCCGCTGTGCAGTCATGCTCATACACCACCAGTGGAAGATAAGAAGGTTAGAGCTCTGGAGCTGCGTGAAACCTTGGTGCATCTGCATTCCAGGTACAAAGTGCAGGTCTAGTCCCCCATAGCTTCAGAGAGACCTGGTGGAGCTGGTGTGAGCAGCATTAGCCACGACGGAGGGGATGGAGCAGCTGTCTGAGGGGGCAAGGCCACCTGGCAGGGGCTCTGGGAGGTAAGGAAAGGGTGGAAGGGGGGGATGATGGATAGCTACAAGCTCACAGAGCTGGTGGGCGAGGTGGATGCAGAGCTGTTAACCACTGCAGCCTGCAACACCAACGTAGGAGGCACTCTCTGAGGCCCAGCAGAGACAGGCTGAGAGCAGATCCCAGCAGGCATTTCTGTCCCCAGCCACAGTACTTGCTGCCAGGGTAGGATGGGGAGGTGGATAGGACCAGCTACAAAGGGAGGAGAGAAATTTTCAGTCATGAACACGTCCTAAAGACCCTAGACAAGCACGTCCCCCCCAGTATCCCTGATGCGATGACTACAAACACTATGAGAGTACCAGGGGACCAGACCACGGAGAGTGGCCAGGCTCACAACATCCCCCAGCAGCATCTCTTCTTGCTGCCCGTGGAGATATGTGCCAGCCTGTGCGCCCATCACCCACCCAGGGGAGGACACCGGCTCCCCCTCCGGCCCTTCCTACTGCATGCCCTGCCCCATGCCTCTACAGGGCTGGAGGTCACCGGGAGCTCCAGATGACCCCAGCTCTGCCAAACCCAGCAAGGCTGGGAGAGCTCCTGAAGCCTTCCCCCAAACGCCCCCGGTCAGCTGTGATGCCTGAATTGCTCATGCAAGGGAGGAGTCCTCCCACACTGGGACACCCTGGTTGCCAGCTCCAGTCCCTCCACGTCCCTCCGTGGTGGGGACCACGCGCAGCCTCCAGCTCACAGTTGGGATGGGTCCAGCGGGGCTCTCCCTCCCCTTGCATGGCCTGCCCATGGGCACTGTGCCCCAGAAAGCTCTGCTCACACACCCACTTCCCTGTTTTCCCCCACAAAGTGCAGTTCAGTTCAAATGAATGTCTGCCTGCCCTGCTTGGTGTGAGCCGGGGCCAGCAGCCACAGAGCAAGCAAACTCATCCCGATTCCTGCTTCCCTTCCCCAGCCCTTTCAGAGAGACCTTCTGAAAAGCAGTTTATTTTTAACATAAGAAAAAGAGCATGTTTCTCTTCCTTCCTGCATTGACAGACAGGTGCTTGCTCATGGGAGAGCCTTGAAATAGGGCCAAGAAAGACGAGGTCTCCAGGAGAAAGACTGATCTGGCACACTAATGGAGTTGAGCTCAGGCTGCCATTTGGGGGATACCCCTGTAAGCATCACCATTGGCTTGCCAGGCACAATGCTGATGGGCTGCAAGTCATGGCTGTCTCTGGCTCAGGCATGGGGAGCAGGATGCAGGTGGGAGGACATGGGTCACAGTGCAGGGTGGGGGCTGGAGGAGGGACCAGCAGGGCCCTGGGGGTGCTGTGTTGGTGATGAAGCATGCCTGCATTTTCCCTGAGTGGAGGTAATGCTGAGAGAAAACAGCCCCAAAACTGAAGGTCCTGGCATGTGGCAGTGCTGTTTCCTTGGGGAGTCTCCCAGCAGGAGGTTGTCACCTCTTGTCTCCCAGACTGCATTCAGTATCTCCCCTGGAGAGGAACAGTCAACTTTGACTAAGCTGGAAAAAAAAAAAAAAAATCAAAGGCCTTTGCTCCAGCAAGACTCAAAATAGGAGCTGTTTCCTCCCTGAGAAGAGGAAATTCCCAGCTTCCCACAGAGAAGCTTGTGCTGGCTGGCTCTGCGGGAGACTGGACTGCCCCAGGCTGCTCAGCAGCTGCATATCCTGAGGTTCTGCCTCAGTTCCCCATTCCAGAATGCAGTGAGCTGACAGGCTTCCCACAGCCTGTGTTAGGGTCTGGCCACCAGGAAGGACTGCTCCTGTGAGGATCCCCATGCACAAGGAACCTTGTAGCCACCCTGCACAGAGTAGCGCTGGGACCTGATCATATGCCTGCTGACAGTCAATGTGCCCCATCCTTTTCTGGCCCAGCTGGTGCTGGCCACCTCTGAGCTGCCCAAGACTGACTTTTAGCTTGTCTCTCCAGGATAACTCTGCCAGGATTTCTATTCCAATTTATGAGCCCTTCCCACCTGTCTGGGAAAAAAAATGGGCTGGGATGGGTGGTGGTGGAAATGCCCCCAAGGCAAAGATCTGTCCGCTGTGGCCATCCCACCCCTGTGCACCCTGCTCACTTCCAAGTCCCTGCAGTAGATTTGCTGAGCTGTTCACCACTGGTTTGAGCACATTTGTCCTCAAGCCTCCTCCTAGCCCTCTTGCTTACCCCTTTGTATCTGACTTGCTGCGTTTTTTCAGCTTTCCTGATCTTTTGGCAGACCTTCTGCTCTTCAGCATCAACCTTTTTCCTCTGCTCCCCATTCTTTCCCATCAGCTGTGCAGGGGCTTTACAGGATGCCCTATTTGGTCTTTGCTCCATGTTTTACTGAGGCTCTTAAAAAGGTGTTTTTTTACAGCCTCCAGGCAGCTTGGAGGCCTCTGGCTTTCTGGACCACACTGTTGAGAGGTTTGGGATTGGCCTGTTTTTTCCTTTTTTTGACACATTTCCTCATTTTTACATGTCTTGCAATCAAATACCCACATGCTTGATTTATTCAGCCTTCTCTTCCTTACCATAAAATTAAAACCAAGTGGCATTACAGCTGGCCTAGACCCTCCCAAGCTAAGCCCCACGTGCTGTGCAAGAGCAGATCCAGAAAAGCATCTTCTGTGGTTCTCAGACTGCTTCTGAGGGGATGGCACCATGTATCACATTCAAAGGTTTTATCCTTACATCTTGTCCCCTAACACTTTGATCCAGTCCACAAGTAGGTAGTCGAAGTGTCCCCTTGTTATAGCCTCCCCTGAAATCCCTAAGTATCTGGCTTTAGGTACCTGGCGTTGGTGCGGGAGCACTTGTAGTTTTGCCCTTGTTCTGCGGCTCAGATGTGCTGGCTGTTCTCCTGGCACTGCAGAAGATCTGATTTGCCTTCCTTATTTATTGCAGTTACGCTGTTTGTTTTCCTGCTGGCATTTTCAGAAGTCTACTGAACATTAGCTGCGTTCCTCACATCAGTCCCATCAGGCCAGACCATGTGCTCTCCCCCAGCCGCCTGCTTCTGGTTTAAACACTCTCTGGCACTGCAGTTATCAGTGCCAGCAGCCTGCTTTTGTTACGATGAAGGAACAGCATTTCTCTCCTGTGCATTTCCCTAGCAACCCAAGAGGTGCTCCAAGTCTGACCATAGCTAAACGTCCTCTCTCTGACCCACTGTCTCATCCCCACCCTGAGACTCCAGCTCTCTGCATGTTTCCTGGGTCTCACCCCTGGGCCTGGCAGGGTTTCAGAGAGCATCACAGGCAGGTCCTGGGTACCAGTGTCTAGCCAAGCAGCCTGCATCTAGCTGCCAGCTCACTCTTCAGTACTGACCTACCACACAGCATGGTACCATCAGCTTCTCTGCTGTAGTCGGAGCATCTCCCCAGCAGTATGTGAAGGCAGTGAGCATTGGGGCATACTGGTGGAGTTGCTTACGGCATACAAAGTAACTGCCACCAAGCACAGCTTTCCCCAAAGAGCCTGACCTGCTGCCTAACCCCGGTGATGAGAAAATGGGCCATTTTCTCCCAGCACTTACAAGCTGCCTTTGGCTCGTCTTCACTTGCTCAGCAAACGCCCCCGAACAGGTCAGCACTTTCTTCACAGCAAAGGTATGCGAGGAATTTCTCCTAAGGCAGCTGGACCCTTTCCAAAGAGGGCGAGCTTCCAAATTCCCATCCACCCCAGCCCCAGGCAGAGAAACAAGGTGCAAACTTGGACCCTGAAGGCTTGCTGTGCACTTCCACTTCTGCCTTTTTGTCTGCTGGAGCTGGGGAAGAAGGGGTCCTCTCCACTCCCCTCCCACGCCTGGGTTGACTGCACCAGGGAAAGGACTGGTCCTGCCCTGTCTCTCCCAGAGAGACCTTTAGGTGTCACAGCTCTCCCCAGATGGTGCAGCTAGAAGACGCAAGTGTGGATTTGCAGCCGTCTATGCTCCCCTTTCTGCTCTATAGAAGTGCCTGGGACTGCTGGGTGGTGGGTAGTGGGCAAGAAGAGGCTCCTCATGTGCAGGCTGTATGGGGCTGGGGGATTCTTGGGCACTTGCTGGTATCATTGCCTCCTGGGATTTATTTTTTTTTTAAATCTCAAATTGCTTCTCAAAGCTCCAGCTGTTGGGCTCACGTGCTCAGGCGAGACACTAGGCCATAAAAGCCCATCACCGGCCCTCCTGGCATGTAGAGACACTTGCAGATGTGTCCCCACAGGCATGCTTTCCACCTGTTCCCACTTGGCGGGCCCTGCAGAATTTTTGCCGGCAAGGCTCAGAGCCCTGTAAAGCACGGTGAGCGCCCTGGCCTGACTGAGGACAGACAAACTTGGCAAGCTGGAGAATAAGCACACCCTCCAGGCACGGATACCAAACCACCCCCTGCGTGTGGTAAAACCAACTGCAGTTGAAATTGCTTATTCGGATATCTGAAACTTCCTGCTATTTATGAGCATGGCTGCTGGCTGCAGAAAGAAGGCTGCTTATCTGTGTTGTGCTGTGGGTTTACGACTTGTCTGCCTTTCACACCCCCCACGGCCCCTGGAAAAGGTGCAGCCCCTCCTGCCTGGCCCCAGCCTCTGAAGTTGGCTTTTTGGCACATCACCCAGTCGGCACAGCTGGATGCTCATCTGCTTCATTTCTCTGGCTTTACTTCTTGGATAGGAAAGTTGGCTTTTTTCTCCTGCCCATCTGCTGGGAAGGCGAAAGAGCAAGGGGATGCGACCCCTCTGTGCATTCACTAGGAGAGTGCCAAAGACCCTTGAAAACCAAGCACCTAGGAGAGCAAATGACCAACTCAGCCTTGGCCACCCAATGACATTTTCCAAAGCCTGGTGACCCAAATGTACCTAGGATTTCACAGAAGCAAAGATACCAAGTGTTGGAGCTACTCTGGGCTCTGATGGAGCACCTCTACAAACATGGTACCCATTTCTTCCTCCCTCCCTGAATCAGCAGATCACCCCCAGAAAACATCCACAAACTCCACTTTTGGAAGAGAGGTGCAAGGAAATAGGTTACAGGTGGTTGACCACAACCAAACACAGGGATGAGCACTGCCACCATGCAGCTCCCATCAACCCCCATCTTGAAGAGTGGTCCCAACCACTTGAGTATTTGAGTACCTTGAGGCACTGAATGGCCCACACCTTGTGGTCAAACTTTAGGTTGCTCTAAGCTTTGGGCCCCTGAGGGCTTTAATGGGTCTTGATGACCCTGAACAGCCTCACCTGGGACCCCCACCCACCCATCCTCCAGCCATGGGCCCTGCTCACTTCAGCTCAGCCCTGAACACCCAGTCCTGGCCTGAGCTCTGTGAGGGCATGTTTATTGATGCCACTGTCTCCAGGTGGACCTTGGACCTTTGTAACAGGTAGCTTACTTCAGGTGCTGTTTCCTGTGTGGACCTCATACTTGTGTGGCAGGCAGCTTGTGTTCAGCCCATCTGCTGGATGGCCCTTGGACAGTTGCAGGTAGCTGGTCTTTGTGTCTGGCCCCATCCCCTGGATGGAGCCTTCAGGTCCACACTGTGGCCTTGCTCCCAGTGTTGCCTCCAGCCCCCTCTCCTGCTGCTCCTGTCTGGACCTCAGCCCGGGTCCATCCTCTTGCTGTGGCTGCTGACAGACCCTGTTACCCACATGTATCACAGCTGGGAATGAGCTCCTGCAAAGCAGGTGAGGGCTGGAAAATGAGAGGCATTGGCTCTCCTGTACTCACTCTGGGGAGCCTCCGCACAGGCCAGGCCTGCTGCCAGAGCAGGGCTGTCCTGCCTGCCTCTTACCCAGGGTGGGCTTGTTCCCTGTCCCCCAAAGGACAGGTTTTAAGCTGAGAGTAGGATCTCTTGCATGTCTGAGAGCAATTTCCTTGTCTTCCTGTGTATTTTCTGGCAGGGATCCTGCCCAGCTGGCTGCACCCTCCTTGGGGAGGAGGTTGGCTGGGTACCTTGGCTTCCTCTTCATCGGCAGCCGCCATCTATGGCGCTGTGATGGGATGCCCTGGCTCCTGGGAATTGTGCTTGGTCACTCTTTGGTGGGATTGCCCTGCCCTCTGCTGATCTTTGCAGCAGCAAGCTGGGAGCTGAGAAACAGGCCAGCAGGCAGCAGCCTAGCTGGGCTCCCAGGCAATGAATGCAGGGGTGAAAACCTCTACAGATGCCTGGCAGGGTAAATATTCTGGAAGAAAGCAAGCAAGATGTACTCTCAGCTGCTCGCCTGTCTTGCACATGCTCTAAAGGGTAAAAGCAGGCCTCTGCAGCCAGGGACCCCTTTTCCCTGGGTGCTTGCTGCCTTGATTGAAGATCAGATGTGTTTGATCTCAGGGAATCAAACAGCAACAGACCCTGACCAGCAACACTGGGGACCAAAGCAAGACCCACTGGTTGGAGAAAAATGGGCAAAAGAGAAGTAGCTCAAGATTTGCAGATACAGCCATTCACGTGCTGCTTGCCACCAACAGAGGATGGCCAAGTCCTGCACTAGGAAAGCATGTAACATGTGGGACAAGCTATAGAAATAAAGCCTCTAGAATAGCCTGAAATTCTTTGCTTCGTTTTTTTCTTTTCTTTTCCTTTTTTTTCCTCCAGAGGTTTATTTCTGCATCTGTACAGTGTTGGCAGCTGCAGCTGTTAGTTTCAGCTCACCTTAAAAAGTATGCAGTTACGCAGGTCTAAAAGCCATTAATTGGTCTCTCCCTTTTCATGGTCCTGGGTCTCTGCGTACAATAACATGAATTTCATATTCCCACATTGGGGTGAAAGAAAGCACGCAGAGAAGAGCTGTCCCATGGGCAGGGAGAGGCCAGGAGCCACCCAGACTTCCCTGCCAGGCTGAGGTGGCCCCAGCACACGGAGCTCCTGGGATCAGCTCTGCACAGAGCTCCAGCAGCACAGCCAGCCATTGTCCCAGAGACAAGGCTGCCTCCTCTATGCCCTGCAGAGCTGGTCTTGCAGCACCAGCAGCCCAAACCTGGAGGAAGGATTCCTCTCTGCAGCTCTTAGCAGGAATAGTGTTTGAGCTGCCAGGTTTGAGACGGAGTGGCTGAAGTCATTTGTCATGCCTTGAAGGGCTGGAACAGAGAGGAACAGAGTCAAGGTCAGAGCCCAGGTCTGCAAGGGCCCCGGGAACCTCTCCTGGCAAGGCCACCCCACCCAGCTCTTCCCATGGCCAGGAGGGAGCAGGGGCCAATGGGATCAGCCTGAAGGTGCTGCCCACGATTACCCCACGTGCCCCTGAAATGTCTCTCTGCTCTGCCCACACCACCCCT
>RSEF01000002.1:91909078-91931560 GCA_003993805.1 Himantopus leucocephalus
AGTGCTAGAAGATGCTGATGGAGCTGCTGGGACCAGTTGTACACTGCACAGAGCTAGGTAGGAGTGAGACCCACATCTGTCCCAGTGGCATGTTCTGGCTTGGAAATGGAGTTGGGTGGCAGCCAGACTATCTAAGATANTTGGGTGGCAGCCAGACTATCTAAGATCAGCTTGACCTCGCTGTACCAAAGAAAGATGCCATCCATCTAATTTTACAAGTACATGAAGATGATTTTGCCATATTGGGTAGGCTTTAAACAATTAGACAGGCTTAAAGAGCTTATTTGAAACAGGTGGGAAAGATTCTAAGCTCATTTCTGAATATGGTAATTGTGTAATAAAAACAGATGACTTGGCAGAGAATTTTTTTTGGTCCTTTTGATTATTCCCCTATGCCCAGTTGCATCTGGACTTCCCCTCTGCCCCCTGTCCCCTCCATCTTTCCAACCCATTGTGTATGTGCATCCTCAAAAAAACAGAAATACTCTGTCTTATCAAACCCAAAATCCGTATGTTATCAGTCTGTTTCTACCAGTGCTCCCACTGAAGAGTGTGGGTTGTAGATTAGTGTATGTTAAGTGCTTATTTTGTGAACAGAATCAATAGTTCTCCTTGTTTCCATTATTTTATTTTATGAGCATTGGATTCTGTTATATTCACTATATTACATCTGGGGTAACCTTCCAGAGGATTCAAATGCCTTATTTTCAGGACTTCTTTTATTTTAAATTTTAAATCTCATTCCCACCATACTCTTTTGTATGATAGGTATAGAAATTGCTTACTTAAAGACTGTAGGGTGCACAGTGACATTAGTAGTTATCAAGGCAATGCTCCTAGTGACTAAAGAGATGAAAGGAAAGAGCAAATGCTTTTGAGTTGTTGGGGCTTTTCTTACTCTTAAATACATTTGTTTTTCTTGTGGTACTCCACTGAGACTAAGAATTTAGGATTGCTGAAAAACAGTTAAACAAGTGTGTGCTTAAAGGCAAGAAGTGATACTTTGGCTCAGCCTTGCCTTCCAAGATGGATGAATCCATATTTTGGGAATCCAAACACCATATATGAGCAAGCATTCTCAGTGAATGACTTGGTTATAGTGCAAAGTTTCTTGGTTAATATGCCTGTGTGTGGTTTTCTGTGAGAACTATGCAAATGCATAGCAAAAATTTGAATTCTAAGATCCCAGTTTGACCCATATAATGCATAAGGTTTTAATATGATTTGGAAAAACAGAGCCTTTCTGTAGTAGACCTGTGTTTTTGAAGTGTCATTTAGTGTCTTTCTAATGTCTTAGAGGTACTGTAACTTCCTAGGTATAAACTTTCAATTCATGTTAGGATTTCTTTCTGACAAAACAGTGCCTTTTTAAAAACTTCATTTTGAGATTATAAAGGTTTCACTTCAAGTATATCCTGTAGCAATGTAGCCCTATAAAAAGCACTTGAACTTGCAATGAATATCAATTATTCTGCAAAACAATTCACTGAGCTCCAGAAGGATGCCACAGCTGGCTTGTATTAAAGGTGTGTTCAGGGCACATGGCTATTCTGCTGTTACTCTAATGTTACTGTTAACTTCCAAAGTAAATAATGTCTTTATCTTTCTCGATGTATTCATCAGGGCATTGTGCTGTGTCTAGCTTATAGAATTTGGCTTTACTACTTCCATTCATCTTCTACTTGTCATGCAATGTCTAGTACAAGGGTAATTGATAAAGAAGTGTGAACTCAACTGAGTAAGATATATAGAGTGACCATGCTTTGAAAAATGTGTACGATGTTACTTGTTAATAATAAATATGTTTAAGGAATGGTTTGTCACTCTGGATGACAGATGACGTTTCTTGGTTGCTGCTGTGAGGAAGGTTACTACAGCTATGAGATATGAATGAGTGGACTAAACTGTAAACTGTATTGGGATTATAAGAAGGCAAAGGTTTTTGTTACTTGCTTTACACTTGACTCAATTTTAGAGCTGGGGGAGAACATTGTAGATTGTCACATCAGATGTCACTCAAAGGAAAATTGTCTCCATAGACAATAGAAATTGTGCGGTACCTGGAATAAGCATGCCTACCTCTAAATGAGTGAGCTATACTTTTTTTTCCCCCTCAGAAAGGGCTTTCAAAGACATGATACCTCATAGAACGTGATTGCAATCCTGTTATCTGAGGATTTGTTGCTGTCAAGCAAGCTGGAACTTCAAACAAGCCCTTTGAAAATAGTTTCTGATAGTGTGTAGAAAAAAAAAAAAGTATGAAAGTGCTCACCCTGACAGTATGGGGCTTTTGTTTGTGCTGCTTCCACCCTCCCTGCAGGAGAGGCCCCATGGCAGAGTATCCGAGGGGTCCGTTCAGCTCTGTGGGTGGTGTAGGCACAGTGTTCTGCGCCGCGCCACTTCCAGTAAGGTGTTTATCCATTTGACTTAATTCAATTCCTACATTTCTTTATTTAGGACGGAAAGCACTTCCATTTTATAGAAGAATATATTTTAGAGTTGGCTTACATTGCTCAATGGGCAGCAGTTTTTATTTAAATATAGATGTAATACACGATGGTGTGTATATCAAATTGCATCAGACCTTCATAAGACAGACTGTGCTTTCAAAACTGTGTAAAGTCACATTAACTTGTGGTACATTTGTTTACATAATATCACAGTTCTTCTAAATATTACACTAATATGCCCTAAAATGTTTTGCAGCAACTAAAGTTGCTGCAAGGTTTGACATAGATACATAGTTTGAAATCCAAAGTATATATTTCATCCTCTACTTCCAAAGTATATAGTTCATCTTCAAGCAGATGCCTAGACACTTTTCTTTCTTTTTTCTTTCTTCATTACTAATCCACGTTTTTGTAGCCACTCGCTTGTTAAAAAGCATACATACTGACTGGGAATTTAAATCTTTATTTAATATTTCATCTCATTCCTAAAAGTTTTGATTTAAATTGCTCTGCTTAATAAGGTACAGTGTTCTATTAGTATGGGATGCAATTGATGAGCTTTTTGCTGGTGGATATTTCTGTTCGTATAAGATTCCACATGAATGAAACATCAGTCTTTTATGCTAAATCTCATCTTGTTGCTTGGCATTCAGAGGTCTTTAAGCTATTTGGTGGATGGAGGCTAAAATATGCATTTGATAACACTCTATTTTGTTGAATTGGCCATGAGTTTCCAGTTTCTTTTGCAGTGCTCAAGATAACTTTATTGTCATTAAGTTATCACTGGAATTGCTGGGGATAAAGTTCCTGAGAAAATGGTCTTGGAGCATTAAAACTCTGAAGTTCAATACAAATCATAAAATTGAGAGAAGCAAAGACCTTATTTAAAATAAAGCCAAACCGAGACTCTCTCCCAGACTTGCTGGCAGGAAAGTACTATCAGAAAGCATTCGTTTGTATTTCAACAACAGACAAAACTATAAGTTTTCCTGTTTGTCCTGTTTGTTTCTAATGGATTGTTGGAACATGCAGAATAGATGTTGGGTGTAAGAGTATGTTGTGAAGAAGTACATAAGGATACAAACACCCAGAGTATGCGATCTGAACAAGTAAGGAGGAACACATACTGATTTTTTTTTCTGAAATGCTGTTATTTGACTTTGTAAAATGGCATTGCAGTTTTACAGTTGGCTTTTTATTTTTTGTAGTTGCTTTAAAACCTTTCCCTATGGTATGCCTTTTGCATACCAGTTTCTTTGCTGCTGATACAGTTCTGAATATGTTCTGGACTTCTTGGTTTGGATGTTAAAGCTTATAGGTTGGGGTTTTTTTAAATGATTTTATTTTTTATTTATTTTTTAAATCCATGGATCTTGACCATGCTGGCTATGAACACGCAGATCTGTGAGTAAAAAGAAAAAAAAAAAAAAGAAGTGATCTATGTCCATAGATACAGTTATAAAATGATGACTATGAATGTTGGGTTTTGTCTCAAAAAAATGGAAAAAAAACTAGCAAAAAATCCAGTTGCTAAAGATACAAAAATTACTGAGGAGGTACAGTGTGAGAGTAGGGAAGGGATGTTGACACTGGTGATGGCAACAGAATGTCCTGATTGGGGGAGGAGAGGTCTTTTCAGAGAGGAGCATATATTCCTTTATATATGTTATATAAATATATATATATTTGTTTAAAAGCTGCAGTGGCTGTNTTCCTTTCTTTAAAAGCTGCAGTGGCTGTTAGACCTACAGGTGTCCAGCTGCTTAGCATCCCTAGGGGGCAAGTCAGAGGCATGGCAGAGATCAGGCATCCTGTGCCTTGTAGGTTATTAATCTCTGCTCACTGGAGCAGCTATTCCCATAAAAGTATTGCAGCAAATTTTATCACAATATTCCTGTAAATGTCTATGTGAATTGTACTAAGGAAAGGGTCAGTCACAGGCTAAAAAATTATTTAAACTCGTGGGGAGTTTTGTTAAGCTATGGGGGAGGAGTTTTTTTCAGTTGATGCTGTAATATTTTTCACTTTTTAAGGGTGGATAGGCAGGGGAAGTTGTCACGGGTGTGGTGAGCTTCGTGGACAGCTAGAGAGCTGGGGACAACACAGCAGGAGAAAACTTCAAAAGGGTCTTCTGCTGTATGCAGCAAAGATTTGGATGGTGTTTGGGTATGCTGTTTTGATGACAAGAAGCAGAAACATACCCTTTCTAGATACAATTTATATTTAACTCTAGATTCCACAGAAAACTGCATTCATCAAAAAAAAATCACCAAGTTTTTTAAGCCCAAGAGAGTCTTATGCTGTGCTCAGTGACCTTGTAGCTACAAAGAAGTAATAAACTGTTTTGCCAAGGTTGTAGACTCTGTTAAAAGCAGCTCTTAAGATGTGTATTGCTGTCTCTATTGCAAGCCTGCATTCAGCTGTTACCAAAATAGAAAACAAACTTCTTCTGAGCTAAATGCTTGTCTAATTGCTTTAGTTAGCCCCAAAGATGATATTACAACAACATTCTTGGAAAAGCTATTCCAATGTTTAATTGTTCAGCTAGTGGTTTTTCTTGGCTAACCTAAATTCCCCTTGTTCCAATTTAAACTCAGGTTTTCCTTCCTTTGTATTCAAGACTGGAAAATAATGCCATTTGCTTTCTCTTGCAGAGATGTATGAAAGACTTCCTTTTTTTCAGGCTGTGACATATATTCTCTTTCCTCACAGATTACATCCCTGAAATCCTTTCAACAGTTTTGCTCCACTGCGTTAAGCTCTCTCCAACTACTCCTTTTCTTTGAGATGTGACACCTCAAACTGGATGTTACTGTTCTGGCAGCTTTGTTAATGCCCGGTAAAAAAGATTAACTTTAGTGTCCTCTAGACTATTTCACTTTGTGTAGCATGTCAAGCTGATTGTATTCTTCAGTCATATGACACATTACTTAGATTTGTCTTGGGATCCATTATAACCTTTGATCCTAAGGGGCTTTCACCTAACCAGTTGTACTGAGTTATTGCTTTCAAGACTAAAACTTCCTTGCACTTGCAATTTAGTAAAGGCACAGAAGGGTTTTTTTTTTTCCCCCAGACACTTCAACTTAAGATCATTTTGTGTTTTAGCATTGTTCTGTTCACCCGTGTACTTTTAACCCTTAATGTCACTAATGAAAATACTAACTGCTCTTGGATGTAGGACAGACTCCTTCAGATCCATCTGTGATGAATCATTGTGTTTCAAGTGTGCTCTGGGTAGATGCTCAGTGTATTTTTCCAATCTGTTATGCATGTTCTTTATGATAGCCTCATGGAGGACATACTGTCATGACTGAATTTTGTGTAGGTTTCAAAATGTGACTGCATCAAGAGTTTGCTAAGACAGAGACAAGACTTTAGTTATTTTTCCCATATTCTAAAGTTATGTTGCTTCTTGTGTAGAAGGAAGCTGGACTAATCTAGAATGACTGTTCTTGATAAAACCACATTCCTCTAAATTTTATTGTTCTCCAAAATTGTTCCATATTTTTTATGAATTGAAGATTATATGGCTGGTCTACAATATCTGCATTGCTCCTAAACCTTTCTTTTAAAAGTTGGAAATGTTTATTGGTTTTCATTCATCTGGATGGTTACTATCTCCCACCATGTTCACTAATTTTTATTGTGAATAACTTGGAGAGTTTACTGAAACAATCTCAGAATGTTCAACAATGGATTACACCTCACAAACAGCTTTAAAAACATTCAACAGAACTCCCCGGGACAGCCTTCTACTGTTTTGGACATCGGTCTTATCCCTTTGTCCCTGGTATGGAGTTAACTCTCTCATTGCAACTTACCTGTCTAATGAAGGCAGGCAGAGGAATGCTAACCTCTGGCATTGGCCTTCTCAGGGTTGCTTGTTCTGCAGTAGTTCATACTCAACTAAAATGCCCAGCAGGTTGATGTAGAAGTTATCTGAAATGGCTTTGGGTTCAAAGTAGAAGTCCAATACTCAGGTAGTAGTAGGTTCTCAACAAACTTTGCTTAAAGATGCTTGCTAAGGGGCAAAAGTTGCATCTGAGCTTTTGCTTCCTCCTTTTCTCTCAAGCAAGTTAATGAGGCAGTACCTGGTGGAGCTGCAAACACTGTCTGTCAACCAAAAGAACATTGCCTGCCCCTAGCAGTGCTTAAATGCAACCCTGGCTGCCACCAAGGCTTGCTTTCCTGCAGGAGGGCAATGGTTTGTTGCAGAAGGGCAATGTTGTATGAGAATTCATTCTGACCTGCTGTCCTGCCACTTAGGGCAGATGTTTTTGTTGTATACTATTAATGTCTAACATCACTGACAGTGCGTGTCTTGAGCTGTAATAGGAGAGGAACAGGATATATAGAAAGCAGCTTTAGGTATCAAAGCTATATAGAGACCTTTACTTTTTGATAAAGTAATTTTTTCAGATAAGAAAACTTAATACTGATTCCTTTCTGCAAGTCCCAGAAGAATAGACAAATGGGTCCTCTGCTGATATGCAAGCGATGACTTCTCAATGTTATATATTTATAGCTGAATTGCTTTTTTTTCCACTGATAATGAAGTTTAAGCTGAATTCTGATTAATTCTCCCCACTGTATTCTCAAGATAATTTTGATAGTTACAGAAATCCTCAAGTGGTACCTAAAATATTCTTGATGGTGCTACTTAGAAAGGATGCTGTTTGAGAGGAGAATCTGGATTTGAAATTAAAAAATGAAATCTACTTGTTAGCCTAACCACAAACTCAGAATGCAAACAGGAATCTGTATGTGATCCTGATCTTTATTACAGGCAGTGATCTTAACTTAGGACCCTAATATTTCTTTTTGTTGTTGTTTTTGAGGAAAACAGTTTATCACTTGGGAATATTTAGAATTCAGCAGAGACCAAATCTGAATTTGTTACACATTTTTGTCATTCATTGTGTTGTGTCATTGCGATTTTCTGCCAATGTTTCTCAGATTTCCCAAGTCTAACCTTTAAAACTGGAATGCAACTGGCATGGGAAGACTTGCGAATGCCATAATCAAGATATATGAATATAATTAAAGCAGTAATTTCTTACTACCGGCATATCTTACTTATGCATTTCACTTTCGCTGTCAGTATGGAAATTAACAGAGCAATATATTTTCATAAAGTATTGTGCAGTCATAGTCTAAGATTTTTTGTAGCTTTTTTCTCACTGGCTCTTCTGGAGAGTTACAGTCTCTTACTCCCAACAGCTAATAAACTCAGTTGTGCTTTGATCTTTTAAGTACCAACACAGAACAACTGTTCCTACTGGTGGTTATCAATGTGGCAAAAATTGCATTTCTGTTTGGACCTGTTATTCCCCGATAGAAAGTATTCGGTGTACTCAGAGGAAAATGGGGCAACTGTTAATCCATCTGCAAACTGTAATGCTAGAAATCATCTAGCTCTTTCCATTTCAGTCATGCTTTTGAATGTCTCATAGCCTGGACTGTCCAATGAGATATGTTCTGTTGTTGTTTGGGGTCTGGGTTTTTACCTCAAGGAATAAAAAGTCAAAATCTGACAATCTACAAGCATTCAGTTGGGCCCATCTTAGTTTTAGATTCCTTGAGGAAACTCCTCCAGTTCTGCAGTGAAGTTTTAGCTTCCTGAAAGAAATACAGGTCTCAGCACCTGCAGTTGTATTTAAAATGTAAAATAATGAGGTGCCTAATGAGGTTTCATGTGCTTTTTGTGTCCGTCTCCCCCTCCCCCTCACAATTTGTAGGCTGCTTTGCATTTATAATTTGATATGCTTTAAAGTAAACATTCTTCACTTGCTGATGACATGTCAGTCCCATAAATCTCTTCGATGCAAAACAATGATAGTAGTCTTTGCTTTGTTTCCAAATGATAGCTTTAAAACCTGTAATTTTAAACCACCTGCAGTTAGAGTAAATACCAGTTTCACAGTCTGATCTGCTGCTAGATTTTGCTTTCATGTACACGTTTTGATGCACTTCTCTTTCTTTTTCCACAGAAGTGGCACAGGTTTCTGTAGCGACTTCCTGCTTAATTGGCTTCACTACAATCAAATATCAAATATAATTTTATGGCATGTTGCTTTGTCTTTTCCTCTAGTGTCTACTTTTACTGAGGTGACAGGCACTCTTGAGCCAGGCTACCCCAGAGAGAAGTAAATTTTGAAATCTAACTTAAATGTAGGAGCTGAGGAGTTTTAACTGAAAAAAACCCCCAATCTGTATTAAGCAATGAACAACTCATCTGTTGTTATTTATTTAGACCTTAAACAAAAGTTGTAAGTTTTTAATGGGTTTATTTGTATCTGTGTTTTCCAGATTTTCCTCCTGGAAACTTTCTTTTCATATGAAGAAGTAGGTATTATAAATTCAGCCCATAATGTGTTAAAGTCTGACAAAATAGGGACTGCTACAAGAAAACAGAAATCTGCCTCTTTTTGACATCCCCTGTGGTTATGACTAACAATGATCTGCGGGTTAACCTGTGGGTTAAAACTCTGGTATAAACGTTTATGTTGCCCTTCGTGTCAAGACAAGGCAGTGATGCTTTTGCACCCTGAGATGATCTGCTGAGGCTGGTAATGGTCCCGATTCAGGCACCACTGATCAGAAGATGCGGAACACTTGTGGAAGAGGCTGTGAGACCAAGTTGGAGGAAGAGGAAGAGCTGCTGCAAGGAAAAGGGTTTCTAAAGGAGGAATTCAACTTTGAGTTGTATGACTTTGCTTTGCTAACATAACCTTGATTTTTAGACAGACCTGTGTCTAATTCTGCATGTTTTTTCCCTAGATGTTCAATTGTGTAGCACAATGTAACTCGCAGCCCTTAGCCCTATTATTCAATCAAACACAAAAACGTGAGTGTTAACTATATTCTTCATGATGAAGTCTTATACATCCTTGTCCTAATAAAAAAAAAAAAAAAAGTTTGTATGCTGCTTCCAGAAATAGATGAAGGCAAAATTAAAATGTCTGTCTAACCTAATCAGGCACAGATTATAGTTGATCTGTCTAACTCTGCAGTCATGCCACCCCATTCAGAGAGATTTGGATTTGCCTCTGAAAAAAACCACCCCAAAACCAGAAACCAACAACACAAAACCAAACACCCCCTCAAACCTAAAAAACTGCCTCATTTCAAATAGACTGTAGTCTTCCAACTGCTCAAAAAAACCCTGAGGGAAACAGCAGTACCTTTTGTGCAGTAAAATCAATCATTTTTGATTATAACAAGAATATTTTGCTGGAAAATGCTTGCTTTTAAATTTCACATTCATGAAATCCGGAGCAATTTTTCTTCAGAAAAGGACATGCTGCTCTGATGTTGAATTATATTTCAAGCTATATTACGTCTTGTGTATACTTGCTTGCAGACACATCTAGGTGTATTTATGATCATCTATAACTGAAGGAAGTACTAATTGTCTTTGCAAAAGCAAACAAAGTCATTTTTTAAATAATCAAATAACTGCAGATTTGCTCATGCTTCTACTGACAGTAGAGATTTTTTTTTTTTTTTATTTTTATGCCTGTGCTTGGAGAAAATGCCTGCTTCCAGCTTATTTCTGTAGAGGACGTTGGGGAAAGCTGTTTCTTTGCTTTCCTGTTAACAAAGTGTCAGGACGAATGCCCAAGTTACGAGGGTGTGAACAAAGCGAGGACTGTTAGCTCTGGCTGCCAACTGCGGGAGCGCTCCCCAGCCTGGGTCCCCGCAGCTCCTGGGGGAGCGCTCCTGAGCTGCTCACCAGCTGCTGCCCGAAGGAAGCCGGCAAAGCAATTCCTACATCGAGGGTGCAGCCTGCCCGGCTCGCTGCAAAAATTTTAAGCAGTTGAATAGAGTTACCTATTGCTTCATCAGCCTCCCAATCTGACTTCATTGTCAGAGCCAGCAGGATATACTGCATAGTCTTAATATTTAGTAAAATAAGCAAAGTCCGATGAGAGCAAGTAGGTTGTAACTGCTGATTCTTTGGTGGCTCTCCAGGTCCGTGCGATATTTCTTGATGTTTTTAGCACCATCTTTCTTCTGTTTTCTCTTCTCCCGTCCTCACCACTTGCTTTTTTGTAGGTTCCTAGTTGCTGCATTCAATCAGTTCTTTATCCTTTGACAAGTCTACCATGCTGTCGATCCCTGTTTCTAGCTCTTTCTGTATATAGCAGAGCAAAGGAGCAGGTGGTTTTCTGCTGTTTTCAAATTGACCTGGTCTATGTTAATACTGGCTTAGCCTACATACAGCTTGTACGTTCTTTTACTGCAGAGTTTCTTATTTGGTAGTCATTTGCGTTTGTTATTTTGGAGCCCACATTAAAGCTTCAGTCTGTATCTATAAATGTTCTTAAGTATCGTAACATAAAATATATTTGGACCAAATAAAAGGTTCAGTAGACAGCTAAAAGTGCAGCGAGATTCTCCCATTGTAACCCTTCAGTATTCAGCAGGCTGCTGTGATTCGAGTTCCTTCCGAACCAGGCACTGCACCTGTACCTGCAGGCAACTCCAGGTTCAAATTTAATTCCAGTTCTCCTGTAATGTTTTTCCAGATATGAATGAGCTTCAGATGCTGTGTCTTTCTGGCAATGAAATAAACTATAGGAAGTTTTGCTTTAAATTGGAAGTGAAATTGTTGGAAGATGGTTAGCTAGAAAGGGCAATCTGATGGGCTGTGATCATTGTCCAAAACAGACATGAAAATAAGAATTTTTAAACGTGGTTAGTTGTTTCTTGAAGGAAGATATTTGCTGATTAAACTGCAAGGTGAAAGATTTTGTTCACAGTTCAAATGTCAGGGGTGTATGTTCATAAATACACTGTATGGCATATACTGACTGCTTGATGCCATTTTCATAAGGTGGTTTTTTGTATTAAGAGTAAAGTTGTTTGAAATTAAATATTGAAACTATCATCTGGGATATTAATTACTGAGTAATGATTAAGCAACTCTTCAGTAAAGTCAGGAGGATAGGAACTCTCTCTTCAAAGATTAAAAATAATACTTTCTTGATGAGCATTGTAAGTTTAAAGGCTTAATAGGAATCAAGTCATTTTTAAGACTATTTAAAGAATCAGAAGACTATGTTTGCAAAAAAAAAAGAAGGAATGGACTCATTTAATTCAGAATTTCAACTATTAAAACCTGGTTGAAATAACTGTATTGAAGGAAAAAGGTTAAATCACTGGCCGTAAAACCACTGTATTACAACCCTGTTGTCAGTGTATCAGTGGCTCGATATCCATGCGCTGGGGACACTGTTTTGTTTCAAGAAGTACTGAACTACAGAAATCCAAAGCTTCTATTTCAGCATTGGCAGTTAAATCCCTCTGTGGGGCCTGTTGTCCCTTGTAAAGTAGAATATAGAGAGTTAAGATTGCTTCTGGAGCGTGTCACCCTTGTTCCTTTGCTTCTCTTATTCACCCCTGTGTGTTTCCTGTTTTATCCCTTTTGTGCACTATTTTGTTCTTGTTATTTTCATTATAGTCTATCCTTCTCATCTTTGTAGGCAACAAAGATCGGCAACAAAAAGATGATAAAAGGGAGACTCCAAAGAAACAATCAGCTCATCCGCAGCTCTCTCTTGCATCTAAAGAGAGGTTCCTACATCAGACCCATAGTGATTTTATGGTATTAGTGAACATGAGGTAGTTTTAAGTCTTCTCCTTCTTAGTGGTTGTATGTGAGAGTCTGTGTCTGTGTGGTTTTTATCTGAAGTCACAGAAGATACAAAGTCAGTATCTTAATTTCATATTTTTATTTCATTTTATGTGTATGTATATGTATATATAAATAAAACAGACCGAAAATTCAGTGGCTATTTCAGGAGCAAGACATTTCTACGCTTTGGACTTTGCTTTATTTTTCTGTAAGCATTATATGGTGTAAACATAATTATAGGGTGAATTTCCAGTCACTCAGGAAAGAATACTTCTGTATATAGACTGTAAACTCTCCAAGTTATGTTACAGTCATTTTTTATAACTTATTACTATGCTGTTATATTTAAGCTACCTGACTTTTGGTAACAATTCTTTTCATAAGGCTGTTATTAATTTAAATTGTTAGAAACTAATCCTGAATATCCAAAAGTATGAAAGTGTGTGGTGGATGCAGGTACTGCAATATCAGTGGCGAGTTTGCATTGGGCAGAGGGTAGTCTTTCAGTTCCTTTCATGTGCTTTAGATTTCCAGTCTTTGGTGGTGTTTTGTAACTTCCAAATTAAATCTAGTCTTTCCAATTAAAATGGAACATTGACTGTTTCTCATCCCTTTTCATCTGCAAATAAAGAAAACTAGTCAGGATTGCTTCTCTGCATTTAATCATACCTTGGGGGGTGATAGCTGGGGTCCCCCTGATACGGGGGGAATCCAAGAAGTAACGTGGAGTTGTTTTTGAGTGTGTAGCTGATGAAATGAAGTGGAAGGGGACAAGGTAAAAGAATGTGTCTGCGGAGCTGTATTTTTTGTTATAATTCTAGTGGGATAATTGTGGTGAACTCTTAAGTTTACTGTACAGCTAGGGTAATTATAAGAAATGAGAAAATAATATATTAAGACTAGATAATTGGTGTGGGCTATTTTATTGGGAGGGCTACCAGAGGAGTTGGGAATTATCCAAGTACCTCAAGCAACCTCAAGTGCTGAGCATCACTGTTAGTTAGAGCCTCTTGTACCAGAAGGTTCATCTGGAAAGGGTAAAGAAAGGTTGAGCTTTCAACTACTGCTAACAGAATAAATAAAAACNAAAAAAAAAAAAAAAAAAAAAAAAAAAGGGGGGGGGGTAGTTAGCTGAATATGCTGACCTCAGCTTTCCTGAATAAGGAAAAATTTTAAAAGGAATAAAAAAAAATAATGTTTCTGTCTGAAATGTGAAATGTTTGAGAGCTACTGAAGACTAATGAGGCCAGTTGTGAAATAAAATGTCAAAATGAAACATTATTTTTGAGATTTATTTTCTTTCCCCTCATGTTTTCCTAGAATTGCAATTTTGGTAAGTGCAGTATTGCTTGTGTCTTCCTTCTCTATTATGCCTTTATAGCATCTCTGTTTGCAAGCTTGACACTCCCAGCTTGTCTGCAGACAACAAGTGTACTTTAAAGTCCAAGCCGCATCAGTGGAACCCAGTAATTGGACCACCATATTTATTTGCAAATACTATATCAAGTGTTCAGCCTACATCTCGTTCACATGAAATGGTTGTTCGGGGTAGCACAGGGGCTGTCAGGTGTCAGCACTGTTGCGTGGGCACAATGGATAAACGATGCAGGAGGAGGGGGGCGAGATAAGGGAGACCCCACATGCGGACACAAAACTCTGATGCTGCATCTGTGACTGGGAAAACAAAACTAATAATTGACCTGCACATGTTTAAAAATGGCTGAGCTATTTTGGCAGTCATGCCCCATCCCTGCGTTGTGTGCCTAATGCTGGGTGATGTGGAATTGTGCTGCAGGTTCATACAGAAGGGTGCCTTTCTTCCCCAGCATCTTTTGAAAAGGGGGTAGTAACGCATTTGTAAACCCATTGGAGCACATTTTAAGTGATGGCTGAAATCAAGTTTCTGCCCATCAAATGCCCAGAAGGAATACAAATAGTGCTATGAAATTGTGGCTTTTATAGGGGTGGCAGCAATGTTTTTATTTCTAAAACGAAGCAGTGTGAACCCCAGCCCATCCTTCTGCTTTCTTATTCAGTGGTCTACCTGTTTATTAGCAAGATGCAGTTTTGGGGTTGTATCGAGATTACATTGGCGGGGGTTAGTTGTTGCTTTTTGTGTAGTTGGTTTTGGATATTTTTTGTTTTGTTGTTGTTGGGTTTGGGGGTGGTGGTGTTTTGTGGTTGGTTTTTTTTGTTGTTGTTGTTTGGTTTTTTGTTTTGTTTCTTTAAATTTCAGTTAAGTGGAGATGAGGACCAATCTAAACTCTGCTCAGTTGGTCTGATAATGACCATGTGGAGAATTTTACATGAATGCAGGTTTTGGGTCCGTAAGTCCCAAATTGATTCAGAAAGGCCTTGCTTGGCAGCTTGCTAGTCTCTCAGGAGGTGAAGCTACAAGGTTTCAGTTTTTCATTTTTGATCCCGAAGTTCTGATACTGAGCTGATTCATGGTAATTGGGGTAAGGACTGTGTGTACATGTACGTATGTATATTAGAAATGGATTCCCGGCTTCTCAGAAAACCACCTTTTCCACAGCAGGAAGAAATGAATAATTCAACAGCGGAAAACTATGCACCAAGTTCTGTAACATCATCCTACAGGCAGACTAGCACAGTTCCCCAAGATCTAGTATCACAAGTTGCGAAGACCTGTCCACAGAAACGTAGGCAAAACAAGGGCTAACAGTTTGGGTGTCTCTTTTCTGTGCTGATTTTTCAGGGTTTGGTTATTGACCAGTGTGATTTATTATCTTAAATTTTACCATTCCCCAGTGTCAACAGATGCTTTTCATACTGGAGATAGATAAGACTGAGAGGACTGAGGTCTGTTATATTTGAGTGGATTTTGGAGAGGTGAGGAAAAAAAAAAGTCCCTCAAGATAACTGGTTAACTTGTAGAACAATAGAAGTGTAAAGACCAATTTTAGATACCTGATATACCTGCTAGAATTTAGGCAGCTCCTTCTCAGATTTCTTCATTACTCGAATTTTCTTCTTTTTTTTAACCAATATGGAGATAACCATTATAGAGGGAGGATGGTTACATCCATTGCAGAGAGGTGTTGGCAAATATTTTTCCATAAAGACATGTTTTGGCAGCTACTTTTGTAATGAACTGACATTTTTTCTGGCAGATGGAGGGGTGTTAAACTGATCAAAACATTTCATTAATACTTTCTAAAAATATAGCACCTTCATAAAATAAGAACCATCACTCTGTATAAATCTTTGGCAATCTGAGTCTGCCATAGACTAATATGTTCTATATATCCTACGAAATCCATCCTTTTTAATCCTGCCTTTTCTTCTGCAGAAAAAATGTGAAGATGTCAGGATGATGTAACCCTTAATGCTTCAAATCAATTTACAAAGGGTAAGTTTTTTTGATTATTTTTTTTCATCTCTTTGCAAACATGAGCAACTATGTGAGCAGTTATATCTTTGTCCATATGACTGGGTTTGCAGTGAAATGGGAAGGGAATGTAATACAGCTAATAAGGCACACATGCCTTTAGAGAAGGAAAAGTTAGAGCCTTCTATATCTCAGTCTGCCAATTAAGTTTTAGTGACCCTTTTTTGCATTTCTTATCTTGCCTCCATCTCTTGTTTTGTGTATACTGCGCAGCTGTGACTATAAGGTAGTTGTCACCTTTTGGATGGTTTCTGAGGCTTAGCTTCAGGTTTATCTGCCATTGCACTATCTGTATGGCTCACTGCACTTCTGTCAGCCTCCTCTGCCCTAAAAGTGTGTGACTGATGGCAGCTGAGCCGCCAGGTGTGCGACGGGATGACAAGCGGTAACAGAGCCGCAGTGCAGCGATGGTCCCTCCTGTTGTGGAGCTGAGCAGGGCTGCACTTGCTCCTGCAGGGAGGGCATCTGCGCAGTCCTGTGCAGTGAGAGCGCTGGCAGCGGCTTGTTTCTTAGAGCTGTTTAACAACTGGAGCCAGGGTTAGCCATAAACTAAATGGTCCGGTTAGCTGCAGAGAAGCTACTACTTGATTTTAGTTTCTGTCTTGCTCTTCCCTTCTTTCTCTCATGTGTCCTACATTCCCCTCAGAACCCCTTTTGATATGGATCCCTAACTGCCTGTTAGAGCCTTGTGTCCATTCCCGTTCTTCCTCTGCCTTCGAGCCATGCCACCACGCTGCTGCTTCCACACTGCCTGAGCTCCCGCGGGAGGGAGCATTGATTGTTCAGGGCAGGCTATCTCTCTGCTTGCCTCTTTTGTATCTGGGATATAGGATGGAGAAGAGGACAGAGGGAGCCGAAGCCTAAAGCCCTGTGTCAATTTTCACTGCAGGTACGGTTCAGATGCGGTTGTCGTGGGATGTTGCAGCTCTTAAAGATATCTAGTATAACACAGAATTTTTGAACGATACATCTTCACATGTCTGCTAAACCCTCATAAGATTGAAATCTGAGATGTATAACTTGCCCAAACTGGAGAAATGTTTTCCACAAGATAAGAAAACATGAAGTTTTCTATCATGAAGGCAAACCCATGTTATGTTAAATCCCTGTGGACAATACTTGGACTACTTTTTCTTTGTAATTCAGTTTAAAAAATTGTATCTTTGGAAATTTGACTGAAATGTCCAAATGGCTACATTGAGCTAAGCCGTAAACAGATTAAAATAAGGCCTTGAAAAGGAAACTGTTGAGTAAGCCTGACTTGAGTAGCAAGACATTACTGACTACGCTTTCTGCAAGTCTTGCACTCTATGCTGTAGTTGCAATCAAAGCATATGTAGGGTTATGTGCTTTGAAACAGAATGCAAGTGGAGCTAGTTCGTATAGCCTCCTTTAAGCTTTAACAAAAATAATACTTTATTCTTATAACTATTAATCAGGAAGCATATATAGATATCTCTATTCAGCATAAAATAATAAATGTTTTTATATTTATCTGTCTCTCAGAACTGTTATAATTAGCCATTTTTTGGTGTATGATAGTGCATTGGAAGAAGTTGTAACAAGCGGCTTTATTTTACAAATAGTGGTATAAATATAACTTTTTTTTTTTATCGTATTAGCTCATTATCATTATGAAGTGCAAAAAAGATGCAGCTGTCCACATACCTTCAGAGAAATCTAGCTCATTTATATATTTAATCAGACTTAAGACATCAGTTACTTTTTCTGCAAATGTAATGTGATTTTTTCTGCTTATTCAGTCAGTACGGTTTTGGCATGCTGAAAAAGACATCCCCTTCCCCCTTATGGTGATTCATTTATTCGCAATAAAAGGAAGCCATTATAAAGGAAAAACACTTTTCCAACATGCATTTTCCAAAATCCTTGCAAGAAATATGGACTTCGTTTGTCCACTTACTGAGGGGTTTTACTAGTCTCCTCAGTCTTGCTTTAAACTTGGAATGTGCTATGTTTTGTGCTATCTTCATATGATATATAGTGATCAGTAAAAACTAATAAAATTTATGGGCCCTGGGAGAGCTGCATGTGCTTGATACGTGTCTGATAGTTGACTGTTTCAAATACAGTCTTGCTATGGACCCAGGAAGGCTCACAAATTTTTGAGACAATGACTTCCTCTGTGGCACTTCTACTCACAAATTTTCTATTTGTCTTTGGAGCACCTTTGAACCAAAAATGCATGCTTCCTTTTTTTTGTGATTTTTTTTTTTTAAAAAAATACCTCCTTTGTGCCTGTACAATAAAGTACTTGGTTACCCATTCACAATTAATTTAGTAAGCATAAAAATATCTATAACAGGTGCAGGTTTTGCCCATACAAACTGGAACCAAGTGTTGGACTTTCTTCAACTGCAAATCTTAGTTTCATGGCATTAATTGGTGTGTCTTAATGATGAATCTCTCCCTTTATAAAGCACAATATTAACGTATTACTGGATAGTACAAAAAAGACTAATGGAACCTAAATGTTGCTGATGATAAATTTTTCAATGTGGGGAAACACAATAAGATAATGAGTTTACTTTCATATACTCCTTCTCTCATGTTCAGGAAGTAAAGAAGGAGCAAAACTTAATCTTATCATCTAATGCATGAAGTAAATCAGGAATAAGACTAAGGTGCTTGAGATGAATGTTTAAAGAATGTCAAGCTCAGTGGCATGAAGGCAATGCCACTAATATTGATCTCTCTGTTGACAGTATTACTTCTTATTGCACAACACCCCATGGGGGTTGCAAAAATCCTCTATTGTTTTTTCTTCTTTCATTTTCCATTTTCCTCTCTCACCCACACTATACTCCAGCTGTTATTCCCCTAGAAGTGAGTTGTGGTGGATTTCCCCTGGCCAGCAGCTAAGCACGCGCCAGCTGCTTGCTCATTTCCCACCCCCAGCAGGACAGGAGGGAGGATAGGAAGAGAAAAAGCAAGAAAAATGATGGTCAAGATAAAGATGGTTTAATAAGTGAAGGAAAGAGGAGAGAGAAAAAAAGAAATTATGCAAAAACAATCATTCATCACTTCCCATAAGCAGACTGATGCCCAGACAGCCTACAAGTAATGGCTACTTTGGAAGACAAAATCCCTGAGGTTTTTTTTATTGCTAAGCAATGTTACACGGTATGGAACGTTCCTTTGGCCAATTCAGTTCATCTGTCTACAGGCTGAGGGGTGGGAAGGCTGGCAGAGTGAGAAAAAGAGGAAGCTCTGATGCCATGCAAACGCTGCTCAGCACTAGCCAAAGCATTGGTGTGTCATCAACGCTGTTTTAGTCACAAATCTGAAACACGGCAGTCTATGGGCAGCCGTGAAGAAAGCTAATTCCATCCCAGCCAGGCCCAGTACAAGGGTGCAATTAAAGAACAGATTCTTTTTTGTTTTAAATACAACTTTGTTCATCTTGTTCCTTTCCTTTTCATGAAGAAAAAAAATGTCTGGTTTTCTCTGCTTTGATTAGCTACCTGCAATGCCCTGCTGTCATTAAGGTTTCCACCACCCCTTCTGCTCCAGTGAGAGAAGAGTCGCAGTACAAGCTCCTTTTTTTCCACAGCAGTGGGTAGATAATTTCACATGTTCTGATTATTTTTCTTGTAGGTACATGATCATCTTTTGGCCCTTGTCCAAACGCTGTGTAACTTGGCAGCGTCTGATGGTTCTTTGACAGAGTCAAGAGATTCGTGGTAACGATCTAATTTTCCCACAGGGCATCTGTCAGTGCTAAGACAACCCTACGTTTTAAAGAGAAGAAATACTGAAGTTAGGAAACTGTTCAGTGAATGTGCAGCACTCTTGATAGTCAATAATTATCAGGAAATAAGGGGGAAAATAGCAGGAAAATTTTATTTTAATCCTCTGCAATGATTGTAATTCTACCTGGGCTTGTTTTACCTCCCTCTGGGTTCGTGGTTGTTTTCCTTTCTCGTCCTTTTTCCTGTGATGAAAGTGAAGTTGTACTAGAAACTGTTGTCTTTTGTAGCACTAGACTTGGAATAATAGCTGTTAATTAAACTTCACCTGAGCCAGTACAACTTTCTGCATACGTGTAAAAGCATGATACTCTATTTTGCAGAGAAGAAAGCATCCAGCCTTGCAAAAGTTTTTCTCATATCTGTTGATATTGCTGGACATGCAAAGACCTGTGTGTTCAGCTTCTCTCTTTTCACTTTGAGAATGTGTGCGAACTCTACAAGTAACAGAGAAGAGTAACCTGCAGGTCGAACAATAGTTCAGACTTTTCAGAACAGAGTTAAAGCACCTGGTGCTTAGGAAAGTATGAGTGCATTGTAAGACAAGACAGTATTAGTGCTTCCACCAATTACTTAAGGTATAGTAGCAATATAGTACCAATAACATGCTCTTTCTTCCCCCTCCAATTTTCAGAATACTTTATAGTATGGAAGAAAATGATCAAACTGCTGTTCATACTTTGCATGTGTTTCAGGTGGTTTGATTTGACAGTTGTGTTTCTCAGCTCCAAAAGCAGGCATATTTTTAGCAGTTGAGCTGCATATTTTGATAATAATAGTACACTAGTTCCTCCTGATTTTTTTGAATTTCATGAGATACTTTTGTAATCAGTAGTCCACATCTGTAAGTTTTGTGTTCTCACACGGAGTATGAGGAAGTTTACAGGTTGTTATTATTCTTTCTTAATAGTAAGCAAATGAATCTCTTAGGAAAGGTGGTCACATGTGGTCACAGCTAGCTGCATAAAATCTTAGTTATGTGTAAGTGGATTATGCTGGGACAGGAATTTGTAGATCTATTTATGGAGAAGTAAATTCTCATCCAACTATTTATGGACTCCTGAGTCTGTAAATGCAGTTTGAAATAATGACTGTGAAAAATCTCAGCTCCTGCATGGATGTCCCAAAAGTGTTCAGTGCTAAAGACTTCGGCATAGTTTATAGAGGGCAGTTTGAGTTTCAATAAAGTTTTTATTCATTTGCATCTATAAGTATTAGATTAGACTGTATAATTATTTTCTTTTATAAAGCTTGTAAAGCCTGTAGACTTACAGAGAAGCCCTTGGCCTCATTAAGATGGTACATTGTCATGATGGTGACAGCTTTGCAGCAGGAGGAGAAAGTATTGTCTGCATCCAGACAGGGGCTTCCCCCCTGAGGGATATGTGGTGACAGGCAAAGAGATGTGAGGGATGCGACAGGGGCTGGAATATGCATACAGTGGTTTAGGAGACTAAAGCTCTGTCTAAACCTAATAACAGATCTCTGACAAAAGAAGATCCTTCAGGGAAGGATATGGGAGCAGGACAGGTAGAGACAACTCCGTCTCCTAATAAATATGTCTAGCTTCTGCTGACCTGTGTCTTCGGATGATAGCCTGTATGTGAGTGTATGAGTGCAGTGAATGGTATTTTAGAGAAATAAGCACAAATTATTTTCACATTGTCATTTGCACTGGGGTAGTGGAACTGTGTCAGGGGACTAAAAGCATGAAAACTAAAGTGCTTGCGGTGCAGCCCGTCCCACTTCCAAAATTGCTGTTTTAGAGGTTTTGACTGCAGTTCAGAAGAGATTTGCTCCGTATGGCTGCAGTGGTGTACCATTCCTGTTATATTGGCCGAGAAAAGGCTTTACTGTGTATTAATAGAATTATGTCAATTCAAAAAGCAGGTCTTTAATTTTGAATTTTGCATAGGAAAAATACCTAAGGGAGTGAATGACCTCTATCTTTCCTTGCAACTGAGGTTTCTGTTGGTTGATGTGATCTGCAAGGGAACTACAGTGGTATTTTCATTGGCTCGATTCTTGTTCCCCTTACCTTGGCTACCTACGTAGCCGAGCTCGTGCGAGAAAGTATTTCTTCCCTTTTAGGGGCTTGAAAACTTTAGGAAGGCTCTAGCTCTAGAGTTTGCATCCTGTTTACTCTTATGTATAGGATAGATAGATTTAAACTCCCACTTCCTTCTCCTCTGGTGAATTTCGCATATTCCTGTTGTAGAATAAGAGAAAGTGTTTAAGTGTTTTCTAGGTATGCTGGTCTACGGTTTCACTTTGCCCTTAGTTTCCAGGAAGAAACATTAAATGGAAATCATTTTTCTTTATTTGCAATAGGTCAAACTAATTTAGCTAAAGTTCACACCCATCTACATAGAAGATTATTGTAAACACAATAAAATTCAAAGGTCATTTCTGTGACTGAAAGAGGATCAAAGGTGCTTTCTGTGCTATTTTAATTCACTTCAGAGAGTTGTAATGAGTTTAGTAAAGGGTGAAAGTCCAAGGCTTTCCCTTGCCATTGTCCTTTATATAACTCTATTAACTATTCATTGGTCTATCGTTATAACATGTTCAATGGTGAATGAAGGAGAATCTGGCAAGGGGAACTTAGTTGGAGTAAAGACCTCCTGATGTATGCTGATTTTGTTGATATGTTTCATCAGTTGAACAGTAGTAGCTTAGAAAGCAGGAGTCAATCTTACCCCTGATTATGAAGCCTGAATACTTATAGCCCATTACAAAAGTAAATGCTGATCTCAAGAGTCAGGCTCCAATGCCATTGTACTTTATACAGTTTCAAAAATAATCTTGAATAACAGACCCATACACGGGATCTTAAGGTGTTTCCTGGTGCTTAAGGAGGAATATGCCTTGCTTAGTTCCTATAAAATGCTAATATTGCCAAATTTTTCATTTACCTAACAGTCAGAATATTTGCTATGGAGCTAGTCTAGCCCAAGTGGGCCATTTTGAAGCAATTTAAGTGGAGGTTATTAGGCCCTGACACTACTTTTAGGCCTGAATCGTGATTACATTTGGCTTGCTACCTGCAGGTAATGACCTCTTCAGAAATCATGATTTGCAGTACAGATAATCAGGAAAACCTACCCAGGATTCAGTGGTCATCAGTTTGATAGTACCATAAATGAAGATGACTTGTTCATGTAATACATAATTGTCCTGGTTTGAGGTAAAACAGGACCAATTTTGTTC
>RSEF01000002.1:91939938-91972482 GCA_003993805.1 Himantopus leucocephalus
AGAAACATCCAGATTGCTGCTAATTTTCTCTCTAATATTTAATGACTTGTACAAGCAGAAACGAAGATTTTATTTTCTTATGTATAACAACAAGCAAATCACGCTATAAGTATTCAGACTAGTTTTTGCTTATTCATAGAAAAACAAATTACTTGCCATTGTAAGATTAGGAAAATGTTACAAATAAAATATTCACACTAAACTATCCACTTCATGAAAATTGGCTTTCAACATATTTCTTTATTTCTTAAAGAACAGTGACTCTGGGTTATAAAATGTAACTCCTTGATATTTTTTACAAATAGTAATGACCCTACCTGATTTAAGGTGAGATAGAGGCTACCTTTAGATCCTGATCTAATTTGGAATGAGGCAAACATTAACAGCGGCTTTACTAGGCTAGGAACCTAAACCACTCAATATGAGAATAGGTAAATTTTATGGTGGTCTTTTTTTTTTTGCTTTCTCCCATTTATCAACTCTCTGATACCTAATATGTAATATTTAAATGTTGTTGTGGTTGAAATACCAGGTATCACATAAACTTGCCACATCACGTTTAGGCTCTCCATATAATGATTTTAAAAATTTCTTCAATCTTTTTGTTAAAGATGTTTTATCAATTTCACAGACAATGGCAAACTTTAATCTGAAAAGTTTATTTTCCATGCATTTTCTCTAGAACCATCTGTTAAATCATCCTACATCTATTACCATTATTTTTTTTAATGTTGCAGCAATATGGACAAATCTTATCTGAAATACTGAAATTGGAGCTTTAGTGTAATTCTTTTTCTTTATGCATACACTGAAACACATATTTTTGTCTCCACTGGATTCAGGCTTTTTCAATACAAGAAATTGCTCAGAATTTTGATTTACAGTCTATTAATAATAATAGCCAGTGAGCTTGCTTAGCAACCTCTTTATACTTCTGCCATCAGCAATATTACCTGAGATACTGTAAGGAAGTCAAATTCAATTCATTTCTGATCTGTGTGGGTACTATCTCTGGCCAAGATAATTTTCTTCCTGGCAGAGGGAAGCGTCTATAGCTATTACAAGGTTGGTTAACCTATATAATGTGTGGTAGAAATGAGAAACTTTCTCTGTATCCAGCTGGTTATTAATAAAGAAGAAATCCTCTTACGCTGTCAGCAACACTTTGCTAGGATCAAAGACAAATTGGTGACTGACCATCTGTCTCTGTACATACATATTTCCCACAGTTCGTGCCTTACTGATCCATTAGATCTCACCTTGAATCAGAATAATTAACCACGTCAAGCCAATTTGACCTATCCAAAACCACCAAGACTTTTACTGTTGACCTCAATGTAGCCAGGAGCTCTGTTGGGCCCGGTTTAAAATAGTAGTTTCTGTTACTTTGGATCACTCAGTTAATTTTTATTTTGAGTATGTAAAAAAATATATTTATTCAGGTTTGTAAGATGCTGTCACAACTTTGCCATATGAAATTTACGTTTTACATTATGCAGTGACTTGTTTTCAAGCTGTTGACCAACAGTGCGTTATATACCCTTAGAGCAGTTTTCCACATGTGGCTTCACTTCAGTGCAGAAAAGATTTTATTCAGATGGAGGTTTTCAACTGTTGCTTTGAAGTATGGAATAAAAAATGGACCTTTCTTAGAGAGATAAGTAGGTGCTTTATTTGCTTACAACTTTGGTCCAATAGTATGTAACGCGTGATAGAAGAAGCAGAAATATTGTCAGGCTCTCAGGGATGCTTTCGCAATGCAACAGTGAAATTTGCTTTCTTTGGCTTACAACCACAGTCTCAAATGGTTTACACTGCATCACCTCTGCAAACTTCAATGATCTTAAGTCAGAAAATCAGTTTGTTATCAGTCTTACCCCACCTAGTCAAGGAAATAATTATTTTTTTATGAAAGTAAGAGAATTATGAATAAGAGTAGTAGGGGGTTTTATGTTCAATATGTTAAATGACAAACAGCTACAAGTAAATAGACTCAGAATTAGTGACGCTGTTTTTTATATACTACACCAATTAAAGCTGGAACTACCATGCTTGGATACCAGTTTTGTCAATCAACTTGTGACTGTTTATACAATATGGATAAGGTAATGTTTACTTATAACCTAAAAGAACTCCTTCTAAATTAAGCAGAATTATAAAGCAGTGAATATCAATGATATTCTCCCCTTTTACCTAAAGATAACTTAAAGCTGGATTAAAGCACATGATACAGAAACTGCAAAAAAGAGGAAAGATGGAGTCTGTTCTCCATGCCCACAGTAGACAAGACCAGTTATAATAGGCTTAAATTATGTAAGGAATATTCAGATTAAATATCAAAAAGTACTTTCTTATGGTAAAGATACTGAAGCAGTAGAATAGATTGCTTGAGTTCAGCACCACGGGTGATCTTTGAGAAAAGGCTAGACAGATTTCCAGCCTGCCAGAGTCAACTGGGTAAGAATGCACACAAACCATCAATTCTCTGAAAATGTCAACAATTAGAATGGCACCCAGATCCAAATGTCTGGATAATGAGGTTTTTTCCTCCATTTTAGAGAAAAGGAACAAAATTGACTTCTAACCCTCTTCTAGAATCAGACTTCCCTTAAAAATAGAGCTCTGAGTATCTAAAAATCTATATCTCATTAAGCAATTAAAGTTTAATGGAGACTCAGAGGCAGGCTGAAAAAAAAAAAAAAGGAAAGACTCTTGGTGCAGGTCTTGATTCACCTGCCCTATAGGCAAATAAAAAAGACTCATTACACCTTTAAAGTTGACTGAGTTGTTGGTAACATGAAAAAGAGCAGACAGCCTCAGGGAATGGGGAATATAACTCCATTTGGAAGAGCTGCTCTCTATGAGAAAAAACAGGTGCTGCTGTTGACGATGCTGTTTCTGATCCGTAACTAGTTGAGAATTTTGGTCTCAGGGCTGTCAGGATGGTACCTCTAAGCAGCACTAAATTCCTTCAGAAGTTATAAGGAAAAAATGTCAGCATTGATGGAAATATTTTTTTACTCTGTGAAGAAAAAAGAAAAGATTAATTCAACATAGACTTTTTCATGTTTCTTTTATCTCAAAGGCAGATCAAATGTTAGTTAAATTAATTTTATAATAACTCAGAGAAGACACCAACCCTTACATTCACAGTAATCACGAACTCTTTGACCTTGGTCCACCTTCCATACACCAGGCGAGAGGATTCAAAAAAACATTACACAAAGGGGTTGGCACTAATAAAGACCATTCACTGCACAGCCTAGCGTGAGGCACCCTAGCTGTCAACTGAACAGTATGACAGCGTTCAGATCAAACAAGTAATCCAGTTAATGAGGCATATCTCAGGAACTTGCCGAGAAAGTAAGCGTGTGAGTGATATGGCTACTTTGTCATGGATTAATAGAATATTAATCAAGGCAATGTACAATTTCATATGCTGGTGACAGAAGGATTAGGCAGCATGGGAGCGTTAAAGCTTCGAGTACCTTTGTGAATGCAGGGTCTAGTTTCTTCGCTTTTTTTTGAAGTGAAATGAATAAATCCAAATATCCTGCAGTCAATGCCTATAATTTCAAATTGTTTCCTTGGGTATCTTTTGGAAACTTTGTTAAAGAGCATCACAAATCTTCTGCAAAAAGTTTCCAAAGGAACACCTACACTATGTAATTTTAAGCAAATTAAACCTGTGCAATCTGTCAGTTTCCTTCTGTCTTTGTATTTTAGCTTCTTCAGGGATGGGCCATGGGATACTTTTCTGTGTTTTCTAAACACTGATGTAGAGTTGCTAAGCCTTGATAAACGATTAACGAGCCCACAGCCAGTTGTTTCTGTGGTGGTTGGAGCATCTCAAGAAAATAATAACTTGTTTTAAAAATTGCAAAAATAACTTTGATAATAAAGCAATTCTTGAATTTTTTTCAAAATACACTAAGGTTATTGTAGTTCATGGGAGCTATCTAGATAATTCTAAAAAGTCATATAAAAAGTTATTGCCACTGTAATAATTATGTTTTTCAGCTATTCATTCCCTTCAATGGTGCATTAGAAATCTATAATGAAACAACACATGCAGCCTCAGAGATGGATTTTTTTGGCTGATAAACATAGTGAAGTGGAAATTCCAGGAGCAGGGGGACTTCCAACAGTGAGGAGAAATGCGTTCACTGAAAACACTATAATTTTGTATACAATTAACATACTCTCAAGAGAAGCGATTAGTATTTCAAGGGCCCAGATTGAGTTTGGTCAGGAGGGGCACAGGATTCTTTTTACACTCTGGAGCTCCCCACACAAGCACTTGGCGCAGACACTAAAGTTAGGCAGTCAAATAGCATGGTATTTGCAGGCAAGATCAAGGAAATGGCAAAGATATGTATATAGTGTTGTCTGTCACTTCCAGAAACAGATACAGGCTATCAGAGGTGCCCCAAAAAAGAAAAAAAACAAAAAAAAGTGGACTTTGAAAGCATACTGCCTGCATGACGAATTCCTATTCCTTCTTAAATATGTGCCTGAGGAAGAGGATATTCCTGATATCACTAATTTCTTTTGCTTTTCTTTTTTTTCAAGACAGGAAAAACACTAGGCCAAGACATGTCATAAAGTTTCTGTAATGAATACTTTTCTTGGATTTATTGTTTGCTTATTTGCTGTATTTTTAAAAATGGAATTTCTGATTTACCCATCAAATTGTAAAGAACAAGGCCAACAAATCTAACATGAACTTTCAGGTCAGTGAAACACTTTGTAACGTCATCTGTATATTCATATTCCTTCTTTTTCTCCACGTCTCCATTTTTCTCATGCTTCTGCACATCTTTTCCCATTTATTCTCTCTCTTGATTCAGCTCCCTGAACCTTCAGCTTCAGTTTCTGCTATAGATATCCACTGGGAGATTTCCTCAGGCTAAATATTGGAGCTATGACTGATGTACGTGTCCAGTGTATATCAGTAAAAATGTCAGATATATCACGCTAAAGTTCAACATCTGGGAAGACTAGCCAAAGATTCTTAAGGAACTTTTACAGATCTCTGAAAACTCATATTTAGCATCATGAACTGTCCTCCAGCCTTCTTTGCTTACACTTGGAACAATTTCACCTGCACCTGTTTCTTCCTGACTGTGTTTTGTGGCTGGACAACGAAGAAACTTCTTTTAAACTATTTTTGTAACTGGTAAGGGTGAAGCTTGCAGAACATCAGGATTACTTGTAATGGCAAATACACAATCAAGTGGAATTGTTCTGAACTACTTAAGAGATGGCATAAGAGTATTCAGTGTAATCATATTCAGTGGGATATATATGTTGGTCAAAATGGAACTACTTTGGTAAATATGGTGGAGATTTCTTAGGGCAGAAAACCCAAGAAAAACATTCCAACACATCCGTTTCAACTAATCAGGAGCTTTTTTTTTCCTTAGAAGTTTTTTATTTTAAAGTGGTGTAATATTAAATAAAACTGAAACAAAAGACCAAAAAATACACTTTTTGAAGAAAAAGATTTTTAAGATGTTCCATTATTAGCAAATTTCAGTTAATTTTTCTACTTCATAAGAACCTTTATTTCAGGGTTCTCTCTCTCTTTCATGAAACAGAGAGTCTATTTAAACTGCTTAGTATTTTAATATTACTCACAATAATTTTCAAAGAGATTCAGAACATTTCTGAGAAAAAGATTTTGAGCTCAGTAACTGCTATTTGACACTGCTCAGGCCTCCCGGCAGCTGGCTAGATCCAGCTTACCGGAATTCACTTAGCAATATTGGTGGGCCTTGTGTTGACAGCTGGTTAGATACCAACGATGTTTTCCAGGTTAATTAAATTTAATCTCATCAATAGTGTTACCTGCTGTTAAAAATAGCTTATGCCACCATCATTTGTTATACTAGTTATAGCGCTTTTAGGACTGCTTTATACTTGTATTCAGTGATAGATTCTTTTTCATTTTATTTCTTTGAATGGAATAGATCTTGATGAAGTAAATTATGATTTGTATAGCTTGTGAAGAAAAAGTTACGCTGCCTCATGACTGAACCAAGTAGACCTTCATAACATGGCAAAACTGAGAGATCAAAGCAGCATGGAGGTAAAAGCTGATATATGGTCATCTATCAAGGTTACTACTAAAAATGCTCCAAATGTATGAGATAAATTCCTAGAAAACTATAAGCTATCATATGAATACATTTGAAGGATATAAGCTGACTTAAAAATACTAATAAAGTACCTGGCCTGATGGGCAGATTTAAGAATTACCACTGAAATGGAAAGAAATTGAAAAAGCAAACAAATTTAGAAGAAAATGGCCTAGAACTGTCTGTGAGTTTTTATCATTTTATTTATTATTCTACTGCATTTTTGTTTGCATCCTATTTTCCATTCTTTCAGTTTTCCTGTTGCAAACCGCCTGTAAAGAATTGGCAAGTAATTCTGATATATCCAAGCACCCTCCTGAGACTTTACCCACCTTATTTGCACTTTGTTTGCAATCTGGGGCTTCTCTCCTTTGTTTTAGGCAGGCATTTTCCCTCTTCTGACATGTTTTTCGGTAATTGTTGGCCAATGTCAGTGTTGCTCAGATGCCTCTCCAGGATTCATGTTCAGTCCAATCCAGTGACTGACAAACTCTCATGCAGATCCTGCAGCTGCATATACTTATGTCACCCTAAATTCTGGGAGCTTTAAAGAAAATCAGATAGCTCTGCTAGTCACACAGAGAGGGCTTGTTTGGTTCTGATTAAGTGAAGAATGAATAAGAAGGCAGCACTGAAGAACATGAACAAAATAAATGCCAATCAGGTGAAACAGTGGATGGCTCAAAGGGTTATAAGGGAGGGACATTCCAGAAACTAGTCAAGTTTGAATGTTCCCAGTAATCATCCTGATTTCATTCTCCCAGTTCCTCAAGTCAGTTTCAGATTTAACACGCAAATACAGTGGTCATTAAAAGGTACAGATACAGAATTGCTTATGGAGAAGGGAGGAAGGATCCAAAATATGTTATTATTTTTTTTTGTCACATGGTGTTAATATGGATTTCTATGGAAACTTATCAGTTGTTGTTCTTGGAGAAGGTCTTAGGAGGGAACATGTCAGTCCCCTGTCTCCCTGCTAATCATATCTGTGAGCACAGAGAAACCAAGATAATCATACAGATTACCCTGATTGATGCTTTGGATTTTTTTCTCTGTGACTGCATGCATGGAAGACTAACAAGGTTCAACATCAGCTGCCAGAAAATTCCGAGGGGAATGCTGCTTCTGCACCAAGAAAAAGGTATTGTATATGTTATTGCTGGTGATTGCTGCCATTGCAAAATGTGCAAACTGGCGGCTCCTCAGCACCTGCGACAGCTTCTGCCATTTGAAAAGTACAGTGCATCCTTGAAAGAATAAAAATCCACTAAAAAGAAGTAGGTGGCATTCTTTATTGAAAAGATCTGTCTGTGTTTTTTGAAGGTCTTCCCAAGAAGGTGTCTTCTCAGCCAATAAAAATCCTACAGATTCTTTCGGTAGATTTTAAATCTGTCTTCCTTTAGAGTCAGGGAGAAGAAAGGTATAGGTATATTACTCCTGGAAGACAGACAGAGTTAAGTTCTTTGGAGAGATGAATTGAGACAGGCTATCTGTAAAGTTAGTCTTATTTCCTATACTTTAATAAAATTCCATATACAGTCCTGAAGAAATATGTCTCTGTGGCTCTACTTGCATCACATTCTGGGACACAGATTTGGTCCACTTGGTGGCAGCAGTGAATATAACACCACACGCTCTTTGCCTTGACACTGGTAATAAAGGATGCTTTTAAAAAGTGTGTAGGTGTTTATAATAACAGAAGAAACACTTTTCTGCTCATTGTGCAATCTCTTTATGTTCTGGCTGCTCGGCATTAAAGTCAGTATGGTGGTTTCCCTGAGCCATGCATTTGGTCTTGGCTGTACTGTAGCTCTAAAAGCTCATATAACTTCTTTTTGCAACTGATCAATGAGCAAAACTAAATGAGATTTTGTTCTTCATAACCTGTATGAACCTTAGATTGTGAACTGTGTTTCTGCACCTTCCTGTCAGTCTGATTTCACTTCTTTGGCGATGGTTGTTTGATGTGTTTAAAGGATAGCTTCCCCAGTGGAGGAAAAGAACATAATGATACTGCCCAAGAGTAGAGAGAAACATGGTATCCATACTGCCCAGTTTGATGCTAAAGGCATTGGTTTTTAGGGTTACAGGTGGGGGTCTAGGAAGGGAGAAAATTAAAGGGGAAGAGAATAAATAGCAAGAGGGGCAGGCTGAGTTATTTATCAATAGAGATGTCTGCTTATTTAGCTATAGACATTATAATGTTGTTCTGATGGACTACAGAGACATTGGCACATCAGGTCTGACACTAGATGTAGTAGGAGACAGGACTATGCTGCCTAGTACTCTCATCTGTCCTCATTTCCACTTCAGTATTTATTTCTTAATAGAAGAAATAAGATGTTATTTTCATGGTAACACTATATTATGCTAAATTTATATTGCACATTGCTTCACGGTAATGTTATATTACATTGTTATATGTCACAGTAACATCCTGAGCAGTAAAAATGAAGTGCCCAGAATTCAAACAATTTGCTGTAGCAACCTTACATTTTCTAAATTGATTCTGACCAGTATTCACCTTATACTTTCCAGAAGTGAAGTATTTTGGATGTCAAAATGTTAGAATTGCCGTATGATGCTTGTGGCAGGGGCTGGGGGTGGGGGCCGAATAGAACCTCTTCTAGCAGGAAGGGAACTGGTAATACTTGTACTTGACCCTGGGTTTTAAAACTTTAGCACTTAAATAAAGCAGAACCTCTCTGAACGCAACACTGGCGTAAAAGAAGCTCAGAGGATGCTGGAAGAGACTCTGGCAGTTTATTGTAGATAAATTCATTTGTCATAGTATGGATGGGGTGTTTGTATGTTATAGTTGCAATTGTCCTCCTTCTTCAAGGAAATGGCTTTGAAGAAAGCATTTAATGATGTTTTGCAGTCATCCATTGCGGCTGTTATAGTGTTGTGTTATAGTGAAAGTTATAGTGTTTAAGCATCATAATTCATGAAAACATAGAAGACTATTGTATTGCTGGAAATCACTGTTTCTATCCATTGGTCCCAGGAAAAAAAAAAAAGCAACAAAAAAGACAATGTTATGTCTTTATACACAGCTCAGTAATTTAATTTCTAAATGATTTTTTGCATGTTTTGTAAGGACAGTATTAACCTGAACTTTTCTTATGCATTTATTTTGTCTTTTCTCTCATAGCTTTCTCAGGAAGCTTTAAAAGAAGCAGCAGCTCTTGTGAGATGTAGCATTAGCTGGGGCTTTATGCTGTAGTTTGCTTTCACACAGATATTTTGTTAAGTCCCGTGACAGTCAAATTTGTGACGCACGGGCAGGGCTCTGGCCTGTTCTGAAGAACCAAAGAACTTTTTCTGATTCCTGTCTTGCACCATAATGAGTTGTTTGGTGAAATACCGTGCAGGAGGAGAAGCAGACTGCTGCCTTAATCAGTATAATTCTCTTCACAAATTATCTGATACGGGTTCTGTTGAAATGAATAGAAATATTTCAAAGGTAATTAGATCAATGGCTTATATTCTAGAATTTTCCTACAGCTTTGCTAATGTCATCAGATCTGATAGCACATCCTCTCTTTCTGTAATAGATAACAGAGAAATGTAGTTCTGTTCTCACTGGAACTAAGTGGGGTCTTATCTGCATTACTAAACGTGGATGTTTGTGACCTTTGAGTGAACTATAATGAAAATTATTTGCATGACTTGGATATTCTAATATTTTTCAATGAGGAAAAATTGGATTTATTTTGACCTATTATCAAAATACAGGCTGTTGCCACATTCACCAGTCATCTATTCTATTATTGCTTTAAATTAATGATGGATTAATTTTGTCCATGATAATATATACCATCATTTTAGGAATGTTTCCTGTAATTTTTAATAACTCCATTCAAAAATACATCAAGGTTGGGATTTTGAGCGCTGATCTTTGGTCTAGAAAGTAAAAAATTCCACAGTTCTCTCCTGAAGGCAAAATTTTGGGGTTGTTTTTTTCCTTTTACCCCCTGTAATCTGGAGTGGTGGTTTGCCAGCTCTGCCACTTCCCTTATACACTGAGATAACATTTACCACTCAGATTAATAGAAAAACCCCACCCAATTTAGAACCTAGCCCATTTTCCTAGCACTTTAAAGAAATTGTCAAGCTCATAGTAGTATAACGAAGAGGTCAGAGGCAACTGGGTAGCAGTGCCCAGCGCACAGCTAGCAGGAGAAGTGCAAGCACACAGTGTCAATCCACTTGAGGAGGAGATGTGACAGGAAGCAAGACTGGAAACCTCACTGATCATTGCCAGCTATCCTACGGATCAGAGGCTTTCAGCCTGTGATTCACAGACTCCAGGGAGTTACCTCTACTTTTAAATGACTTGCGAAGTTGACCAAGAGAAATAATTTAATGTGTGCTACACAGCAGTCTGCGTAAGATGAACTCTCTAAACTTAACCCTCGTACATTAAAAAAATTTCTTTGGAACCCACGAACCACAGAAAGGTTGAAAATGGATCTATACATAATAGATTATACATAATAACTTATAGGTTGAAGACTACAGCAGGTATCTGAAGTGAGGAATTTTTATCCCTACTTTCATACAGTATAAATTTCAGTTCAGGTGATATCACAGTTGCAGTAAGAATTACTATTTATGAAGGATTTTGGTGGATAATTTTTCAGAATATATTACTTGATTTTGATTGTTCAGTCATGCATATAGTGTAATGCAGATCCTAAATTGAGGTTTGAGCTCTTAAAACTCTTAAAACTTGAATTGCAGCAAACAGTGTATCATTTGGTAGATGTGACAATGTATTCAATAATAGGCAGCAGGTGGTGTTAAAAATGTGGTCTTTGCTTTTGAGCGTTAAAAATAAAACAGACATATAAAGTTGACAGGTGGTGATTATGTCTGGGAAACCACAGAGATCTAGGGATTTTGCTAATTTTGGCAAGCAGTTCATAGCAGGTAATTTATCTAAAAATTCTACCTCTTTTTGTTTGTTAATATCCCAATTCCCTAAGTTCATTCTTTAACAAAAATGCTCAAGTGTTTGCTAAATCCACCAAAAAATTAAACAACTAAGGTCTTATCCAAAGCCTTCTGTAGACCATAAAAATAATTCCATTATTTTAATATGTCTTGAATACACTGTAATTGACAGCATAAAACTCTATCTCTGTATAGTCCTACTTTAAGTCAGTGAGTCTCTTGGTATACGTATGTCTTTTCATACTGAGGAGGAAGGAGTTCAGAAATAGACTCCACCTAAATAATTCTGCAAGTAATTCTTTGTCTCTGAGAAAGAACAGAGCATTTTTTTCCCCTCATAACCCTCAGCAGTCACAATTTTAACTAGACCTAAAAATCATATGGTATGTGTTTATTCCCTGACTGAAGGGGCATAAAAGTCCAAATGTTCATATCTACAAATTCAAAATTAACATCTGTGGTTGTTCTGTATAATACACTTAAGGGTTTCTATGTCTGCAAGTAATCCTTCCAGTAAACTCAATCCTTATATAGAGCAAAAGGAAAACAATCCAAAAAGCAGCATAAACACAATCTAAACCAAATGGGGTAGGAATTTCTGTCAAAATATGTTAATAGAATTTGCCCACCTTTAAAAAGACTTATTTCTGGCAGCTTCATTACTGTTCATGATCATGATTGAAGATGTGTAGAAATGATACAAAGCCTGTAGAAACAATTTAAGAAGCATCCATTTTTCATCTGGCTTTAGACTTCAAATACTCTTCCACTAGCTTTTGTGTTCTGTTAGCTTTAAGACTAGAGGTATATAGAAGCAGCTTGTACAAAGTTAAGCCCATCAAACAATTGTTAGAGAAGTGAGAAACCGTTTTGATGGTCTCATCTATTTGTCCAGAGATGATTTGAGGAGAAGGTTCTGCGGTCAGGCCTTCAGAAGAGCCTAATGATGTTAGAAGAGGTTCTGCGGGGCTACGTGGAACTGGACTGATTTTCATCTGGTTTAGGAACTTTCCTGCTAGGTGATTTTGAAACTCTCCCTAGGTATCTGTTTGTATGTCAGTACCTGAAACGCTGCTCTAGGCAGAGGATGAGACCTGCAGGAGCAGACCTCGGTGAGATTTGCTACAGCTGTACTTCAGAGAAAGGCTGTTTTAAGTTGTTTGTGATCTGTGGGTCACACTGCAATTGTGGCTAATGGCAAAACAGAGCTACAGCTTTGTCAGCCAGCCTGGACTAACCCAAATCAGCATCACATTTTAACGGACTGTGTCTGATTTCATCTGGCAGGTTGTTATCAGTGACTTCAACTGTGTCCAACTGTGTTAAAACCCATGCTGCCCTTCAGGGGCTGTTTTTATGGGGTTAAAAGCAAAATAATACATTTAATGCATTTCATTTCAGCACTTTCTGCTAAGCTTTTCTAATTCTTATGTTTAAATGAATAAATAAAGAGGAAATTATAGGATCTGGGTTGCTCTGCCAGGCAATGTTTCTGTAGAATAGCATGATTTTGCAGACTCATTTTCTATAATGGAATGTTTGTCCTCCTACCATTATCTGTAAAACAAATCTTTCACATATTTGCTAAAAATTTATAACTCAAGCCTGTACTCATACGCAGTGCTAAACTGCTGTAAAATCAGGTAATATCTGCTAAGTACATATCTTCAACTTGTATAAAATCTAAGCTTATGGCATGTACTTATCTAAGACATACAGTTTCTCAAACAGAGTATTTACTTCTTCAAGGCAGGGAAAATAGTTCTTTTGGGCAGATGTTTCAGATGTTGACTCTAAAATTAATTGATCTTGAATTAAGTGGTAAACATGAAAGCCTATCCACACTGTGGACTCTGTATGTGGTGTTGTGTATGTTAATTTTACTGGAAAATACATAGGGAATTAATTTCTTTCTTTAGGACTCCCTGTACTAAATTTGAGTTTTTACTGTACAAAATTCAGCCACTGAAGTGCAAATTCAAAGGATATTATCCTGGCTTTGAGAAATCTCAGCCTGGCCTAATCAGTAGGATTGTCATCAGCAGCTTTATTCATGTTCATGTAGACATTAATTGTGCAGTCTTTGTTCTATACATGGTGCATTTTCTTTCAGTCAGAATGTCCAAACCTAGGAGTCCAAAATTAATTTTCTCATCTCAGCCAACAGTATTACTATTTCAATCAAATGCCTGGTTTTGATTAGTAGTTTCTAACTACGCTTTCTCGTACGGAGTGATGTGCGTGTTCACATAGGATTCCAGAATGAGGCTCTCTAGGCACATGGATCTCTCCGCATCATTTCGTGTTTGACAGTCTTTAATGTGATGGTCATATGGGTTGCTGTGAGGAGCCTGGTGTGTGCCCTGTGCATAGGCTTAGCTCTTTCACAAAGAAACCTGGGCTTTCCTCCCACAAAGAGTGATCTTTGGGGTGAGGCAATGGCTGGGAGCCCAAAGGTGGGTCCACTATTGCACATGACGTTTAGGAAGTGACCATTTCACACTGTAACAACCAGGTGACTTTAACAGCTCTTACATCAACCATTAAGAAATTGAGGCTTTAACCCTTTTGGCTTTAATAATCAAATTGCTCCATAGAAGAATGAGTTACTGAATCAAGGAGGTTTATTAATCTCTGTGTTTATCCATGGTAGTAGTCCTATTACTCACTATAATATCATAATTATTCCCTGGAAGGCATAAATATTTTCAGTTTACATTATCAGTGCAGCCTATTGATTTAGGTGTTTGTCTGGGCTTCTTAATGGAAAACCCTGAGAAACAGCGGTTCCTCTTTATTTCTTCTTTACTGTTTGTTATCTCTTAGGATCGAATGGTGATGCACAAAAATACTATTTTCTAAGGTGGTTCTTGTAAGACATGGCAATGCATTTTTCACAAATAGTTTGAGAGCAGCAATGAAAGGATGAAGTGAAGGATATCTAAACAGGCAACAACTGGTATTTGGTTTTGGCAAAGGAGGAGAGCAGCATATAAATTGTTTGATTAAACTGAAAGAAAAGGCAGCAAGATTTAGAAGCAATAAAGGTACAACTAAGTACTCTCGTAGATAAGTTGCAATAAGACAAATTGGAAGGACAGGACCGTTAGCTGTACATAGTCACCAGAGGTAAGTTTTTAAAGTGGTATCTCTCTTTTGATTTAAGTCGCAATCTCCTTTCATGCTCTTAGTCCACTGTTTCTTTGTGTAGATAGTGTCTTCCAGAGGGCTGCAACCTCATCTTTTTTTTACCTTGTCTGTAAATTCTCCTAATAAAAATACTGCATCCTAAAGTGTCAAAGATATGGAAAGTCTTTACAGCTGGTCATGAGCAAAGGGAAACTGAATGCTTTATCTCTGAAATCAAAAGAATTAGACTGAGTTGGGTAAGGAAAGGACATGGAACCACACACTGTTGTTGGGAGTCACAAAGGACTCACCATCAGAGGAGAAAGTCATTACAGAACAAACCAGACTGTGAAGGATAAGGAAGGAATTTTGAAACATATTTTAAGATATTTGTAGGTAACAAATGCAGGATATTTTGGCAGGGATCTGACTCTACCTTCTGTTCAAGAAAGAAGCAGGAGTATACAAACTGAGCTTTTGGGTACTCAATAGCTGAAGTCCCCCCCCCAAAAAAAAAATAAAGGTGGTTGTACTCTGAATCAGTAAAGCAAAGCATAAGTAAATATTTTTGCAGAGGACAGAATAAGAGAAAGAAAGGTACATTTTGACAATGACCCAGGTGTCACACTAGGTAAATGTACAGGAGAGAGAGATGTGAATGCAAAAAGCAGGTGAAAAACCAGGAACACAGTTATCCTTTCAGACCTGAGGATATTACAATTGGAGCTCAGTCAAGAGAGACAAGTATACTTGAAAAGATGGCTCATTCTTACAAACTGAATTTTCATAATTTTCTGTAGTAGAAAAAAATATCTTCAAGTTGTTTTCTATAGACTTAAGTAGTCAGGGCTTTTATGTCCCCTTTTACTTGTAATTTTAAAATTTGCTCTTTAAAATTAGTTCATCACTATCTTCCATGATCTAACAATCTCAGTACATTAGGCATCTTTTTTATAATACCTCTTATCGAGTACATACTTGCTATTAATTCGTAATTGTGCAAAAAATTGATAAACGTTCAGGTAGAAATATATACCAAATATAAATTAAATTCCAAATTTTAAATTATTCTAAGCCTTCATTCTGAACCTAAACAAGACTTAAAAGGGACTCATTTTTTCATTTTTCTCAAGTATTTTGGAGATTTCAGAACATTTTTTCCTGCTACTTCAGAACACTAAGTTAAATCTTATTCATAAAATGAAAAAATCTAAATATGGCTCAGGTCAATTAAAACATTACTGTTCAGTAGTTCTAAAATATTATTGTTTTAATTTTAATGATTCATAATCTGTATAAACAAGTTTTATAAATTCATTTCATTTTATAAACAAAACCAATTTAAATACCTTTGAGCCTTTCTTGTATTTTCCCTAGTGCAAAGAGAAGAGAGGGGAAGGGGAAGGGGAAGGGAAGGGAAGGGAAGGGAAGGGAAGGGAAGGGAAGGGAAGGGAAGGGAAGGGAAGGGAAGGGAAGGGAAGGGACAAGGAAAAAGAAAGAAAAGAAATGACTTCAAATTCTTTGTTTCTCACTACTGTCAGGGAGAAAATGCCATATTTACTGGATAACTAGTTTGTTCGATGCACTAATTTTTATGTTCCCTCATGTTAACTTTCCTAAGTGCTCTGTAATAAATTATATCAGAGAGACCGCTTTTGTGTTCAGATGCTCTGCTCATTCTGTGGCTGTTACTCTCTCTTTGGTGGTTTGTCTAAAATGACTTTCTCAGCTCTCTTCAGTATCAAAAGTCAACTTCTTTGAAACACTGATTGATACAAAAAGGTCATTACAGGACAGCAGGAAAGAAAGAAGTGTCATTTAATACTGACTTTTTTTTTGTTCAGCCTAAATTGTCACAAAAAATCTGTGATTTCAAATGTTCCATATAAGAAAACAAGAGTAAAAAAATTTTTTTTAGAATACTTTATGTGTTCTAAACACAAATACAATTTCAAAATGTTAAATACATTCCTTCTTTTCTGTATATACAATATTTCCTAAGAATGTGCTCCTCCAACCCCCTTGGTGAAAAAAACCCTGACAACTTTATGCAAATATGGCCTCATTTAATATAAAATGTCTGGCTTGTAGCCTAATACAGTGTGCAGAGAAATGGTAATCAAGTTGAATTATCATTTTTCAGACCTCAAGGTTAAAAAGAAATATTTTATCTGACTGTATTTTATGTTTTAAATCTGCATTGAATATAAAATACACTGCAGTAATACTGCACATATCCATGGTCTTTAAGGTCCCTTCCAACCCAAAGTATTCTATGATCAAACATAAGTAAATGTCTCACAAGAATCTTGTCTGAACTAAGCATTCGATCACAGAGTAGTCAAAACCCTTGATGACTTTTAGTTAAGATGCATAATTAAAATTTACCTACATATAATGAATTCTTACCTTTTAAACCTGTTCCAAACCTTTCTTTCTTCAGGTACCTGACAGTTTGGAGTAGATGAAACAAAAACATCTCCTATTTTCTGCCTCATCTCTCTTGTATATGTAGTTTTGGAAGAATACTATTTCTATGTATTAAGTGGTAATCTGGATTGGGAACTATCAGAATCCGAATATGAACCAAATACTTTCAGGAAGTTTAGGCCCCGTAGATACCCTTACAAAAAAATAGCGGTGTTTTTTTTTAACAGGGGAAGGAAAGGGGTTATGATTGAAAATATTATTGGTCTCAGTTTCTTATTTTAAAGTAAATATTGAGAAGCTAAGAAGCTTCAAAATGATTTACTTTAATTACAGACCTCAGCTTCAATTAATTTTTGAAACTCCAGTCTGAGAAAGCAAAACATAATGCCTGTGGAAGGTTGTTTATTTCAACTTTCCTTGCAGGGAAAGTGTAAACACTTTATGAGCCCTGACTTCCTAGTGAGCATTATTCCATTGTGACTGACAGCACAAAGGGCAGCAATAGAAATAGCTTTTAAAAAACATTTAAGACGGAAACAATGTCAGGGTACAGCTACAAACTAGTATCTGGGGAGTGAATAGACAGGTTTTCCTTTGATCCCTTAGAGTCTGAAGTTCATGTCCTTTTCTGTATACATTTATCATTGTTCCAAATATAACAGCAATTACATGTTCAGTTTTTGAGCTCTGAGTATGGGCAGTGTATTTAGAAAACATTTCTAAGCATATGTGTATTCTTTTTTATATATTTCTTTCTGGAGGACATTTCAGTAGAACATCTTTTGCTGCTAGACATGCCACGTATGCTCTTGTAAGATAAGGGAAACAAGAATTAATTAACATCTAAATGATGCCTATATTTTAATGCTAATTATGCTTAATTAATGTAAGAATATTTTATCATACATCACCCAGTAGTTTCAATAATCTGTCTTTTTATATTTTATTGATCGATCTATCTATCTATATATAAAAATATTCCTCAACATGGGTTTTAAAAAAAATATAATTTTACAGTTAGATCATTTCCATGGTATGGTAGGAGGAACACTGCAGCTCTTCACAGAAATAGTAACTACATTAACTGTATTTTTTGTCTGTTACTTTTTCTGAACCTTTTAAGCATTCTCTATTTTTAATTATTATTATTATTATTATTTTATTTTTTAAATTATTTGCTATACATTTCGCTGTGTTTTCAGGGCAAACAAACACTCTTGGACAGCTAGGTCAGATCCTAGAGGACTGCCAGAATTAATGGAGAAAAAATCAATGGACATGGGGGCAGGCCTCTGATAACCACATATAAAAGGACAATATTGTCAATACTTCTTACTATTAGCTGAAAAGCAACAGGCCAGAGAAGTGGGCTTTTCCTCGAGCCTTCAGCTTTCAGTTCCTTCCTTTATTCAGACTCCCCCTCACTTCTGTTCTTTTGCTCAGAACTATACCTTGCTGCTTGCATTTATGTGTCTTTTAAAGTGTTTGATCTATTGGGTACAAATGGTTTGGTCTGTGCTTCCCAAATACCTTTAATAAAAAGCCCAAACCAAACCAAAACAACCACCTTCTTTTTTTCCTATGTAGTTGTTTTTAAATGGAAGTGCAAAATATATTAACAGAATTATGTGGACTTAAATTCAATACATCCAAATGCAGTCTTTGGTTGTAAAAGAGATGTCCATGCAAGAAATTTTTTAAATGTGGGATTGATTCTCCTCTCCATTAATGCTAGATTGACTCACCACTTGTCACACCACATAAGTAAGATAAATTTAACATCCTTTGAATGAATAGACTAAATTATCTGAGATATATACGTATATGTCACAGCAAGAGACCCAAGACATCTTTTTCTTACTAAGAATAATACATGATTTTAATTTATCCTAAAAGAAGCATCCTTTCATGCACAAAGAGAACACGTTGTTCTATTGTAACTACATGGACAGAGGTGCTCAATTATAATTTTCTTCATCACCTTCCCATTTTCTGTTCTGCTTGTCTTTTCTAAATACTTTATAGCGTAGACCTCAATTTCAGCTCAGAAGTAATCATATCCTCAAAGAGACTTATGAACCAGAGTTTGACCACCGTGTATTTATTATATTAGCAGACTTGATGACAGGCATAAGTTTGTTGCTGATTTCTCTATCATTGTGTTATGCAAGTATTCTAACTCATAACCTTGCTGACTAACACATGTATGTGGATATATGTGTATATATGTCACATAGTTCCTATAAAAATCTGTGTTATTGCTCTATTTTGAATCAACCAATTTCTCTTACATTTTCTACTTTAGCAATGACTTCTGGAATATTCCACAATGGTTTTATAACTGCAAATATTCCCATTCATTCTGAGGAGACCTTTTCTATGAATAGCCGCTGCTTGAAGGAGTTTTCAATTGGAAAGAAAAAAAAAGGAATATGATAACTTGCGTGATTTTAATGGTAAAACATCAGAAAGAATTGGTTTCATTTTGATACTATCACAATACTAATTTCTTGGTATTAGATTATATTAAATATAGGTTTACATGCTACATACTCCTGAAAGAGTGAGAGTGGTTTCTTTCATATGAAAACATAGCAAAGGCCTCTTCATTTTTACCCACAGAATTTTTCTCATCAACAATTAAAATATCATATTTTTTTAAGCAGAGGCCCGAAGACCAAACCCCACTGTGACATGGCCCTGCAGGACAATTTGTTACCAATTCCGTGACAATTGTTTCAGCCAGCTTTTTAGTAGAGGGAAGAAATAACAATATTTCTTATGTGTTCTTTGGTATTGACAGGTAACTTTCAGGTTCTTGCCTCCAGCAGAAATAATGCATCTCTGCCCTTTAAAATGATAACTACTATCCTGCAGTGATCTTCTTTGAGTTTGGTGCTATTTTCAATCTATTTACATTATCTGGATGACATAATCTTCCATGTTCAAGCTGTGAAACCACTGATACACTCTTGATTTATTGTATTCCATAGTTTATAATGCCTGTTGGTAGTAGTTTTCAGAGTTATGTTTAACAAGACTAAAAGAAACACGCAAAGGCAGACTGCACAAAATTTCATTTCCATACAAAAATATTTATGTTTCTGGCTGAATAAACATTTTATTTCAGTTATTTGTTTCTTTGAGGAAGAAAAAGCTAAAAAAGTACTTTCAGAAGTTAAACACTCTTAATGAAAACACCATATTGCTGAGATCTTAAATTTTCAGGCAAAAGCAATCCCTATGAATTATGATTTAAAAAGGTTTAAAAAAATAGAATTGTGGCCCCATCCAGATCTTAGTAGAGACTTCAGCCTTATGAGCCACACCTTCTGTTTTGGACATCCAATAAAGAGGCTTCAAAATTAATTTTTTTTTTTTTTCTGCGCTGCTTTACAAGTGCAGGCTGAGTAAATAATCACTCTGTCCTTTTAAACACTGAACCCTTGTAATGCAGAAGAAGGAAAAAACAGCTATTGCAACTCTAGGAATGAGACAAATATTACTAAAGCAAATACTGTGCAGTATTTTAATAATTTTCATGCATTTGCCTATACAATTTACAAATAGGCCATAAACTTTTCTGTTTACGCAAAAAATGTTTCATATCAACAGTTTTCTGGGATGAGTGTATTCTACTAAGATCTCATCGGCTGCAGTGTGCTATTAGGAACTACACTATAAGAGGTTTAAGTATATGCTGTGTACAAATTAGATGATGAAATAGGAAAGCAAACAGCATTAAGGGAATGAAAACTTACATTCTGAGTTGGAGGAAGAATATGAAAAAGCATTTTAAGTGTTGATGGACATGAAGTCTGGAGAAAATAAAGTAACACTACTATAGAGTTTGTGATATCAATGCAATCATACGATTTATTACACTAATTTCTTCTCAGTCAACTCTGTACAAAGACAGGCAATTTATGGCATCAGTAGTTTTGGGAGGAACTAGGTGCTGACTTAGTGGGATTAGCCACAGTTATACACTTTTAAAGAAAATGTTAGCTGTTATTAGTTCTTGCCATCATTATTCTTTCTTGCACACATAATGCATAAGAAAGATAATACTGTAAAAGATTCATAGAGTTCATAGCACAAAGAGAAGCATATATGTCATCACCCAAGTTTTATAGTATATGACAATAGAGCTATTGATTAGATTGACTCAGCCTCTGCTTTATAAAGAAAATATTTTTTTTACTTGTCCCAATTCAGAAAACATGTAATGAATGTGATGTTGGTGACATAAAATAAGTTCTCATCTCAACATGCAGACTTCATTGGCTGCAAATGAGCAGCCTACAGAGAAATGAGATATAAAGCTCACAAATGTGTAGTATATGTCATTCCAGGTTGTAGATCTGTTGGGATTTGTGATTTGCCACTGTTTTTCTGTCTTCATAGCTGGATCCAAATTAACAACAGACTGGCCCAGGATTTGCTAATCTTCCCATAGGAAAGTTATGGCTCCGAATATATTAAAGATGGAAAAACCTGCCCACATTCCCTGATGATCTTTCCCCTTTTTTTTACAGCAACGTGTGTTTGCTTTTTGAAACTGCAACAGTGTTATAACTGCTTCATGCATTTGTACTTAGAATCTTAGAATCAGCTTGGAAAACTGAAGAAAACCAAAGACACTAAAAAAAAGTTTACTTAGAATCTCAGGAGACTTTGGTGAAAAAAAAAAAAAAAAAGATTGTGGCTTTCTTGATGAAATTACACAGTGTTCTTGGATGGAACTGGAGGGGAATTTGCTCCCTTGGCTAACATGGTGATCTTTTGAGAGAAAAAATTATGATATTAAAAAAAAAAAAGGGTAGGAGAGTTAAAGCTGCACATACTGTGAACATGTGTTACTGTCTTATGTTCAATAGATTTTTAATTTGGAAGAGTAAGCAGGAATTTATATTTTATTTTGCAGAATAATTAGTACAGGGCACTTGGGCCATATGAGTCCTCTTTCTGTTTTATCATTCAAAAATGGGGGTAGTGAGGAAAAAGTAGGGAAAAGCACGAAACACAGAATAAGGGTCCTGTAGCAGAGGTGTTGGAAGGCAGGCGTTATCAAAGGCTTGGACACATGGCCTGGGACATTCTGTCATTTTGCCTGGGATATTTCATCTGGGATATTTCAAAAGGTGATGTGGCTCAACCCTAACCATGGTTACAGGCATTGCAAAACAAACAGTCCATGTTTCCTACCCCTAGGCCTGGATTTGGCTGTGGTGATAAATAGTAAGAGAGCTGTCACTAAGCAACCATGGTGGGGTGATACTGCATTAGCCACAGGATGCATTGATATCACTGACATGCATTTAAAAGCTTGCATTTGGGCTTGTGTTGCAGACCTTTAACACGTTCTGTGCAGAATAAGAGGAGTCTGTTCCCTGCTCATAACTCTAGAGATTTATTAGTGATTTTAATCTGTATAACGAAAGAAATAACAGCCTTTAATTTTGCACAAACTTAATCCTACTTGGAACCACCCCAAGAAGTCGTAGAGTTGTAGAGTTCTTTGCAATAAAATTTGGACAGCTCAGAGACTCAAATCATGATTATTTTTTTAAGAACTTTTATGTAGAGAAGCAAAAGAAACCCAACAAACTATCAAATTGGGAAATGAAACAGATTTCAGAGTTATTTGATACTTGAGCTGGTTTTTGGGGAAGTGTAGGCTGCTCTTGTAATTGTTACCAAATAATATTTTTTCCTGGTAATTGAATAGTTTTTTAAAAAGAAACATTTTAAAATATTTTGGAAAGTCAGATGATCTCAATTTGATAGTTCTGTGGCAGCACAAAAGATATTTTTTCCCCATCTTGGAGGTTAGAAATTTGACACACCATTATGCTACAGCAGATTTCCCCAGTTTCTATGAAATGACATATGATGAACTGCTATCACCTTAGTCATTATACCGTACAGCTAGAACATTTTTTTAAGGCAATTACCAAATCCCTGATGTATTTATTTGCTGTTTTGAAGATAAAAGCCAATTCTTTTTGAAAATAATTTATCTGAGAGAGCTGGGGCGTCTTAGGAATGAATGAAGATGTTTAGGTTGTTGGAAGAACAATTTCATAACATTTGATTCTTATTTTCATCAATGACATACAATACCGTAAAGCTAAATATTTATATACACAGACATTTCAGGCAAAGATTACTTAAGATGCTGGCAGGCTCTTCTATCTTTGACTTTTAGGTCAAAGACAGTGTCTAATATATTGTCGCTGTGTAGTCCTCTAAGATTACAAAATAAAAATCATTGATGGTAACACAAGTATAAATAGTGAATGTTTTGTCCTAAAAGGATATGCAAAAACATCTGAAAAAGGCACAATCATTGAGCAAATAAACTGTTTATAATGAAGTAATTTTCACAAGCGATGTACAGTTCTTTGAATCAGGATATTCGTGTCTGTCTATGACATTCAGCTCCTATTGAAATGGTCAAAAATCTAAAGGTTTTGATTTGGGAACAGGTTTAGAGAGAAAATAAATGTGTTAGAAATTTTGTAAATATAACAGAAACTATGGAATTCTGATTTCCTTCCCCTGCGATGTGTGTTTGTAATTAAATTATTGACCAATCCTGCTGTGCTGTGAAAGTCTTGTTTGCTTTTCTTAATGGTTCAGTTTGTAGAATTTATAGGATAAATGGAAAAATTCATGATTCTTTAGTGAAGTTCTGCTTTTCATGGTTACAGCAAAACATGCAGTCTTACAAATCTCAATAAAACAGTGAGGGCAAAGAATCCTCTTTGTTCACATGTAGTTTTATCCTAGGGTTTCTAGCTCTGTTTTACAATATTTTTTTTTCCCTTCTCATTCGTGATTTTTTGCCTAAGCCTTACTAGAAATCATAATCAAAATCATTCCTGAGTGTGAGAAAAATGACCCTTATTGTATCTATGAAAGTGTGAGATGAAGAGGAAAATTCTTGTTGTCATAAAGTTTCAAATTTAGATCAGGGGCCCCAGGAAACTTATCTGTAGAAAACACAGTGAAGAAGCCCATCAAAGACATCTTCTTTTTTTAGAAATCGTGAAAGGAGAGAGAAGAAGAGTGAACATTCTTGCAGCACAGTAATTGACACTCTTTCACTTGAGCAGGAAACAAATATGACAGAGACAGTGACGCTGATGTGCCATTCTCTTAACCACTTGTCCAACTTTCTCCATCTCAAAGAGAAAAAAAAATTCTGTCTCTAAACAGAATGAAGCAATAAAAAAGGAAAAATGAGAGAAATGTAGAAATAGAATTTTGTACTAAATATAGCTGATGAAAACATTTATCATCATTTTGCATCTCATTTCAGAAGGAAGAATGGATTAATGTATCACAGGTTGGACGACAAGTTTACCAATTTGATGCACAAACACACACACGTTGCAGTGATTTGCTCTACAAAGGATCATGCAGTGTTGAATAATAAGGGGTTTGCTTGTTTCTTGGTTTTATTTTTGGTTGCTTTTACTAAAAAACCTAAATAGCTCTTGAGTTCTCACAGAAGTAACTTCTTTATGTAGAAAAGTTGGTCCTCACAATTTGCTTAAACTTGATCTTGTTCTTTAGTTACTACTCATCTGAAATACCAGCTGGTATTGTAAAGTGGTATAATTTCTTCTTTTTCTAACAAAAAAAAAAAAACCCCAAACTTCTCTTTTTTTCCTTTCCCCTTCCCCCCTTTTTATTCTTCTTTCTCTTCCCTCTTCTCTTACTTTTCTTTTCCCTATAAACAACCTCCTTGGGGGTCTATCCCTAGTCCATTCACTGCTACAGCAGTCTGTGGTGATCAGGAAACAGTTCACTGCAGCTCATTTCCCCTGAATCATGAGTAAGTTGTATGATTCCTGGATGCAAGTGGTTTTTGAGAGCCAGCTAACAATTAACTACCTTTAATTGCTGACAGCAGCACAGTTCCTTCAAGAGATTTAGTTGAAATATTTATTTGCCTCTGACATTGGTTAAAATAAGAAGTTTTTACTTCCTTAGAGCCCTTCCACAGCTCCCTTGTGACCACAATTTGAGAAACGGTTGAGATACTGCTCTCTAAAAGCTTAGCTTTAGAAACGGTGTGGGAACTGTAACTATAGAAGTGTACATACTTGGTTAATGCATGAAGATCTACATGGACGGAGTAAAGGGAACTATTTTGGCTGGCAGGTCCAGATGAAGAGATAAAGCTCTTTTTTTTTCCCCAGAGAACAGAGGTGGAATGAGTTAGAACTAACCGATATTAGATTTCACACATAAAGCCGTATCTTGTAACAGAATGTCTTGACATTTTTAGAGCAGAGTTTCTGATGGGAAGCACAGACTGGCAGTGAAGTGCGCACACCTCCCCAGACAGGGTGCAAAGCACCTTTTAGGCTGTGAGGTTTGTGCGGTGATGAGCTGCTAATTGGTTCTTACTGAAGTACAGATTGATCTGACTCAACTCTCCTCCTCCAGTTGGCTCTAACCTAATCTGAAGAGATTCAAGAGCTCAGAAAGAAATGAAAGCAGAGGACTGTGTGTTAGAGTTTCATTAGTTTCTCTTTGCTAGTAGCTTTCCTTTATGATTTATGTTTGGGGACAGCTGCAGAATGATCTTCCTGGAGTATATCTGTGTGTTTTTCGACATACTCCCTGAAAGAGATGTGATCTAGTTTTGTAGGAACAAAGAACTTCTAAACAGAAGCTTAGTGAATCGCAGTTAAAGGCTGTGCATGGGTTCCTTTCCGTATAATGTCCTAATGTGAAGAAAATATTCTCACCCCTTTAGCTAAAGTTTGGGGAAGCAAAACCAATTGATTGTAACCCAGTCTACTAGCTTGTTCTTTTGGAGCTAGTGCAAGCGTTGCTATGCTATACTGTGGGCAGCCTCTCGTTGAAACAGCAGACAAATAGGCCGACTCCTTCGTTTCAGCCCTTTTTCATTTTGCATTTTGAAATGATACACCTTGAATTTTAAACTTTATTGTTTAATGGATTCATTTTAATCCCAGTGGCCATGGCCTGATTGGACATTTTATGACAGTTTAGGGAATGTTCTACGGTATGACTACTAGCAATGTGAATAATATATTTTTTTCTTTGTTAGCTACTAATATTATTTACTATTATCACTCAACTTTTTTTTTCCTTTTCCTTCTGTCTGTGCACCTCACAATATCTTCAGTTCTGTTTATTAAAAAGTAGTATTTTTATAAAGATTTTTCACAGAAAGCACATTTGTTTGATGTTTGGAAGCATCATGGGCCTCCAGTATTGAACAGGATCTATTACAGGACTCAGCCTTGCTGTGAAATTTTTGCTCGTTCCAGGGCAATCGGGAAATAGCACTAGAAGTAATGTTTGTTTCAGGGCTGGATGCACCTTTTTCTTATCATAAGTCTAGCAGTCTGACCCTGACTGTGCACTGTCATTTCAGAAATGAAAAATAAAGAAATCACAAAAGGTGACAAACTTAGATTCTCAGTCAATCCTTGTTATTTTAGCTACATTGGTTCACCTGTCTCTCATGTAAATGTTTCAAATGTGAACTACAATCAGTTCCTGAAGAGAGCCAAAAGCTGACAATTATGCGGGAGACAGTGCCATGAACTGGTGGGGAAGGGAGGGAAAAAACCAAACAATCCTCTTCTGAGATAAAAAAAGAATCTACACCACCATTGAAACCTATTTCTCACAATAGTCAATCCTGACATTTAAAGCTTATGTTGCTCCTGAATGAATATGGCACACATCACGCCTTGTCAAAAGCAGGCAATGTAGCATTTTATTAACTTTCTGTGACCTATCATTGCTTGATTTCAGTACGCAAAGGTGTAATGAAATATACACCAAGTGGACTAGAGAAGACAAAGCTTTGGAAGACAAATGAGAAAAGAAGAACTGATAACTGCAGTGGTATTAGAAGTCTTTTGCAGCAAAGGAAAAAGTAAGAAAAAAAACCTATGGGAGATGAAGATCTTAAAGAAATTCCTGATGTGGGAAAGAAAGAGCCCCGCAGAGGGAGTGTAGCCAGGACTGCTGCCTGCATTTCTGCAGCAGCCTTTTGCTTACTGGTTTACAATGCTTGTTAGGCTACACCATGTGGTCATAATCTTAGCTGCTGTGGAGAACAGTCCTCTCAAAAAGCTGAATTCAGAGTCTTTACAAGTCGACACAAAGATTCCTTGCTCTTGATTAATGTTCATTTCTGTTTGAGTAGTCAGGCTGGATTTGGAAGAGTTCCGTTGTCTGATGAAGTTTAAGGACACAAAAATTTAGCGTTGCTTCATCTAATGAACTGAATAGAAGGCTAGAAAGAGCAAAGCAGGGAAAACATGGTTTTTTCCCCCTTAATCCTGATACGGACTTCCCACTGTGGCACAGAGCAAATAATTTAGCACGTGTCAAGTAATGATTATGGTATTACTTTCTTGCCTAATTCACACGGCTGCTATGAACGTTAATCAAATACTCTTTTAAAATGCTTTGGTGAAGTATGGATCTTTATAAAAGAAAATAATATATTATTCATTACTCTTCTGCATTTGGCCTGCTCAGTGGGTGTAAAAGCACCTGCCTTATGTCACAGATGGCCTCTGGTGACACGGAAAGGGACAAGCAAAGGGACAGTTAGTCAGATCTCTTTTTTTTTTCCTTATATATAGATGTTTCCTGTTCCAGATTCTTACACTGAGTTTTCCTTGAGCAAAGTGCTTGGCATTTTTTCTTTCCAGGGATCCTCCAGCTGCAATGTGTCTGAACCTGGTGTTTGAATCATGGCAGAGAAAGGTCAAACTCAGATACTCTCAACCCAGCTCAGAGCCAGGGCATGCAACAATTGTGACTGTATTTTGCCTTGGATTTTCAAACTTTCTGCTTGTATAATGAATCCAAATGTTTTAGAGGAATTCGGGATTTTAAATTTAATGGCTGTTTTTCAAAGTACGTGATTTTCTGTCAAATACATACACAAAGTTTGCTGGATTTTCAGTGGCTCTGTCAGCAACCCACAACTCCCGCTGAGAGTTGTTGAAAATCTGCCCACACCATTAAGGTACCTGAATAAGATCTCTAGTATCTTGAAATGCTGGAATTACAGACGATAAGAAAGATGCATCATTCCTTACAGAACACTGTGTTACTCCCTTGATGTTTTGGAATAATAATGTTAATAGCTGCTGCAGAACCCAGCCATGTGAAAGCTGTGGTTTCAGCATTAATTGTGGTTAAACAAAGAATTTTAGTGTAAACCATTGAGAGTTGTCTTCAGTAAACTACACTCAGGAGCTATATATCTCTTTAGCTCTCCCTGGCTACTGGCAACCAACTTACTTCCCATCTGCTGCTTTCCACGGATGAAGGCTGCTCTCAGTTTCTAGGAAGCTAAATAAGGCTTTTGGTGAAATTGTCTGTAAACTGCAGAAGAGGTCTTAAATGGCTGCACATGGGAGCTGCTAAAGCACGATCAAAGTTTGGTAAAGAATATATAGAAAGTCCAGAAAGTTAGTATTGTCAGCCATCCTTAAATCACAATATTTGTATGTAATGAATGAAGAAAAATAACTAACCAAGATTCATATGGACAGTAATTCAGTCATGCACAGTCACTTGTTGGTGTGCAGATTGGTAATCTCACTTTCTAAGTGTTCAGAGTTACAAAGAGGGAACTGAGGAACTGAAAAGCACCATGACCATGCAAAACCACCTGAGCATAAGATTTTTTTTCAATGCAGTATCAAACTATTATTATACGTAGAATCATAGAATCATAGAATGGTTTAGGTTGGAAGGGACCTTAAAAATCATCTAGTTCCAATCCCCCTGCCATGAGCAGGGACACCTTCCACTAGAAGGTGGAAGCCCCTATCCAGCCTGGCCTTGAACATTCACATCCACAACCTCCCTGGGGAACCTGTTCTAGTGTCTCACCAACCTCACAGTAAAGAATTCCGGATATCTAATCTAAATCTACCTTCTTCCAGTTTGAAGCCATTACCCCTTATCCCTTGCAAAAAGTCCCTCTCCAGCCTTCTTGCAGCCCCCCTTCAAATACTGGAAGGCTGCTATAAGGTCTCCCTGGAGCCTTCTCTTCTCCAGGCTGAACAACCCCAACTCTCTCAACCTGTCCTCATTGGAGAGGTGCTCCAGTCCTCTGATCATCTTTGTGGCCCCCTCTGGACTCACTCCAACAGGTCCACATCCTTCCTGTGCTGAGGACTCCAAAGCTGGACACAGCACTCCAAGTCAGGTCACAGGAGAGCGGAGCAGTAGAGGGGCAGAATCACCTCCCACAACCTGCTGGCCACACCTCTTTTGATGCAGCCAAGGATGCAATTGGCTTTCCAGGCTACAAGCACACATTACCGCTCATGTTGAGTTTCTCATCAACCAACACCCACAAGTCCCTCTCCTCAGGGTTGTCCTCAATCCATTCTCTGCCCAGCCTGTATTTGTGCTTGGGATTGCCTTCACCCATGCGCAGGACCTTGCACTTGGCCTTATTGAACTTCATGAGGTTGGCATGAGCCCTTCTCTCAAGCTTCTCCAGGTCCCTCTGAATGGTGTCCCTTCTCTCCAGCATGTCAACTGCATCACACAGCTTGGTGTCATCAGCAAACTTGTTGAGGGTGCACTCAATCCCACTGTCCATGTCATTGACAAAGATGTTAAACAACACCAGTCCTAGTACTGACCCCTGAGGAATGCCACTTGTCACTGGTTTCCACTTGGACATCAAGCCTTTGATCGCAACACTTAGAGTGCAGCCATCCAGCCATTTCCTTATCCACCAAGTGGTCCATCTATCAAATCCATGTCTCTCCAGTTTAGAGATGAGGATGTCATGTGGTACAGTGTCAAACGCTTTGCATAAGTCCAGGTAGATGATGTCTGTTGTTCTCCTGTTATCCACCAATGCTGTAACCCCGTTGTAGAAGATCACCAAATTTGTTAAGCATGATTTGCCCTTAGTGACGCCATGTTGCCTGTCACTGATCACCTCCTTATTTTCCATGTGCCTTAGCAGAGTTTCCAGCAGGATCTGCTGCATGATCTTGCTGAGCACAGAGGTGAGACTGACTGGCCTGTAGTTCCCCGGTCTTCCTTTTTTCCCTTTTTGAAAATGGGGGTTATGTTTTCCCTTTTCCAGTCAGTGGGAACTTTGCCAGACTGCCACAAATTTTCAAATATAATGGGTAGTGGCTTAGCATCTGCCAGTTCCCTCAGGACCCACAGATGGATTTCATCAGGTCCTATGGACTTGTGTACCTTCAGATTCCTTAGATGGTCTCATACTTGATCTTCACCTACAGTGGGTGGTTCATCATTCTCAGAACCCCTTTCTTTGCCTTCTGCAACTTGGCAGTGTGGTTAACCCTTTCCNATCATTCTCAGAGCCCCTTTCTTTGCCTTCTGCAACTTGGCAGTGTGGTTAGAGCCCTTTCTGGTGAAGACCAAGGGGAAAAAAGTCATTGAGCACCTTAGCCTTCTCCATATCCTGGGTGAACGGGTCTCCTGTTTGCTTCCTGAGAGTGTCCACAACTTCCCTAGTGTTCCTTTTATCATTGACATACTTATAGATGTTTTTCTTGTTGCCCCGATGTCCCTGGCCAGATTTAATTCTATTTGACCTTTAGACATAACCCAGTAGTATCCCCACCCTGGGGCTCAGTATTGACTCTGCTTCATNTTAGCCTTCTCCATATCCTGGGTGAGCGGGTCTCCTGTTTGCTTCCTGAGAGTGTCCACAACTTCCCTAGTGTTCCTTTTATCATTGACATACTTATAGATGTTTTTCTTGTTGCCCCGATGTCCCTGGCCAGATTTAATTCTATTTGGCCTTTAGACATAACCCAGTAGTATCCCCACCCTGGGGCTCAATGTTGACTCTGCTTCACNCATAACCCAGTAGTATCCCCACCCTGGGGCTCAGTATTGACTCTGCTTCATAGAACAGGTTTTTTTAGCTTAAACATAAAGGACAACTAAGAAGAAGAACTGTTCCTATGTTATAGCTTGATTTGTCTTTGCTTCTGTGTTATTATTTTCTGTTCTCCATCACATTTTCTTATAAAGCCTTTATTTCTTATGCTTTCTTCTGTTTCCTTCACAGCATTGCAAAGTTTTCTCTCTTTCTTTCTCCCCTCTGTCACTTCTGACAAGCTGCATTTCTTTTTAATGCACTTCTGATATTTTTCCATAATTGTCTGTCCTGATTTCAGCTGGGAAAGAGTTAATTTTCTGTCTAGTGATTGCTGTGAAAATAATGCCAATAATGTTTATTGTTTTAGTTGTCGGAAGATGATGTTTATACTTTTCATGGACTCTTTTCAGCTTCCCATAGAAGCTGAGAAGGTGCATGGAAAGAACAATGGAATGGCCAATGGAGTATTCTGTACCATAGATGCCACGCTCAGTACATAAATGGGGTTCGGCTGAGGGAGGGGAATTGGTCATCACTGCTTGGAAAGAGTGACTTGTGTCATCATTATTAGTGTTGTTGTTATTATTATTGCTGTTTTCCTTTTCTGTTACTGTTCTTTTAAACTGTCTTTATCTCAACCCATGAGGTGTTTATTTTCCCCTTTTCCTTTTCCTTTCCCCTGCTGTTGTCCCTCTTCTCCTTACTCTTCTCGGTTGAAAGCAGGAGAACTGTGAGAGCGGCTGTATAGTCCTAGCTGCTGGGTGGGGTTAAACCACCCACAGGCTGGCAACTAAGGTGAGGAAGAACCTTCTTTGGAGAAACACTGGAAACGTCAGCCTTTGCTTAGCGATGCAAAACTGAGGAACTTCTAATAGATGTCAGGCTGAATCCAACAATAGCGCAAACGGCTTTCCAGGTCAAAAAGTTCCTAGATATACAGACTCATCTGAATGTGAATTCTATGTGGTTTTGATGGAAGGAAATTGAATAATGTTAATCAAATAATACACATCTGAGAATCATCTGTTATCAGGTATTCCTCTNTCCAAATTTTTGTAAATTATTATGAATCATTAACAAATATGTGCGAAAAATTGAGATCTGCAAAAAATTAAGAAATGAGTTTATACTGATTTTAAAATAATTATTTAAATTGTTTCCCAGTTTCCAGCTTTGATGCAAACTCAAATGTTGCCTAAGGCATATTTAAGACTGGGTGCTTACCTCATAAAAATTTGGAATTATTCTTTGACTAAATTGTCTGGTGTTTTCAACAGAGCAAAAGCCCTGGAAATACATGGCAATTTAAACTAAAATTCATGCTAATTTGGAGAAAAGCACTTATTTCTTTCTCTGTGTTTCTTTCTATTTCTAGAGGCCATGTTCCTTTGTAAATACGTTTGAAGGAAGCTAAGCTTTTCTAAGCTTTGCCTTAGAAGAAAACAATGTGTAAGTCCACAGATGAATATGCAAAAATTGTTGGGATTTTTTCTTGTGTATCCAAGAAATTATTTTTTTCATGGCTAAGTATGAAAACAGTAGACTTTCAAGTATGCCAAATGACTACCCCTGGGAATTGTCCTTCTCCCACTGAACAAGATGGGGAGCTTTCCTTCCACAGACTCTGTTAGATGTGGAAATTACTGAATTACATGCATAGGTTGACAGAACTGCAGTAAAAGTAAGGGCTTGACAAATTAGCTTCCCATCCTTAGCCATTTCAGCATGTGCATAACTTTGCTCACAGGAGTAATTCTATTCAATGTTATAAAACATTTGCATCCCCAGGACTTCATTGGGTATTTGTTTGTATTTCCTGCATGAAGAAACACTGTCACCTATTTCACATTTCCACTAAAATCTGCCATGAAAATCTATTCTGTTTGAAGGTCGCTAGTAGAACTTGTACAAAATTCTGGACTGTCAACAATAGACACCATAAATACCCACAAAATGATTTATGCCATCTTAAGCTCC
>RSEF01000002.1:91972582-92014461 GCA_003993805.1 Himantopus leucocephalus
AAAAGTCACCTGTCATTACATGGGGACCTATAATATAAGAACAAACTGAACTGTTAAGGATGTAATATTCATTACCAGTGAAAGCAAAGGAGTGACTAGAAGAACAAAGTGGATTGGAGAAAACAGACTTGTTTTAAATGGAACTGTTTTAAAAACTAATACATCTGTGGAGCTGTACTGCCACCATCTTTACAAGTATTAATGTAACATCATTTAACTGAATATTTGGCAATGCCTGGGTAAAATTCCATGACAACATATTACATCTAATCCAGAAGTGTCCAAATTCCCCAACCTAAGTGCTCCCCTGATTCAACTTCTGCTTGAGGGCCGATATTACAGGGAAAATAAACCCACATCTACACTGCGCCAGTAAAAGGATGTCTGTAAGGTCATTTCACTGTAGAACCTAGGGAGAAAAAAAAAAATTGTGGCCCTTCTCCCAGTCATCCTATTCATGATCAACCCCCTTTACCTGTCTCCAGGAAGAAGATACCCTTTGCAAACCACAGGTTGAATCCCTCACTGAGGTAGTTACTGTATTTGCCTGCTGCCTCCAATCGCTGTAAGGACACAGTGCCATGTAAACTTTCAACACACATGTACTCCTGGCAGATCAGAGAAGCTGACCCAATATTTAAACAAAGTCAAGCATAAAGTAAGGAGTTTACAGCAGTTTTTTTCCTTCTTTTATTTTATTTTATTTCCCACTTTACTTTTCAGAAAACACTAGAAAAGCCCCATTCAAATCCCCCTGTTGGAAATGCTCCTCCATGAAAGGGTGTCCAAGAACACAGAGTTGGAAACCTGATCTCTCATCTTCTTTTCCACCCTCTGCCCAGCAAGTCTGTCAGCGACTTCCAGTCACCGGCAGCTACTGTACTGCTCCCAAGGCGTTCTTACCATTCTAATTCTAACACAAATGAGAAAAGCAAAAGAAAGAACTGTTGCTAATTGTGGACTTTCAGGTACATTACTTTTTCTCTAGCTCCGATAGCAGCTTAAAAGCAGGACAGGCTGTCTTTTGTCAGTGACTCCTCTGAGCTCAGTTGGATTGTCAGGTTCTATAATATTATCCTCTAGTTACTAAGACCCAGAAGCAGCTGAAACAAAGAAGATTCATGGAACACTCAATAACGTCCTGCTTCACATGAGGGAAGTCTTGTGGTTGCAAGAGAAATCATAGAATCATAGAATCATAGAATCTAGAAAATGAAGAGAGCAGCTGCGGAGATCATGCTTCCTATCCTCTCGCTGTACTGATGGGACTTAAAAATTACAATAAATTAAATCTGGCATGCATTTAGTTCATACTAATTCATCGCAAATTTATTTGTACTCAGAATGCAGTACCTATTTAAGAACATGAGAATTATTGTCCCTGGACACCCAAGCCCTCAGACTACCACTTGGATACTCCTGAGCAAGTAGTACTAACCTACAGTCCCCCCTCTAGTCCTAAAACTTATGACAATGTTCAAATGATATGGGGTTAAATAAACAAAATCAAAGGGGTTTACATCCTTTAAGTAGTCTGAGTTTGTAGAAGAAAAGATAAAAAAAAAAGAAAAAAAAAAGACAAGATTCGAGTTGTTTGGGTTTACTTCTTCTTGGAGCTAAAAAAAATCAAAAACAAAAAACCCATCTGCTTGGACTCTGATGGCTGTGAGTTTGTTGATGTACAAGCTCAGCATGAATCTTATCATAATTTTATCTGCCTACCTGAGTGTCTGTCTTATATCCCCATGGCACTTTCAGGATTATGTTTTACTTAGGTCCAAGGCTTTGGCTCTCCATTAAACAACCAATGTGTTTCACCAGTTAAGAAGGGGGGCGGGGGGATGTAATGAATGTCCTAATCAGCTCTTGGGATTGCTAAAGGCTTTATATCTACTTAGAGCATCCAGACCGAAGATGCACACAGATGTGTTTAATGTCTTTGTGTGTTTTGGTAGCATAGTTCCCATAATAATACAGCATCTGCTTGGTGACAAAGACACTTCAGTAGTACAGAATAGACAAAGAAAAAAAATGCCTTATCTTTTATTTGCGCAAAACACTTGAGCAACTGCAGCACGGTTACATAACCTACTTGCAGAGAGGGAAAAATGGTCAGATATAGAGTGCCAGGAACAATTATCCTGAAATTATATTATGGTCCAGGGACTATAAATTGCATGACAGAGAAGTGCCTGGCAACTGCTATGCAAACTCAGCAAAGTTGTACGCACATTTGAAAAAAGCAAAAATTAACAAAAGTACAAAAAAACAAGAAGAAGAAGAGCACAGGACAAAAAAAAACCCAAGAAAAACAAACAAATAGAAGAAAGAAACTTTAGCAATTTCTTGAGTGCTGAATTAAGACTTCACAACCTAGAGCAGAGTTAAACAACACTGCAGAATGTCCTTGTACACAATGTGAATATATTTTGAAATGTTCTTAGTTCTTTTTAAACACTTAGCATCTTCTAGAAAAATCTGGCTGGCTGAGCATGGAGAGTGAGGACAGAGTCATAATAGTGAACAAATATTTCCAGCACATATTCTGGAAGTGATTGCATTCATTATTTTAAAATGCATGATGCTTGCACAGATGCTTTTTTGAATCCTGCAAAAGTATCATGCCGTATAAAAATTATCTCTAGTGTTTGCAGCAACTGTGTTTTTATATCTGATTGAGTGTTCAGTAACTACATAGCTAGCTACATAAGTCTTATAATTTTAGTTTCCATTCAGTCCCTTTATAAACTTCTTTTAAAGTTTGGCTATGTGCATTGCTTTGTCAGGAAAAGTCTCTCTACTTCAGCGTTTTAACTATAATTAATGATGACACTCACCTTGATTGTTGCCAAGTTTATATTCCCTAAGAGATGGAACAAAACACACAACGTGTGAATTATTTATACTTCCATATGGAGGCTTATTGTTAATACTTTCTCAGTAATTCTTAAGTGTTGGATTTTAATGAGGAAATGTGGATCACTGGTGCATTTAGTTCAAAATATAAACAGAAGCATGTAACCAAAGAGATGAAAATGCTATTGTACTTCAAAAATGAACAATAAAGAAACATTTCTTCCTGTCAAAATTGCTGTGACAGCTTTCAGAATGCATCTATATATGAACCTAGATGCCCTTCTCTGCCGCATAATCTTCCCTTGAGCAATGACACACTGCCAATATTTTAACAAGGAGCTTCCATAAGTTCAAAAACAAAACAAAAAAATCTCTGTTGTCTCGCAGTATCCCTCAAATGCCAGGCAATCTATGATCTATGGCAGGTTGAAGGAATTATAGGACACAGCTCTTTACTTTCTAATTTAAATAGTTCTCACGTTAAGATGGAAGGGAGAGCAGCATTCGATGCAGAAGCTTTAATTTATATACTGGTGGAACTGGTGCTGTGCCTTCAAAGTAGTAGCTCAAGTGGGGTTAGCAGCAGCTCAGATGTGCTCTGGATCTCCTGCAGTTTGTACAGAGAGTGCCCCGGACCCACTGTAAGTACTGGGCATAATGTTCTGCTGGGTATCAGTTCAAAATATAGCTAATACTTGGCTTTGTTTCTTAGACCAAAATGCTAACATTTTCTTTTCATTGCTCTTCAAAAATATAAAGGTATTTATTAGTTCATGTGGAAGGAGAAACTTGGAAACAAGATTGATCAGAAAAAGGCAAAAATTCTTCTACTTTCTCTCCTTTCTATCTACATGTAGATATCTAGATATAATATTTATATAATATATAATTTCTCTCATATATATGTACATTCTGTCCCTAATATACGTGAGACGCAGAATTAAACTTCCCTTAAAATCTTCTTTGCCCACAGTTTTCTCTGACTAAAAGGAAACGATCACTTTTACCTACATTTTTCATTGGGGTTTCATTTAATTTCATTCTCCCCATGGCAGGGGGGTAGGACTAGACAGTCTTTAAAGGTCCATTCCAACTTAAATCGTTCTATGATTTTATGGCTTCTATTGTTCTTAGATACTTAGGACACAGAATAAAACAGCACATAACTTGTGTAAAAAACCAACACAGCATGTGAAAGGAACTGCAAAGTCTATTTGAAGTCTCTGCAGAGGAAGAAGGCCTTTGAAGAACTGTCATTCTTAGCACACATATGTGTGAAAATCACAGGCAAACACTTTGCACAACATAGACTTGCTATATTGTCTGATTCCTTGCCAATAATGTTTCTGCACACCATCTGATCTTTTAAAATACACCAAATGATAGCAGAAAAAGTTTAAGAAAAGTGGATGCAGCAGCTCTTCCCAGATGATAGGACAAATCAAAGCCTTTTTCTCTTTCCTATGCTTTTCCCTGCCTGTCTTTGTATTTGCAGAGTATCTCACTCTCAGAGTAGAACTTGATGCTGAGAAGCGAGGCACTGTATGAGTTTTGCATATATTTGCTGCCATCAGGTGGGGCAAATGAGAGGATTTACACACTAGTTGTCCGTTCCAAGTCGTGTTTTTGCCCCAGTCATTGGAGAGATGCCAAAAGCATACAACTTAACCTAACTCTCCAGCTCACTCCCCTTGGGTACTATTTAATGAAGGTGGATTACATGTTGTTTCATCCCAGTGGTTTCAACCACTCTGTCACAGCCATCCATTCAATATTATTCTAGTTTACATAGGAAGGAGCATCATATCCTATAGCAGCAGCTGGGGGGAAGCTCTGAGGAGGAGTGACATTTCGGTCCTTTTTTGTTCCCCCTTTTCTCAGACAATATGCTTAAACAAGAAAGATGCAAAGCTTTCTGCAGATTTCAAAATACAGTTTGGTGTTCCAGCTTCAATTAACTTGTTTTGTACTCCCTATCTGTGAAAAAATACAGGAACTGAGATCAAGAAGTACATTAGCCTGAGTGAAATTGTCCTATTTTAACTGTAGTAAGAATCTCCTTCTATACTATATAAGCATGTTGCAGAGTTCTGTCTTAAAATTCACTTAGTCTTATGGTTTTAAATTTCTATTTCCACTTTTATATATACATTATTAATTTAGTTATCATAGACTGATGATCATTTACTGGTTGTAAGACCTTTTACAATTCAAGAATACTTTAAAAAAAAGTTTAGATAAATGTTGGAGCATAGAAAGGATGGAATCTTGGCTCCTTGATGAATTTCTAGAGAGGCAGACAGAGAAAATATTACTCGCTAAGAAAATAATTTCCCAGTTCTTATGGAATTAATCAAACTTGCAAAGACATTCTAGTCAGCATAGCAAAACTATTAGTTCAACTCTGAAACTCTTACATTAAAAACTAGCAAAGTGTATTTATTGTAAAACCAACCTCACTGTACATTAAATTTCTTAATCAGAAAGTCTAGTGAAAAGTGAGGTAAGATTTTTCTTGATCAAAGTTCACTCAATTTGACATATTTATAAAAGGAACAGAGCTTTGGCTTTATTTTTTCTAGGATCTCTGGCTGTTTATTTCTAATGTCAAACTATTTTGACTGTTTTCTACTGCATATAACTAAAACATGATCAGTTTGCTAAAGTCTTCACTTGAACACGGGACAAGGCACAGCGGATAAAGCAGAAATCATCAGGACATCTAAACTAGAAGGTGTTGCTGCTGCAATTGGCCATAGTTAGGACAAACATATGCTGAAGAATGTCAGTGTTTCTGAGACTGCGTCAAAATTCAGAATTAGAATTTAGATTTTAATTTTACAATCCATAATCTAACATATTGTTTCTCTCTTCACCTTCTCCTATGTTGCTCTCATACTTTGATTTTCATCAAAAGCTCTTTGCCTCTCTCCTAAGTATGAAGCCCAGTCTCATAAAGTAAGAAATGCTAAATAGAAGTTTGCTTATTTATTTAGACTATAAGGAAACTGACAAAACAAGCTTGAGTGGCAATTTCCATTGATGATTGTCTACAAATGAGAGCTATGTATAGCACTTTAGAAATGTCAGATTGCAAACAAAGCTAGTAAAGGCTTAAAGGCACCTGTGTGAGCCCCCGACAGCGTGAGCATTGTTAGGATTTTAGTTCAGATCACGACTGTGCTTTTTTATGTGAGTCCCCATTTATTGTGCCTTGGTTTACTTAGCACAGACGCCTTGGAGGGTACAAAATGGATTCCATACAGATGACACTGTACCAGAAGAAAGAGTTCAGGAGCATATCTGGTGCTCCAATCAGTAATGGTCATTTAGCCCACAGGACAAGGATAGAATTAGCCTGTGAGATGCAGTCTGGATTTTAGCTTAAAAAATTTCAAGACCCATCTAACCCTGGTTACTCAAAAGAGTCCTTTAAATTTTAACATATTTTACCTACTCGTTTTATTTAAATCCTTGGTGTTTATTTTAATTGAAGAAGAATTAATGCTATGAAGTAAGAGAGACTATATTAAATGAGAGAAATGGTAAATTGAGCAGAGTATGTCTGCCCTATGCATCTAATGCAGTACTGTTCTCTCACATTAAAAAAGAATTTTAAAAAACTACTAATACAATTTTAAGGGGAAAAAACCTAACCAATAAGTCCATTTTCTTGACATTTTTGATTTGACACTTTTCCAGAACTTTGTAGTTTTAAAAGTCTTGAGAAGGGAGGCTACCACTTTCCGTAGCAGTTTCTAATGTCTTTCCCCCTCTGTCTTTTCCCTTTTCTTAATTTTATTTTGTGCCTTTTGTATCCTTTTTGCACCTCGAATAATTCCTCTCAGCACAAAATCAAGATCCTCTTTTGATATTTGTAGATAGTTCTCCACTTTTTCTTGCTCTTAATACTCTCATAAATCAAACTCTGTAATCCATAAGTTTGTGCTAGGCAAACTCACGGCTTGAATGCAGTATTGCCTGTGTGATCTCATCCATTGCACTAAGCATTATAGAGCAGTGATTTATTGGAACAGGGAAGCCAAGTAAATTCCCTGTCTAGACTAATGTAATTGTTCCCTTGTTCTAAAGGTTCAATGATTTCACAGTTAGTCATTCTATCTCTTTTCCCTACAAATGCATGCAGATACCCAAAAACTCAGCAGCTTTACACAACATACCTTTAACTTAATGGAAAGATTTTCTTGACTCGGTATGACCAAACCTTTAATCCCTGATTCAGTCAGGGAATATACATATTCTACATATGTATGTATGCCTTCCTCTGTGCGTACCTAGAAGAGTGAATCCATAAATATGAGATAAAACAACCGTAATCCGTAGACAAAATAAAATCTATTCAAGACTTGCATTAACACAATTTCAGTAACTCAGTGTTGCTGAAGACAAAACATGCTGTACTGAAAACAAGTTGATAGGCAGCTTTGCTATTCGTGTCTCCAAAGGTTGGGAGATAAATGCTATACACACTGAGACTAAACTCTAAAAGAAAGTGCTGTGTGCATTACCCATTCTGTTTTGTGTGTGCAGTTATACAACTTGTACCTCCACATAAAGCAAGTATTAGTGAATATTATGATGCAAAAATTTATTAAATAAATTTAGTGATGAACAGGAAAATACATTAATTTCTGAAAATGTTATTCCAATAGAAAACAAGAGAGCAAATGAGTAAATGAGGAAGGACTTGAAAATAATTTCTTGACAATCTCAGTTTTCTCTTTGTAAATCCATATCTGTTGGACAGGAGGAAGTGTCCTAGATGTACAGGGAGGGAAAGCAGAATTTAGACATAAGTAGTCAAATTCTGCTGCACACTGGTCTGCTCTGAGAGTCAGTCACTCTATTTAACTTCAGCTTACAAACTCCAAATCTATTTCAACTATTGCAGTTCGGGTTGATTAACGATGCAGACTCTTTCCCATAACTATATATTGAAGTTGGGCAATCAATGGAAGTGACAAGGAGGCAATTCTTCAGTTACCTAGCAATACATTAACCTTACTATACCAAATGGTAAGTAAACTGAATGCATCACAGCTTCTTAGTAGCAAATAAGCTAAATAAGAAGGCAACATCCAGCATCCTTTCACTCTCACAGATGATTCGAATTGATTAATAGGAAAACACATAGCAAACCAACTGCCAGTATCTTCAAAGCTGGACAAGGTTTAGAAGTCCCACTGTGACTTCTGTAGAGCAGCATTCACAGCACAACAGATACAGTATATTATAATTAATTCAGTTGAAAAGAAAAGGTGAATTTTAGAATGCATTTTATTTTCCTCTCTTTTATGCTTCAGCCTACCAGAAAATTGAAATCTCTATCTCTGGCAGTGCTGTGGCAGACTTCCAGCTTTATCTTAATGAAGAAGGAATTATTTTTGACAGAGTTCTGGTTTCCAAGTATCCCAAAATCCTCTAATTCATTTACATGAGGTAGAGAGGGAAAGTAAGGATGGAAGGAAGAGCAGTGAGGCATACAAATATTACTCAAAAAGGATATAGGAAAATGTAAGACATGAGTATTTTATAGTAGAAAAGTACTTCAATCACATTTCCTTAAATGCAATGCTTCAAAATTCACCATTTTATTCTTGAATAACATTATCAAAGGAATAATAAATGAATGTCACCAATTTTGAAAATCAAACAAGACTGAGAAGAAGCTGGAGTTAGGAGCTTTTAAAGGAAATTTAAGAATAAGTTTTTACGAACTTATATTACATCCTGTCATAAGGGCATTGCATTTTTTCCCAAAAAAAAACCAAATTCAAGCCAATAGCTAGTACAAGGAAAAAACTCACACTGAAATTTAGAAATACTGATTTAGGCAATTTCCTTAAATTGACATGTGGGCTGTTGGTTTCAAGCAGGACATTACATAATCTTGCTGTTATATTTGCCTAAAATTTCTGTAGTTTCATGTCTTCCTGTGATAAATTATGGAAAAAATTATGATGACATCTGTGCTCAAAGAACATTGCAACTCTGACTGAAGCAAAGAAAACACAGGTGCCTGAAGACCAAGAAAGCAGGACAACAGTTACATAACTTTATGTTTTAAGTCTAAGGGCTCAGTATTCCCCAAGTAATATATTCAAATATTAACTATATATGGGTGTATTTAACTCCAGAATAAGAATCTTATTGAAATGTTGTTTCAGTTGAAAATATGTTTATTTTATAAGTCTATAATTAGCAAGACCTCTTAATAAAGTGCCGGGAGAAAACAATAATGCTGAAGGCTTGGCATGGTGGGATAGCCTTGGCCAACAGACAAACTCCTGCGCAGCTGTTTGCTCGCTCCCCTCTGCCCTCCCCAGTGCAACAGAGAAAAATTAAGAAAAGGAATGAAAATGCACTAGGGTGAAAATAAAGACAGGGGGATTGTTTACTAACTACCACCATGGGCAAAACAGACTGAGGGAAAATTCATATCGCCAATTAAAATAAATATTTTCCAGTAGTGGGAAACAAAAAAGGCAAACATTAAAGCAACACCTTTCCTTCTCCCCTTTCCCATTCTCAGCTTCATTCCTTCACTCCTAACTCCTATAATCCCCTTCCCTGAGTGGTGCTTGGGGTCACAGGGGAAGGGTGTTACAATCAGGACGTAGGGGTTTCTCTCTGCCTGTCTTTTCTCCTTGTACTTTTCTCCTACTCCAGCATGGTCTTTCTGTGGGCCACAGTTCCTTCTGGAATATCCATCTTCTCCAGCATGGGATTCTCTCCACAGGCTGCAGTGTGGGTATCTGCTCTGGCATGGCCCTTTCCACAACCTGCAGGGAAATGTCTGCTCCACTACAGTCACTTCTAAGGGCTGCAGGGGAGTATCTTCTCTGCCATGAAGAAACTTCTCCTCCTCTTCTTCTGACTTCGATGTTCCCTCTGCTGTTTCTCACTGGTTTTATTCCGTTCTGCTCTGCCTGTGTGGTATTTTCTGCCCTTTCTTACATACATTTTCCCAGAGGTGTCCCACCTGTAGCTGACGGGATCAACAGTCTCCTGTGGTGGGTCTGTTGCAGAGATGGCTGGAACTGTCTGTGTCCAGCATGAGGCAGCTCCTGCCATCTTTCCACAGAGGCCACCCCTGCAGCCCCACTGCTGCCAAACCTCGTCACCTACACCAATACACTTAATAAAAGGCTCAAAAATATTTTTAACAGTTCTTAGTACAGGTCTTTTTAAATCTTGGAATTCGCGTATTTTATTGCACAGGAACATAATTTGCCGATCCGTATTTGTGTAAGACTACATATATTAAAAAAAAAAAAAAAAGCCCAGAGTGAAATAAAAGCTCATGGAAAACTATACCTGGACTTTGAGCTTCTCTTATTTTAATTAAGGGTTTGACTACATACAGACTTGGTAAAGATGTAACACATTCAGTGAACTAAGCTTTAACTTTGACAATGACTACTTCAATGTCAAAGAAACAGGGGCAGATGCCCAAATCGCTTTTGCAGGGTTTTCTGAGTTTTTAACGGATGAGAGAATTGGAAAAGAGAAGCTGGGTTATTCCCAGATTGTTCATGTTTAAACATGTTGTGAACAATGAGCTCATTTTCAAGTTAGATTTCACCAGACACTTTCCTACTAAATTTTACCTTTGTATCCATGTACTTTGGAATTGTCACAATTCCTCTGTTCTCTTCTGATGAATTACAAGTTTCCCTATGGGACATTTTATAATTGTGATATGGTATAGATCAAAAAAATTTTTGTAACACATCAAATCACCAGTAAAAGGTAATTAAACATCAAGAACCTAATTTATTTCTTCTAATGTCAAATAAAAAAAAAAAATCCCAGTGCTTTCAGTAAGAGTAGAAAACCCAAATCTGTTAATCAGGCTCAATTAATCACTTAATCACCTTTCATATAATAAATTCTAGATTCTGAATCATTCATAAAATCTGATACCACATATTTCTATTTCAGATTTGTTCCCTTTGTTTAAACTATTAACAGAACAATCCTTTTTATTGCAGTCTCATCAATCCCACTTTCATGTTCAATGAACCAAAGAGAAAGGTGTCCTGTCCTGATGCACTATAACCCTCAACTTCCAGGATAACACCATGATATATGACCACTCTAATCACAGATTCATTTTCTATTATGGGTGGTATGGCTTAAAGGAAATAAAATTGGGATTAAAAGTAAGATTCAGGGATATTTTCATTATTCACCATTCTCTTATTAAAACAGGGGATTTGTGCTTATAACTTCAAAATGTATGGAACAAAATATACAAGCTTAAATACTCCTGAGAAAACACATGCAAAATTATCTACAAAAGTATCAACAAATCTACAAACAGGAAATTAAAAAGAAAGAATATTACATGGTTTGTCTTTTATAAGATTAGCAAGAATCTAGCAGGATGACTCAAGTTATTTGTAGGCATTTGCCATTTCATAAGGTTGGAAATGAGGAGCTTTTAATTTTCAAAATAATCATTTTGTATCTCTTTTATTCTCTTAAAGGGTCTACTTTTGATTAAACTAAGACAATAGAAACATTACTGCAGTATGAGTACATTTGAATTTGCCCATAAAGCAGAAAAGAGTTAGAGCCATAGAAAGATTATTAATATAAATTGCGATTATGAAACTGATTGTCATCATTTATGACTCTTTTCAAATTACTTGACAGATTGTAATAGAAAAATAATTTATGGAAATGTATTAATGTTTATGCAAATTGTTTTATTTCAAGACTGAAACAAGACTATAGATCCAATACCCTTCAACATTTACAGTGAAAAGCAATGGATATGAATTTCACTTAAACTTATTTGAATTAATCATGGTAAAAACAAAATAAACTTATTTTTAAAATTGCTTCGATTGGAAGATGTTCCTGAGTCATACAAACTGAGCAATTAATCTAGCAAAGTATTATGTAGACTGTGAAAGAGTTCACTCTGGATGTGATCATGGACACATTTTGACTTAAGATCAGGAACTGTTCAGAATGCATAAAAATGAAGTAGTTAATGAGGGGAAATTGGAGAAGGATGTTATGCTGTACTTCTTAACTGCATTTTTTTTAAGTCTTCTGATTGCTTGTAAATTTTGATTTAAAGTGCTTTACGTAATCATGTAAATACTCAGCAGGCTTTACCCAAGCCAAGTTACTTCTACAGCTGCTTTGCAGATTTAGAAAGGAAGACACATCAGACTGCATTTGAGATTTGACCGTCAACTTTTTTGCAAATTGAAAGTTTGCTCATTAACAACTTTTTTCTCCAAAACCATAAAGAAAAAAAGTGAAAAACCTGTTGATTTATGAACTTTCTAACTGCAATCACAGAGAAAAAGGGACAAATATGTCCAACGGGCCAATGAGTAACACCTACAGAAGAGGTTTCTGCCAGCACAAGCTCATGAACTTAACTCTGAATTCACTGTTAAACAGAAACATGCTTGCTCTATTATAGGTTTAGGTAGCTAATAATTTCAAAGACACCATTATTCTTTCAACATCCAAAAAAATATAAAGGTGAGTAGACTCAGTAAAACAGAACAACATGTTGCCTGTTCACACTAGTGAGCAATGAGAAGCAGTGAGAATATTCCAAGATACCTGCCATATCTGTACCCTTCCATCAAGATAATCCACAAAGTAAAGAGAATTTATGCACGTCCCCATAGAACAGCCTAAGTTTCTTTATTCTTTGTCCCTTTATGTCCTCATCAACAAAAGGTGCTGTTACTCCTCCCTGCAGCCAAAGAAATAGGCCAGGTCTCTGTTTGGAGCTAGTCAGGTTCACTTTTTAATCATTTAAAAGATGTACTGTTTATCTTAATAATTCCTCTCTACCACTCTCTGAGAATTATCTCTTGCTGGCAACTGCCTCAGCAGAGACATATGACAGTTCAGGGTATTTAATTGTGGTGAAAACTATCAAATTTGTAATCAAATATTTAATAATTCAAAAGTATGTCCCACCACCCCAAGGACAATAACAGACAGCCAAGGGGCTTTTTTCTTGTTATGTGAAACAGGTGCAACAGAAAAATTTGAAGTGAACCTTATCAGCTTATAACTTTGTAAGCCAAAAATATAACAAATAATAATCCATGGAAGAACTATTTTTGCCTTTCATATTAAATTTGATTTCAAACTTTTGCTTGTAGTTATTACAGGAAAAGAACATCTGAAGAGTAAAGTCAATTAGCTTTTATTTTGATTTGTCTGTCACCACTTATTATTCATTATGGTATACTTAGAAGTCTCAGCTATATTCTGAATCCTAATTTCTCCATATCAAGAGGCTGAGTATCAAAAAGGTAGCAAAAGAATTAAACCTGAGTACCCCAGAATATGGTAGAGGCCTGGAATTCCTTCAAGTCCAAGATACTAAAATTGTCAGCCATCTACACAAGGGAAATGATAGGAAAAAACAGCATAAAAGGTCTTCTGAAAAGGGCGCTCACTGAATCAATAGTTCTCTAAGGAAGGATTTATACGTAGACAGAAAAAACCCCAACCAACCTGATTAGGAAGGGAAATTATGCCTTAGGAAACAAGAAACAGAAAGGTAAAAGGCAAGTGCGTAAGAGTTGGGAAAGGACATTAAAACAAATAACTTAAGATTCTTCAGGTATACAGCAGAAAAAAAAAATTAAAAAGTAAGATTACCATGAAGAAGGTTCTGGGTAGAAAGTAAAGATAAATTTAATGTGGTTCCAAAACCAAATTAATACATAAAGATTTTCACAATGAAGCAGTTGTTGAGCAGGGACAAAGAGAAGGACAACAGGAAAACAGAATCCACCACAATGAAACTGGAGGGAAAACTCAAAGAGCTTAATGACCTGAAATTGGTTGGGACCAATGATGTCCCCCAATAAGTTGTTCCATAGCTGACACACAAAATCATTATAGAATTATAGAATCATTTAGGTTGGAAAGGACCCTTAAGATAATCAAGTCCAAACATAAACCTAACACTGCAAGCATTCACACAAAGATTTTTAAAATAAGAGAGTCTTGGTTTTCTTTTTAATATCTAGTAAATAGTAACTGTGGCACACATTAGAAAAAAATGTAAAAAACCCACCAACCCATAATTACTTGATCCAAATGTTCAGAACTGTTGATATAAGCTCAATAATGTTCAAGGCATTATAACAAAATTTTATGTCAAGAGCAACTATGGATATGGAAGTTAAAGAAAATAGGGTTAGACATTAAAGGTCTTAGCAAAGATAACCTGGGAACTAAATTTCCTACATAAGAGAAATACAAAAAATCTCCTCTAACTGGACTTCAGTGTGTAATTGGTACTGTCACATGGAAAACTAACAGAGTTGGAAAAGACAAAGTAATAGCGACATATGAGAAAGGACTGATAACAACCACTAAACTTCAGAGAAAAAAATGTGACTGAGATTTTCTGTTACCATTTTAGATAATGAGACTGATAAAATAAACAACTTGTTCAACCCCCTTTTTAAATAAAAAGTTTGGACAGCACTACCTGTTTTAGAAGACGCTGGCATATCATGCAGAAAAAACCAGCCACCTCAATGATCAGTGTAATAATAATAATAGTGGTATGAAATTTAAGAAAAGAAATAGAGGCTTACATGGATCATCAGAGAAAATGAAAGTTGTATCTTGCAAGGAAAAGCTAAATGAAAATTTTTGGCCCAGTAAAAGGAATGTTGAGAAGAGATGTAGCAACTATCCATAAATATTTGATGGTGGAGAATGTAAATACGAGACAGTGCTGGAGTGAGAGCAAATTTAGGAGGATGATCAAGAAAGATTTTTTTCTGACTGTGAAATTTCAGACAGAGAAGCGGGAGCAAAAGACACAACTACTCTGAAATGGAGCTTCCCACACCACACTCCGGTAACACAGGATGATGCAAGAGCTTTCTGGTACTGAAATATTTCATAGTATATGAACATACACTGAAATCCTGCCTTGAAACTAAGACTTAACTTGATTTATTTACCCATAGTCATACAGCTGGGGAAACTGGAGAGATAGGAAAGCATTTTTTAGTTCTCAATCCATTGTCCTAGATTAGTATTCTGCCTTTCCTTCAATCTGTGATCTCTAGAAAAGCTAGATCTCTTTGGTAGTGGCATCTTCCCTGCTCAGTCAGCTCCAGAAGACGTAAGAGAAATGTTGAAGTGCCCAGCTAAGTTGCACATTCTCCTGACTTTGCTAATCTGTTGTGAGTTTTCCCCCCACTCACCATCAGTTTATTCTTCTCTAGAGTTAAACTGTTCTTTTCTACTCGTTTGTCAAGCTTAATTGTTGCCTTTAGTCACAGACAGGCTTCTGACCTGCCCTTTTCCCACTGTTGCTAAGCTCATAAATCGGACCAAGAGGAGTTGCAAGTCTTGCAGAGCTGCAGTGAAACAGCTCCCCCAAATGGTACTATTTAGTTCGGAAATCCCTAAGGAAATCCAGTTTAAACTCGTTGAGATTCTTAAATGTTTTGGAAAAAAAATGGCCTTCATAATATCTATAAACTTTTATTATTAAGCTTTTACTGAAAACCCTGTCGACCAGCTATTGCAGTCTTTTGGATGCCCAGACGTCTACAGGTGACACTTATCACAGCTGAGATTCAGAACACTGAAGATATTTGGATACTTTTTAGACCTTGGAAGGCAGGCAGATTACCTCCCGGATGAAGAAAAATCTGTCACAGAAGATTCTTTCATTGTTAAAGCAGTGAACAACCAGACAGCAGAGGAAATACCAGGTGATATGGAGGAGGATCACAGCATGAAGGGAGTCTGTGGTACCTCAGAGAGGGTGATCTCCCAATATTGTGGACATGACAGCAAAATGAGAGTATCTTGACCTGACCACAGAATATGCTGGTTCCACAACAATTTTGTCAGCAACATGGAAGTTGATTTCTTTTATTTCTTAAGTGAAGATACTTCATTTTTCCCCTCAATCTCATCAGTAAGTTTCCCCTTTCTAATGTTGATTTGTTAAAGGCCTAATTAGTTCAAAACAAATTGAAAGAAAATTTCTGGAGAAAATAAAAAAAAAAAAAAAAGGATTATCACGTGTAATTCCTGTGGTAGTTGCCATGGATTTTCAGCTCAAAACATGGCAAGTCAGGCCCCCAGAACTCTTTGATGCAGTGTAAAAGAGTAGATTGATCAATATCTATATTTATATATCCTTGTGTGTTTTCGATTTGCCATCTGTTCTTTAAGCCTGTAGATTTCACATTTTTTCAGCTTTTCTCCACCAAAAAAGATTTATTTTTTTTTAATTTTTATTTTTTAAATAATAAAACTAGGCTTCTTCTAGTCAGGGACTCCAGGGGCTTGTACTTAAAGAAGACTACCAAGTGACCTAAGATTCATGATAAGATTCTGGCATCACTATGCCTTGGTTCTTTTCATTTCCCAATGTTGGGACACTTAACAGTAACTCACTGCAAAAGCAGGTAAAATACTTCTTCAGAAGAGAAACTATCAGGACACAGGCTAAGATTATTAATTTATTCCTAAAGGGAATTTCTAATTTCTTTGCAAAAGTAAAAACAAAAAAACTCTCTGATTTTTTTTATTATTAGTCAGTCAATAGGTGGCAATTGCTACTTTAAGAATGAAAAAAAACCCCAAAAACGAAGCCATAACAAACAACTAGAAATCATAGAATCATAGAATAGTTTGGGTTGGAAGGGACCTTAAAGATCATCTAGTTCCAGCCCCTCTGCCATGGCCTCCCGTTGCTCAAAGCCCCATCCAGCCTGGCCTTGAACACTTCCAGGGATGGGGCATCCACAGCTTCCCTGGGCAACTTGTTCCAGTGTCTCACCACCCTCACAGTAAAGAATTTCTTCCTAATATCTAATTTATATCTACCCTTTTCTGGTTTAAAACTGTTACCCCTTGTCCTATTGCTACACTCCCTGATGTAGAGTCCCTCCCGATATTTCCTGTAGGCCCCCTTTATGTACTGGAAGGCCAATATACTCTCTCTCCATATAACCTTCCCTGCTCCAGGCTGAACAACCCCAACTCTCTCAGCCTGTCTTCATAGTAGAGGTGCTCCCATCCTCTGATTATCTTCACGGCCCTCCTCTGGACTTTATCCAACAGGTCCATGTCCTTCTTCTGTTGGGGGCCCAAGAGCTGGACACAGTACTCCAGGTGAGGTCTCACCACAGCAGAGGGGCAGAATCACCTCCCTAGATCTGATGGCCCCGCTTCTTTTGATGCAGCCCAGGGTGCAGTTGGCTTTCTGGGCTGCGAGCACACATTGCTGGCTCCTGGTCAGCTTCTCATCAACCAACACCCCCAAGTCCTTCTCCTCAGGGTTGTTCTCAATCCATTCTCCACCCAGCCTGTATTTGTATCTCACTTGTTTCAATGGTTCATATTTCCAACATGTGTGAGCAGGAATATTTTATTCGAACATCAAAAGAGGCCTTACTTAAAATTACTTGTTTGGAGATATCCCCAGCTATTTTTGTTGCAAGTAGGTAATTAATGGAAAATAATAAAGTTTGAGACACACTGGGTGGATATTGAGGTTCCTGTGCCCATGTTAAAATAATAATATTAGAGCAACCTACACGCTGAATGAACCTGACAAAGACACAGTCAGCTTTACCCCTATTTAATATCAGTGGGCTTTGAAATTATTTCATGTAGACACCTTGCAGAATAAGGTCATGGCTTCATCAGATTTTTGAATGTCACTGGCTGCATTAGACATGTTTGATAACATTGTGGTTCATATCCAGCAAATACACCAGCTATATGAACAGCAGTAAAAAAAATTGTCCTTTCTAAAAGACCCTGGAAATGCAAACACTAAACAGCAAATATCCACCGTGTGTCATTTCTCTTCAAAGCTGGCAGCACTTTGCATTTTCAGGAAGGTTATTTTTCCCAGTAGTTCCATCCTGACCAAATGGTGGTGGCAAACAAACAATGAGCCAATATCATCAGAAGGAAAGGCTGGCAATAATTTTAACTGTTTCTTCCCTAAGGAGTAGAAACCAAATGAGGAAATGACCAAAACAACTGCAAACCATATTTATCAGTGTCAGTGCTGAACAAAGAATTGTCTTGTGTTTCATAACAGATATTATTATCTCACTGGTAAGGAACAATATAAAGTACAGTACAGGATGCTCAGCTTTAATGCCTTTGTAAATATGCAATCTACTCTCTGTGCATCAGTCATGGACATCCAGCAGTCTTTGGTAATAAGAATATAGTCCATTAGTCTTACTATAATGAGAATGTGTGTGTACGCCTTCATAGGGAAAAATAAATAATAAAACCAAAAGGATGAAAACGTCAAGTATTAAGAAGTTAATGAAATTATATTCACAAAAAGCCTACACCTTCAGGAAGAGAATTTCAGCACAATTAAGTCTGACATGAGCTGTTAAGGCAAGAAAAGCCATTGCCAATTACAGGCTGTCTTTTCAGGTCATTCCAAGACAACACAGTAACAGTAAGCACATGACTAGATTATAATAAAAATTATAATAACAAAGAAAAAGAACATTTGTTTTAGTAACTAAATGTAAACTTGAGTTTTTTGAAAATGAAGTCTTCCTCATAGGTTTTGAACGCTTTTAAACCTAACCTCATGTTTTGAAAATCATCAGCATCACAGAAAAAAAAGCTAAGCTAGAAAAATAGATCTGTTGCTCTACAGTTTTGGCAACATGCAATCAGTATTCTACATAAACAAGTCATACATGCTCTGCTCCCCTTCTGAGTATTTCAGCTGTGGCTAATTAATTCACAGATCTTTTCTCCTCCATTTAAATGTTTTTTTCATCACTTCTAAAATCCAGCATTTCCCAGATAGCATGCTTTTCCACACCTCGCTTAAAAATACATCAGAACCCTGTCACTTAGGAAGGATTTTTTTTCCCCCCAGTGCCAAAGGACTGTAATGTTTACTGACCTTATCCACTTAAGGAGTCATCTTTAGAATTGCTTTTTCTCCTCTTGGCGTGCGGAGACCTGGCTCATACCCTCTGGCTTGTGTCTCAGGGCTGTGCAACTTTGTGAACTGTTTTTAGGCTATTGGAAGCAGCAGCTACAGAAGTACAGCGAAACAGTACTGGCTCAGAGAAGCATTAGCCCTAGGCCAGGATTTTCTGGCCTGCAGCATGGACACATTAGAAGTGGTGGAAGGCAGGTGCTCAGCTTATCGGCCAGCACTTAGTAGATACCAAACTGGGCCAGGCAGCTGGGCTGGGATACCGCCTTTTCTCTCCTGCCCTACGAGGCACAGACTTTTCTAGAGACCACCCTACAGCCAAAAAAGCCACATCCATCAGCTGGGTGACCTGGTGTCATAGCTAGTTTGACAGAAATCCCATTAGAAATACTGGTTTGGGACAGAACCCTAAGGAAAGCGTACGAAAGAACGAAGCTTTGTAACATCTGGTTCACCGAGCAGAAAAAACTCATAGTTCCTGAAAGAAACAGATTTCATACTAATAAATTGAGAGCAGTTCCTGAGGAATCAAAGGAAATGACTGATGAAAACCTCAAGATCTGTTTTCCAGGCATGTCAAGACAAGGTTGGCCTATTTCATCATTTGTGTTTTCTCTTTTTGTACATCTGAGCTATATGTATTTATGAATAATTTTCCTATTCTGTTTATTGATTATAATCCACTATCCCCTTTCTGTTTTAGTAAGAAGTATCCAAAGTGTTATGGATTGTTTATAGAGATATTTTTATTTTAATTCATTTTTAATTCTTTAAGTAACTGAACTGAATTTACCCACCTTAGCAAAGGTTTCCAGAAACTGCTCCCTGTGGAAATGGCCCATCGCTGTCAACAGATCTCATAATGCCTCTTCCTACTTATAGCAGAGAAAGCTAATCAGCTAGCTGGTTTTAATTTTTTTTTTTTTTTACACAAACACAGTAAAATGCTACACAACCCAAACTCGTTATCTGTCAGTATAATGTCGGAAGAAATGATTGCATTATGAATGATTTCATTTGATTCACAAGCTTGATGGTAGATCTCTTCTCATTTGAAAATATGAAAAAGTAAATGAACAAAGTAAAGAGTTATCTAAGATGTCTTTAATTTTTTGAAGACCAGGTTTTTAGTGTGTTCATTTACATGTGCTTTACAGTTCATTGGGGATACAAAGAGAAATTGAAGATTTAGTTTATATGTCTATCCACCTCTTTGTTTCACTTTTTCACAAGAAAAAAGGCTGCTGAGCCTATGATAATCTTTGAAACTGTTCATGAAAGTGTTCTCTACTGGTTGTGCTTTGAAATGCTGTTCATGAACTCTCAATCTTTTAAATATGCCCTGTAATACTATGTCGATCTCTGTGAACTCACGCAAAATTGACAATTTGACAAATGTCAGTGCTACATAACCTGAAAACCCTGTTCAAGTTCTGTAGCATGCAGCGACCCAAAAGATGACATTTTATCATCCTCAATGTTTATTTTCTCTCTGTCATGTTGATGCAAAATTTTTTTTTTATTGGCAAACTATCAAAACCTGTCTTAAATAATGTACTATTCTCTGTCCTACCAACTTCTTAGCCTAAAGTCATTGTTTCAGATGCCAGTTTCAAAGAATGTAGTTGGAAAGCAGAACAACATCAAAGGAACCTTTTTTAATCACAGTTGATATGAAATTTCATAAGAGAATGAAATTTTTTGAAGACTAAAATCTCCCCTTTTATTCTGTTTCTCTCAGGGAAGGTATGAACCCTGCTTTAGGACTCAGAGTGAAGCTCTGAGTGAAGCAGAGTGCTCTTTCATGTTAGTTTAGTAGTGGTTTCTGGTAAAGACAATGAATTTCTTTTATTCTCATGGAAGTCAATGAGGCTAGAAGAGGTGTCTGCGCTTCCCAGCATCAGGACCTTGCTCAGACTATCAGATGTTAACAGTTAGGTGAGGTAACACAGAGAAATGAAATAAAGATGAAGCAGTGAACTTAACAATTATTGCCAGCACCCGGGGCAGTGCTGTTAGTATTAAAATCAAACAGAACTAGCAGGGGGCACCTACACTCTCTCAGTTGAAAATCTGTGGTATCTGATATCTCCTGGGAGACAAAGCATCCGCATCATAGATGAGGACGGAAAGATTAAAAGTAAAGCAATATGCTGTTTCAATACCTTACCACATGGGAGTGTTGCCTTAACCTTCTGCAAAACGTAACTTGTTTCAAATGCTGTGAGTTATAGCTGCCTAGATACCACATGTCCAGTCAGAGAGGTTAATTAAAAACTTTTTCTGTCTCCGGAGCCTCTGTAACTTGCTTTTCAGATGAAAATCATACATATTGTGCTATTGCACTGTTAAATCAGGTATAGAAAAATATGACTGGGAAGTTCAGTGTTTGTATCAGGGCACTCCAGGCTACCCCAGTTTCTCTCTTCATTTCCCCCTCCAGCCAAAGGGCTTCAGTTTGATACCGTACAGCAAAGACAGGGAGACCAAATTTAACATTCTTAGTCCACTCAGCAGTAAGAGTGCATTGCTCACTGTTGGAGCAATTACTGAAGAGTAAAAGTTCATGAGGGTATTTTCAGAAGAACGATGACAACTACGTGAACAAATTCAAAGAAATAGTTACTCATACTCATGACTCTAATGACCTAGAAATCTAGAAATCCCGTGGTCCTAGAAATCTAGTCCTCTTGCATGCAGACCCTTAGATCTGTGAACTGAATCTGATCTCACAGATCTAGAGCCTTATTGAAATCCTGACAAAATGGTGTCTGTATCTACACCAAGGCCTGCTATCTAAAGTAACTCTATTATATAAAGTCTTCATTCCTTCACAATTCTTTGTAAATGCATTATGTGGGTCTTGGTGGATAATGATCCTTTGTCATCTACTAAACAACATNATATCTACACCAAGGCCTGCTATCTAAAGTAATTCTATAAGTGTTCATTCCTTCACGATTCTTTGTAAATGCATTATGCGGGTCTTGGTGGATAATGATCCTTTGTCATCTACTAAACAACATCATTAGGCTCTTCTGTAACATAACTTTCTATACGCTAGACAAATCTGTGCTTCATTGAATTCAGTGCCATTGACCTAAATAAGGTCAAACTTTTATTCATGATTTTTAACACCCTCTGCTTCTAATCAGGCTTAACAAGAATGCAAATTGAGCAGCATATTAGGTCTGTTTTAAAAGTTAAATGCTTCTGTCCATTTCAAACTTGGATAAAAACCATACATCTCTTTGGAGAATAAAAATCAGTCTTTACTACCCAAATTTTCCATTTTTTCAATTGCCCACTAAATTCATACCAGAAAAATACAGATTTTTGTTTTACTTTTGGGGGGGAAAAAAAAGAAAAAGAAAATAAAAAGGATAGGAGCAGTTACAATATTAGTCTCTGAGAAAAACAGAACAGTTTGTCAAATACATACACACAGACATACTATTCCTGTTGCAACAACTTGTGCCATGAAATTAATCTCTTTCTAAAAACTAAAACGACCAGAACAGATATACTTTTGCACATATTTTTCATGAGTGTAGAAGAACGCAGTTTGTCCTAACTCATATATTAATTAGATGAATTATATTCAGATGTATTTAGATTAGCTATCTGAATTATGTTAATTATTCTCTTTCCACAGGATAGAATCTTGTGGTATTGTACTATACAGTTAATGCTTCCATGTTGCTCCTTGTTTAAAATTACACATTTCTCTTTACATAAATTGCTTTAGGCATTTCTTAAGTTTGAAAATCAATTTCCAACTGCTTTTTCTTAAGGATGATCCAGAAGAAAACCAATATATAATAAAATCTTTTAAATCTGTTAGTAACTGAATTACTATTTGGATTTTTCCATACTTAACAATATTACCAAATATCCACAATATTTGCCTTCTTTATTATCAAATACTGGACAAGTCAGCAAAATTGTATGCAATATGCTACTTCAGGCAAAGCAGATATATTATTTATTATTTGCCATAACAGCCCCAGGCTGTGGTTTGACATTTCAAAATATTTAGCTGCGGTAGTGACATGGGATATTTCTATTCATTCCTGCACTGTGACTGATCTAAAAATAAATGAATCCATTCAATATACAAACTTTCCTTAGTGACTAGGACTTTTTTAAAACAACAGCCTCATTCTTTAATGAACCCTTTCTAGATGAGGATCAAATAAGAAACTAGTGTTGTGGGCTATGCCAGCACACATGGCATGCTCTACTCCAGAACGGGTGGCAATCACTGTTTATCGTAGGTGTGCCATGCATAAACACACACATGAGAAGAGATGTATACAGTCCACTCGGGACAATAGATATATATACAGAAAGATGGAAAGGGAGAAGGAAAGAGTGAGGCAATATTTATCATTTTCCTGAGCAAAGATTGTACTCAGGCTAGCGTTGCCCTAATATGAATTCATATATAGTTTTTAGTTTTTTTCACCATGACAAAGGAAATGGGATTTGGGGGGGGGATCAATGTTTTACGGATATTTGAGATGCAAATAGCGGGTTGCTGCTGTAGTTTCCAGTGACAAATTAGAGAGTGGCATAATGCGAAGCAGCTCATCACAGGGGATGCAAGTTGAGTTCATGTTTGTGAGCAAGATCCCCCTGAAATTTGCAGCAGAGGGAGAGGACACCATGTACAAAGCCATTTGGAAATGTCAAGGGGGTCAGGATAAAATTGTGAGATGAAAGGAACTGCAAAAGTCATTCTAAAACAAACCCCAAAACATCCAGAGTCTGGAGGGCAACCAGGAGAGGACTCCCAAAGACTGGGCAACTGAGAAAATGCAGCTCGCTTGTCCTTAACAGTTGGATTGAATACCGATTCTGGGCCTCAGCTAGAGAGACACGCAGAGCGACTGGGGCTATTTTTTAAAAAAAGCCTTCAGATTTGTCAGAAAGGAGATTTTATTCAGGAGCTATAACTAGATGCCTGTTATCGTTTTTCCTGAATCAGATATTGCCACTTTATATTCTGTTGTTATTTTCAAATTTTTGAATTACATAGGTGATCAGCTAATTAACTGCAGAGATAACAGGCAATTAGCAAATCCAGTGCACCATATTTACTACACTTACACAGTGGATTTAACACCCAATTCACAGTGAGTTCAATTCACATGTCATTCATGCGCCACTGAGTTCCTTTGCATTTGTATAGCAATTGGCTCACTGCTGAAGTTGTGTGTGGAGCTTCCTTGACTACGAGGAGATCTTAGACTAATGTTCCATTTCCCAGGGCCGTCTTTCTGTAAATATACCCTTGGTATTCCAAAATACCACTGCAAACTCTGTTAATGCTGGTGTCTCAAGCTAAAACTTTGAAACAATTTCTTGAAATAATATGGTCAGGGATTTACAGAGACAAATTCCTACTTCCTGAAGTGTGTTGCACAAGCTTGCAGAAGACTCTTGTCTTCATATTCTTGAGCCTCTTGGGTCCTGCACAGGGCTTAGATACTACAGTGAATGGTATTGTTCAGGCATCTATGTCAGCTGGTTGGTTTTTTTTAAAAAAAATGTGTTTTGGAACACATCGATGACTACACAGATTCCAAAACTGTTTAACTGCTGATGACAGAATTTCTCTTTAAAACATAGACTTTCCTTAGTGAACATCTTCTATGCAACACAGATGACTGCCCAATGCTGGATATTTCATACCACTGCATACTTGTGCTATCTCCAGCAGAGTTTCTGTAATTCCAGTTAGTTGTTTGAGTATGAGGAAGTTAAGTCCAGAGAAAGTTAATCCAGAGAAAACCTCCACCTAGTTAACATGAAAGCCTCACAAAATTCAAGAAAAAGCTAATAATAATCTATTCAAACATGTTTAGATATAAAGGAAAATACATTTTCCATTTCAATCCTAACTCTTGCAGTAGCTGTACCTTAAAAAGATGTTTTGAAAAATACATAAATACAAAAATTTCACCAGTGAAACTACTCAAAGTGACTTTTATCTTGGCTTATTTGCTTTTGACCGCAAAAAGCAGAATATGGGAATGGTTACATCTTGACAACAATTTCAGATTATTATTATTTTATGACTGAATTTAAAGCAGATATACAGGGGATGTTTGGTTTATAATTTTGTTTCCAGAATGTCAGGCATTGTATTTCATAATAGCATTTCATGCTGCATTAACAAAGTTTTATGCTGCGTTAACACCATTTTATAGCATAATGGAAAACAAATGGGTACAAAAGAGAGGTAAAATGGAAAATAAACTGTAAAACTTTTTTCTAGGTGGTTCCTGTGCTGTACACTGATAATACTGCCAACAAAACAGCAATGGCTTTTAAACTATTCTCTACTTCAACTTCACTTTGAAATGAGCATTTACAGTATCATATATTTTCATATAATTGTAAAGAGACAGACTGGGATCCATATTGAGGAGCTGAGATTTTTCCAACATGAGCACTTGAGTTTTATAAATGAAATTTGGCTTGATTTTAAACACAAAGTATGATATATTATATGAGGCAATTGAGAATGCTAGTGGTCCTATCAAAGATTCAAAAAAGTGAAAGAAAGGAATAGATAACACCTTACAGCCAGACAAGGGGTTTTCTCAAAGGAAGGAAAGGATTACTCTCTAGCAATTAAAATAAACCAAGTTTCCTGTTCTGCTTTCTGATGTTATTGACTTTTTCCTCAAAATCGGTTTGTTCTCAGCTGGAATCATGTACAGTTTTGGACACTTTTTCCAAGAAAAAGGTTTAGCGGAGAATTTTAAGAAGATTACTCAGAGGCTAAAAAAAAATAGGTAAAATGGAAGGTAAATACAAATTGGGACTGCTTAGACTTGGAAAGAGACAGATGAGAGCAAATACAAGTCTTCAAAAACTAGAGACAAGAAAGGAGGAGAAACGGAATCATCTTTTATCTACTTTCATAGTAAATAGGACAAGAATAAAAAGTTAATAATGCATCAAAGAAATTTTAATCAGACATAAAAAAATTATTAATAGCAAAATGAGTAAGAAATGGAATAGGTTACCTTTGAGAACACCAATAACTTCATCTTAGGATCTTTAAGAACAAGTTCATGAAACGTGCTGGGAATAAGTGTAGTTGCACTTTTTTATGAGTAATTTGATTTTGCTTCCCATGGAGAATAAACAGAACCAGGTGCTGAAATTTGAACACTTTCCTCCTGCTAGGTTACTTTCCAACTAAACCAGTTCCTTGATTCAGCTGACTGTGCAACCATTCAAATACTCATGCCAGCCAAAAGGACAGGGTAGCAAAGGGACAGAAACTAACCACTGGGAGCAGGGGACGTGTGTGATTGCTTCCTTTGGCAGATCTGCTTGGCATATGCAAATGCAAGATATTTATGGAACTATGCCTTCTTTCTTGTATTATACCACAGTCTATTTGGAGAAGAGCTTTTTTGTTCTAAGTTTGTCTATTGTAATGAGATGGTCCTGAACAATGCCTGAAATTCCTAGGTAACAATTCCCCAGTAACAATTTGAGTAACAAAAGAATAAGATGCACTAGAGTGACTGAACCTATATACATACTGATATGGCAACTAGTGACATATTAGGACTTCTTTTTTAATTCCACACACTTAGGAAACTTTACTGATTTCACAGAACAAACAATGAATACAAATGCTGTTTGTCAGATTTCTAACAAGGAAATTTGGCAAGATGAGAAGCACTAAATACCATGTATTTAGCGTTGTGACGTCTAACAGCAATCTTCCATCAAAGGTTACACAACTCCATCCAGAAGTCTACCTATATTAAAAGCAAAGAATCATCTTGTATACATATATCTGTCAGGATCTTTCAATAAGAACAATGTTTACTGAGGGCAAAAGGCATGACTGAGACAGATTTATGATATTTAATTACTTTTTTCCCATTATGTTTCTAAAAAGGTTATTTCCAACATCTAATTCTGCTATTCCAGCTCAACCAGTTCTCAGTGAGTAATGGTTGGGTTTTTTAAAATAACAATCATTTATAAAGTTTCTTCTTTTTCTTTCAAACTTTTGCTTACAACACTAGAAACCAACCCCAGCTTCTGCTGGCAAGGAATTCTTTATGCTGATGAAAGAAGTATTCTACCGGAAAGCAGTTGTATGCAATGAATTGTAGGGCAACTGACAGAATATCTGATTATTCTCTCATGTGGAGATCCTTCACCCCTCCTTCCTTTTCTCTTTTAAACATTGTTTATGTAAAAAGAATCCATCAGTTACATGTAGGCTTAATTGCTGTACGCTAGAAGACAGAAAACACACGCATGGATTTTCAAGTTTGTTTGCAGTAGAGCTCGTCAGTTATGCATTTCAGTGCCCACCAGCAGTTGTCAAGGCTTCTGAATATTTTTTTTCAGCTAATTCATTTTTTGACCTCCCCACCTACCACTTCCCACACGCCTTTTTCAAAATCTTTCCTCTTTTCTCACAAGCCAATTCATTCCACTTAGTTATCAGCCTTCTTGTCATGGTTTTTAATGCCTTCTGCACATCTGAATATTCAGATTTTCTTTTGGTTTCTGATGAGCGTCTTGGCTTGCTTTTCCATTTGGCTGGTTGCCGTGTCATTTGGTCAACTAACATAAATTCCACTCTTTGAGATTTTTATTCCACTCTTTTACGTAGATGGGAGTGAACCATGGACATGAGGATTTCTCAAATAGATAATGTAATTTTTAGGTGTCAGAGGTATTTCATTTCAAGAATAAATTTCCAAAGGTAGTACTGCCCAAATAGATATCCTATTAATAGTGAAACAGGTTAGTAAAAAGAACCACAACTGGTTAGCATCTGAAAATATATGAGCATAAGTCACAACAATCAGCTATTGTACTCATATAGGAATAATATTAGCATTTGATTAAAAAAAAAGAGGTATTGGAACATCTTTTAGAATTCTATATGAACCATTCATGTGCAAGATATTTAAAACTAAAGATCTTTTCAAGTTTTCTAAGGCCTTTGTTTTTCAATTTTCAAATTCAGAGTAAGGCTAGTAATAAGAAAGGACTAGAAGCAAATAAGGCACAGAGCAGAAAAAGAAGAAATGCAGTGTTCTTATAAGTCTCCAAAGACGATTTTGAAAACAGCAATACATGATAGCTTATAACTTACTGCCTAGTGAGAATTTTGCATATTCTAAGCATTATTAAAAGCATAATTTATTTCAACAGAAAAAATAAAAATAAAAAGGCAAGAATTTAAACAGATTCAGACACATGCATAAAACTGATTAGGGACATGAAAGAACTTCCATATGACAGAAATGAAAAGATCTGTACTGTAAATTTAGAAGACAAGACTTGATAAATGTATACAAAATAAATTACAGTATAGTGAAGATAAATTAGGCACTTTCCTTCTGCATTTCTGCAGTGCAAGATCACAGGATTATTCAACAAAACTGGAAGCCAGAGAAGTTAGAATGTATAAATGGGAATATTTTTGTGCTACATTAAGTTACTCTATAAATTATCATGAAATACTTTTAAGTCAAGAACAAAATAGGTTTCAAAACCCAGACCAAATATATCTATGAATAAACAAAGAATACTTACATTAACAATAATTACGAATGTACCGAACTGTGAAACAACTTGTTCTGCAGATTTCTAGATTGTATACCTCTCCTCTGATCCTTCTCCTTTTCTCTTTATTTTACAATGAACGTAAGAACACATCCTCTTGCATCACATATATTAACTGAATGTCATGGTTTGTCAAGGAAGTACTGGATTAATTCAGCTCAAGTATGTCAAAATATACACGCTATTGATAAAACTGATCCATTTCTTAAAAAAAAAAAAAAAAAAAAAACCAAAATAAACNACACTTGGTTTTAAAGAGGTTCACCATATTTAATACATGTAGGCTATCTCCTGTTAAAACCCCACTAGCAGGCTGTTGACATGAGGCAGACTTTGGAAATTGCTGCCCTTATCATTCAGAAACGCATACACACACCCTGACACCCCACAACAAAAACCAAACCCACAGGCATTTTCTTCCACTTTCTCCTCAGGTGGGTCTTAGATGGGAGCCATACACCACAGTCATGGACAGAGCTACTAATCCTGTTTTTGCAAGTTCTTTCATGATGGTTCATTCAATGGCTGTAAAAAAATGATCTCTATAACACAAACACAAGTCTCTTCTGTCCTCCTTAAGGGACACCTAGGACAGTGACTGTTTATTCTGAAGAAAAAATTTATCCATCTTCTGCAATTATCCAAGAAAGATGCAATATTTTTGGATGGTGACAGAATTAGCGCTGCTCAGATTCTAACAAGATTAAAAGGAGGAACTTGAAAAGGTGATGATGTTAAAACATCTATTCTGAGAAAAGCAATAACACTTTTAAAAGTAATGTATGTAATTTCAAGTAGAAAAGATAACAACAGTGGGGGTTTTTTTGATTTATTCTCGACCTTTACAACCCATCAAAAAGTTAATTTAAAAAAATCTGCAGAGAAAGTGATGTNATCAAGTGGAAAAGATAACAACAGTGGGGTTTTTTTTTTGATTTATTCTCGACCTTTAGAATCCATCAAAAAGTTAATTTAAAAAAATCTGCAGAGAAAGTGATGTGCCTGTATTTGACCTAATAAAACCAGAAAAAAAAAGTATTCTCTCATAAAACATTGTAATGATATGGACTACTAGTTAAGTAATAAAATTAGCCTGATGAGCAGACACATCCAGCAGTATGATTGAAAACTATAGGACTGCCAAAACCGGATTCCAATTCAAGCTCAGGGGCTCACAAATGTTCCTCAGACTTTCCACTCTAACAGGTGTAGTACTCTTGATACCATTCACAATGAACTCTGGTATTTATTCCAAATTCCTAGGTTTATAATGATTTCCATATAGGCCAATTCTAGCACACAAAACTGAGTTTAATTTGAGTGCCAAAATCTGCCAGTAGGAAGCCTAACAAATGCCTGGAGTCCAGGCTGGATAATAGTGACACTGATTACTATTACACAGAAATCAGGAACAAACCACAAGAGAAATATCACAAAACAATTCACAAAAAAAAAAAAAACAATCATGAGTGACTAAGGAATAAATTTGTATGGCAATAAATATCCCTAGAATTTAAACCTGGATGCTGTCCATATGCAGTAATTAAATAATTCAATTCTATTATTGTTATTATTACTCAGACTTTGAAAATTATCTTACATGTTACTTTCAAACCAAATAGATCATGTTGGTGGACATGGTAAAAATAGGAGAAAGGTTGATTTATTGGCTTTATAATTTCTTCCAGAAAAATTGTAATCATATTATTTTTAAAATAATTAAAATTGCTAAAAGGCATGGTTAAGGCAACAAAATAGTCTTCCTAAATTAAAAAAGAAAAAAGAATCAACAACTTTAATAATGAGCCATACCAGATGAATAATAAATACAGCTGAACAAATAATTTACAACACATAATTTACTGATCTAATTTAAAATTCTGTTTCTATTCATGGAATATCTGTGAACAGCTTATAAGATCATTTAATGTACATTTTCATTATCTGAATTTAGTCAATGACATTTAAAGGTACTCTCTTAAATCTGAAGTTTGTCATAAGATTATGATTAGGAACAGGTATTTTTGCAAATTATTACTAGTCATTATTGTGAAAGTGCTAATTAGTCATCCCTCATATTTGCATTAATTTTATTTTTGGACAAACCACAGACCGTGTGACACAGCTCCATTCCCTGACAGGACTGCTATTATTTCTAGAATCTGTGTTCAGAAATGAATCTTGTAAAGCTAGAAAGTTCTATGAATATGCTTTATTAAGGCTTACCTTCTTCCTAGAAAGCAATTAAAAAGTCCAATAAAATTATTTTAAAAACTCAGATGAGTCTGAGAAGTTGTATTTTTCCTTTTGTTACTCAGCCTCTTGTCACGTTCAAGGAAGAGCTCTGCCCTCTATGGCTGAACTCTGTTGGCGAGGCAGAGATGTTCTCACTTTGCCCATTGGATCTTTGTTTGCTGTACCTTTTCTCTTGCCCTTTGTTTCATATGCACACTGCCCCTTGTGTGTGATCTGTCTCACTAAGAAGATGCTGACAGCTCCATGGCTGGCTTTAACACATGGGTTTTGGCTACCACTGTTCCAGTTCTTAAAGACTGTAATTCATATTGACCTAAAGGCCTGCTGATCTCCAGGAGGAACATCATCTACGGCTTCACACTGAATATAGATGTATCCTTCCCAATACTGTAAATATTTTTCTGTAAGCAGCCCAAGAGCACTGCTGGCATTAGCGTCACTCAGCACATAGCTTAATGGAACATATGCAGCAGGGTATATATGCAAGATGGAAAGTTTACAGTGCATCTTAAATGTACTGCTGGTTTTAGTTTGGGAAAGCATATAACTTCAGAGAGTGGGAATTGTCTTACATATGTCTTACAAAAAGAGAATGATCTGTTGCCAAACATGCAGCAGGAACTCAACCACAGGTACCACAAAGCTGGGCACGGGGGTCCCACGGCATTGGGAATCCTCATTCTCTCCCAGCGCAATATTGTTGGCAATGTTGAATACTTCTAACTTCATCCATAAAGTGTTGTCAGGCTTCTAAAATTTGCTCCAAGTTTGACAGAATTACATATGTCCACTAGGGACTGCTGTTCTCACAAGATCTCTTTCGACATCGTTGTCTGGACAGGCCCACAGTAAGCCGGGAACCACCCCAAACCACAATGCATTTGCAGCAGAAATTTCTGTGACCTACTGTCTCCAGTGTTAACTACAGACACCACAAAACCATATTGTCTGTTAAGTGTTTGCTTCTGCATATGCTAGAACATATATCATGCAGTTATATTAATAATACATATTAATATGATATATACACAACTAAAATATTTATATATAACATATTCACAACATAGAACATGCATTTATGTATTTCTACAGAGCATATAGCACATATATGTGTAAATATAGGCAAATTACAAAAGCACAACCAAGTGCTCTGCTGAACATGCCTTCATGAAATTGAAGTTTAGGGTGGTGTTTCTGAATATTAATGTGCTTATGAAGAACTGTGCTCATTTTTGAAAGGGAAACTATTAATTCAACCAGTATATCTTGTTTGAGTGTTGACTACATTCAAGTCAGCATCTGATGACACCTTTATACAAGCCAAACATGAGCTTTGTTGTCAATGATTTCACCACAGTGAAAAATCAATGTGAGGTCAGAATCTGTATCTATTCATAACAAATGGGAGAGAGAGAATATTTTTATCAGTGGTCCATATATGGTATTTCAGGGAAAAAAATTCTTTTTTTAATAGCACAGATAATAACAATATGGAGGATAAAACAAAGTCAGCTGATACAATTTAAAAAAACAAGGTAAAACAAGGATTCTTACATAAAAAAACTGAAAATTTCCTACCTGATTCTAGCTTCCGTCACTGCTGTGTTAGGATAGAGGTGATAAATGAGATTATAAGAATTAGACAATGTAGAGAACAAATATTATGCAGATATTTTTGCTAAACCTACTGCTTCATACAGCAGACGTGGCATGATCCTAAAATAGCATTAAGTCATGAAGACAAACTCAGAAAATTAAGGCTAGACTACGATTGCTGGTGCAGCCCTAATTCTGCCCTGTGCACCTGCATTATGAGGAAGATTTTAATTACCAGATCACATTCATTTTCACATAGGACCTCTGCCACAGCTAGTTCATAACCTTCTCTAAAGAAAGAACAATTAATTTCCTTGTGGATTTTCCTGTGGTGGTCATAACAACAGTAGGTGAAGACTTAATGAAAATTAATTGTCTTCTCAACATTGCTTGTTTTTCCATGTGAACAATTGCTACATTTTACACAGCCTTGTTCCTGAAAACAACTGCATTGTTCTGAGTGAAAACAGCTAAGTATAGCCTGAAGTAGACATGCAGGATGGAAAATTTCATCTCTAACTTTAAAGTGTTGCAGAGTTATAAACCTCTGAAAACAGGGCCTGATAGGCGGAAATGTCAGGAAACATCCATAGCAGATACCACTAACAATTCCCCCATAATATGCCCAGATTCTCAACTAGCATCAATTACCTTCTGTGGAAGGATTTCAGTCTTACTTGTAAGATTTAAGATCTGTCTAAAAAAGCTGTATTTGAGTAAAGATGGAAAAAGACAGACAGTTAGGAGTCTAGATTAAAACTCAGAGTCTAAAACAGAAAAAGAAGCTGATGTGAGGACACTGGAAAACCAGGATTAGAAATCAGAAAATGGAGATCTAAACTACCTAGGCAAGAACTGGTAACTAGCTTGCAGCAGAGAACTGCAACTCTGAAAAAAAGATGAGAAAGAATAGAGGAAGAACTGGGCTTGCCTGGGAAATCATAGTATAAACGGATGGACTGGATAATAACTTCATTGGAGAGTCAGGAATGGAGAAGTCAGATTAAGAGATAAGGAAGACTGAAGGTCAAAAGTCAGGGGAAAGTCAGACAAGATTAAGCGCCTGGAAGAGCACGCACTAAACTGTAGTGATAGAGGGTACTGAGTTTGAAGCAGAAAGACTAGAATCAGGGAAATTCGACTGTTTCAGGGAAAGCCTAGCTCTTTACTGAGCTGTCATCCACTGTGCTGGAGCTTGAATGGATTGGATGGCTCACTGGAAGGGACTGGAAAGAGACAGGGCTTGGACTAATGACTGACTGCACCTTTGTATAGGCAAGTGTTGGTGTTTACTAGTGCTGAAATATCCATCTCACTGCATGATTTTTTAAATGACACTCATGATGATACCTTGATAAAGCTATTATTTTATTAGCATGTGCTGTGTGAGGCAACAGATGGCTGACAGACATACAGCAAGTTTGACAAAAGGTTTACGGTACTTGAATGCTGCCCTGGTAAAACAAAGACTGTATCTGGTCCTTGCCTCTCTCACCAGACTTGATGCTAGACGAGTCACTAACACCGCACTTTCCCAAAGTGGTCGTTCTGTATTCTTCATTACCTAGAGGTCTCACCTGCAGCAGCAACTGAAGCTGAGGGGAGCTCCACTTTCAACACAGGAAGCACCACATAAAACTGAAGTCATGAAAACTCATCTCATGGGTATCGCAGATTTACTTGAGTTTCTGCTTACCTCCACTTGATTTGCATATTAGACACAAGAGTGTCAATAGTAACATATGTTCACAATCTTTAAAATACAGGGAAATCCAAATGATCGCATGGCCATATTAATTCTGACACTTCTAACTTCAGCATTCTTGAATTTGCGGTAGCAACATTGTTCTTGTAACTTAGCTTTGCATTTGTAATTGATTTCAGCTTTGTTTCAAACCTAGGCTGGATGTTTGCCAGCACCAACAGCTATTTATAGATATCTATAATGGTTTTCATAAGTAAAACTTGCCCTAAAACTATTTGGCGTACAGCTACTTCTCAGTTTAATAGATTTTTTTTTTTTTTTTTTTTTTTTTTACTGTGAGGATGCTGAGNGAAATGACCACACTCATTCCTCATTTGCATTATTTATACTTTTGTACATCATTTTTATTTCTGTACTTTTTGTATTTTATTTTTATTGTTCATACCTGTGTAAGGGACTTTGCTTTATCTTTCCAGGACTTAAAACATGCATATTTATTGTGTACTGTAGCTGTATCTTTCCCCAGTCAATATTAATTAATTTTAGGTATTAGAAAGGAAAGAGAATCTGGACAAGTGTCCAGATTTTTCCTCAAGGGAGCCTGCCATTTTGCTTTTCCTAACAAAAAGCTCTTATATACCCTAAGCAGCTCTGAAAAGTCTGGCTTTCCAATACATTTGCATTTTTCTAAAGCAACTGAAAAGCAAACATCACTTCACTAAGGGTATGAAAGTCACTACTGAAATATATGCTTCATCTTTTTTCACTCTCAACTTCTGATGGGTTTGATTCTTAACTATCTCCCCAAACACACTTGCCTATAACATACGGTGGGGATTTTTAATTAATAATGTTCCTAAATGTAGGCATTAAATATGCTGTATTTGGGGGCCCTTTGTAATGATGGGCGTTTTGAATCTCGAACTGCACCAGCAAAATTGATGCATTTACAGTTTCTTTATCATGTGGAAGGGGAAACAGTGCTTTTGCCCTACAATGTCTTTCAGATAGATAGATAGATATAAATCAATATCAGGTTGATTCAAAGATCAAAATTCGTGTCACCTCACTTAAGGCACTTAAGTGAAGTTCTTATTAGGAGCTTAATTATCCTCAATATACTATTAAAAAAAAAAAAGGAGAAAGGAAAACATAATGATTTGGTGATTTGAAAGATACAATACAGATATCATCAAGATATTTCTTGTTGCATCAGTTATCAAGGATGATTAAATTAGGGACATCGAGTAAGTGCTTGCAGTTAGGCAAGTAACCAATAAGCCGTGCACATGGACAGATGGTGGTAGCACAGCCTCGCCTCTGTCATCCAGTACTCAATTCTTAAAAGATTTTGATACAGGTAGAGTAAAAAGCTCAGATTTTTTCAAATTAGGGCTTTCCAGTGAATGAGTTTCTAACATGTTCCTCTTTTCCAGTTGCAACACATTCCTGAAACAGGTACAGACAGATGAGCTTCAGCTTTTTCCTAGGAAAATATTTCTGTATTCTATTTGCCCTACTCCTTATTTTATCAGAGTAATGAGATCAACAAAACAATAGAAAGTCATCACAGTTTGTAGAAACTTATAAAACAGAGAGCACATTGACTGATTAGCACCAGGGAGCGAGACAAAGCAACTATTAGTTTGTCAATTATTTAGACACCTACAAATACATGATTAGTTAGTTTTTAATTTCCTCGTATTGTCCTTCAAAGACGGTTCTTTCTATGTGTTCTCTCTTCACTCTCTGTGGTGTCTTATTTTTTCCAAGAAGAGAAAGTAACCAAAATAGTTGTTTGTTTGGGTTTTTTTAATGAATAAACTGAGAAAGTACATCACTAAGGCTGTCACTCAGAATGAATATTTGATTAATTAGCAAATNTGAATATTCGATTAATTAGCAAATAAAAGTGTATTTTTCTTGAGGGCTAAGTAATTTAAATGAAGTATCAATAATTTAGTCACTACTTAGCTCTAGCTATCAGGCTTTATAATGAAGTTATATGAGTATTTAAATATTTCCTACNGGAATATTTGATTAATTAGCAAATAAAAGTGTATTTTTCTTGAGGGCTAAGAAATTTAAATGAAGTATCAATAATTTAGTCACTACTCAGCTCTAGCTAGCAGGCTTTATAATGAAGTTATATGAGTATTTAAATATTTCCTACTAATTGTTCCACACACACAGTAAAAATTGCCTGTTTCTTAATAGATTAAATGCCAGGATAACTGCCCTAATTAAATTAAATTAAGATTTCCCTACCTAGCAATGTATGTATTGCTGCTGCAGGAAGAGTAAGCAGAAACTCACGTAGAATTTTGATGTTTAAGGCCTAATCTTGCAAAAATTAATGCAAACTAATAAAAATTAACTGTTCTATTAGTTTAATTCAGCAACTTGAAATCCACAATCTACAAATATGAATGTTAATTTACGTAACTTACCACTTGAATTTACCTAAACATTTATGACATACAATATGAATAATCTTTCAGATAATACTTCTGAAATACAACATATATGTTTTTCCTAGTCTTAGAATTTGTTTCTGCAGATGCTGCAGACTTGACGCTTTGAGAGCTGTAATCTAATCATGTATACATGAGCTCCAAAAATTAGTGACTGCATGGGCCAAGGAGGATTTTTCAACCAGCTGCTTGCATTTTGGCATACCCGCATGTCTGAGATTACAACTAAGTTTCATGTGTCTACAACTGGGTTTTACAGTCCCACAGACAGGAATAGCAGAGAAAAGAATGGTCTCCCAAACAGACACTGCTGTATCACTCTAAAACAAGAGCTGGTTAGTTAGTTTGTTTTTCCCAAGACAAAATGCCCTAACACTTTCAGAAGGACATGTTAAATACACTTGTGTGTACTCAAACTCAAGCGTGAGCAGTTGAAATGACCATTTGGTGGCTCAAGTCCCCAGAACAGAGTGAGGTTTTTCAGATAAGCATTTTTTCTTCTTGTACTGGCCTTCATCACAAAATCACAGACAACTAGAATCTAAAGAAAATACCTTAGACACCAGTTTTAATCTTCTCTCCCTGAGAAGGAAAGTAAATTCACTTCCATTTCTTTTCTTTCCATCTCACGTCATCTTGTTCTCAGTCTCAGTTTTAGATAATATAACCAGCTCCTCCCTATCCCCACAGAATCACACAATACACATTGTACAGTTTGATTTCCCGAAAGAAATCTCACAAGCTTCTATAAGGTATTTCTATCATCATCTTTTTTTCCTCTCTGTTTTCTTTTTTAAGGGGAAAAATATCAACAAAGGTAAGAAACTTATGGTACCAAATCCGTCCATGCAATTGTCTCCCGTGTTTGTGAGGGCTGTAGAGATGAGAATACCACTCAGAAGGAAATATCTTTTAGTACTTTTGTTAGGCAACTTTTTGCCTTATGTTAGACATAAATTGTTTCTGAAATATCAAATGCCTTCTTGAGTGGAAGTGTCATACCATAAAGTGAATTACTAATGTTTTGTTATGATAAAGGTCAAATAAAAGTCTTCTTACAAAGCTTATTTATCAGATTCCTTTTCTATGTTCTTCAGGGCAGATCTCAGCTGGAGTAAGTTGCCCTGACTCCAGGAGCCCTGATAATTTACCCCAAACTGCGCAGCTGACCCTCAGTTTCTAAACACCAGGCTTCCTAAAATGGAAATAGAGAGGTAACAGCTACATTGAGGAACAGAAGGCATTTAAAAGAGAGTTAGAGTGTCTGGTGTGACATTTCCATGCTGTTATATGAAATTTGCAATGGAAATAAAGCAGAGTAGCAGCTCTTCCTACCTTAGGCTCTATACCCACTAAATTTTATGCACCCCCTGCAAGCAAAGATGACACCTTTTTGCTAACTGTCAAAAATTATTCAAAAGGTGGAAAAAATCATCTGTAGCTGCAGAGACTTGTTTTGGCTACTTCCATAAGCATCTCCCGCAGAGAGTCAAAAGGACTGTGGTTCTGCATTATTAAACACTGCCCCCTTCCCACATGCTCTCAGTTTTGCTAATCTCTCTGAGAACACACATTTCTGAGGAGCTCTCCCAGAGCAGACTGTGATGCTTAATAAATGTGGGTACAGCACACAGAAGTAATTTAGGAGAACTGGAAACTGGTGACGGGCATTTTGAGTATTTTGGTAACAGTTTATTATTTTCATCTACTAATACTGGACAGAAAATTTTAATTAAGGAAAAGTTTGAAACGTAAATGGAAGGGTAAAGGAAAATCAAAACAATTTTGTGACTTCTTGAATGTTCTGTCTCATTTTATATACTGTTTAACCATTTACAACTGGGGATAAGTACTAATGTTTGAATAGTTGTTTGATGATCTATGTCAAATGAATATGATTGTCTTACTCTAATTCTTCACATAAAAGATATGACATTAAAAATAATATACACAACATTAACTGAAAATTATTTTTCGTTTCCTCAGAAGAAAGATACATTTATGATCTAAAGTTGTAGCCATATTTAGCTCAGGAGAAGAGTTTGTAGATAATGTAGTTTATGCTTTTTAATGCAAAGCAGTAGGAAAGAATAGATGTGATACAATACGTGATTTCACAGTGAAGAGTTTTACACAGAGGAAACGTACAGAACTAATTTTCTTGGGTTTTTTTTCTTATTTTTACTTTTTCCAGATTATGTAGTTACAGGATTATTGGCCATACAGAGGATATTTTTCACCCACCCAAGTGCAGAAGTTTAAAGAGTGAATGTCATTGTAACAACAGAATTGCATAGCTCCATTTTAAGAATTTTTAAAAAGTGAGAAGTGAGTGGAGACAGTACCTTCATAGACAGGACTCAGTGCTTTGCTCCGGTCTATATCCTGTTGTCCTTTAGCCTGAAAGGGCTCATGGAGCTTCTGTGATCACTGTTTCTATCCAAAAAGGAAATGACAAGGATGATATATTGGTCGTAACTAAAGGATAGGAATGAAAAGTGAAGCATGGACTTTCCTGATATTTTCAGTTACTAGGCTGGCTCACAACCTCATCAAATGAAATATTGATTTTTCTGATGACAACTCCAAGCAGAATCCTATTTGAATTCAGCTCAACCTAATTGCTATTTATCTGGCATTAAGAGAAAAAATAGCAAAAAGGTTTTCCAGTTTAATGTACCATAGCCTGCGAAGCTATATTTAAGCTTGACTGTACGTTGGGGATCCCTTGTGCAGAGACAGACAGCTGCCAAAAAAGTTAATAAATATTTAATTGGCTACTTTCATCTTTTGTTCAAATTCCACAATATGGAAAAAATAAATAACAACACAGACAGCTTTAGGCATAGTACATAAGTGAATAATATTCCCTAAGAATGTTTTGCATATGTTATTGATGAAGGTATGCACAGGCTCTTATTTTGGGAAATGATGCATGAAATGTGCCATATACAATGAATCCTAGCAGGTAATTCTACAAGAGGAAAACATCTCTTCTCCTTAGGATTTCTAATGTTTTGGAGCATTTCAAGCGTCTTAACTTGAAGACATAGAAATATAATTAAATACAAAAACTGAACAATTAAAACTGGCAATGTTGACATTGAACTTCCACTGTCATAAACCATAACAGTTAATAAATACAGTATTTCATACATATTAATTATTCCTTATTTCAGGTCCAGAAACCAAATTCTATTTCTTATTACCTATGAAAAAGACAGAAGATTTCAACTAAACCCTTAGTCATCCAATAAAAAAATAACTGCTGCCTGCAAACTGGCTGATAATTAAACATAAACACTAAGAGAAGCAGGGATAGTACATCACAAAATGGACTATGTTAATTAATAAGATGAGTTTTGCTTTAGTAATTCATGCAAATATCTCAAAGCATATTCATTAGTGTTTTGCAGCACATTTTGCAAAATAAGCAATTGGTATGCAACTGTGATATGTGAAAATACAAATTTTCTTGAGGGCAAATATGGTTAAAATATACTCCATATAATGATGGTTGAATCATGTTTCTCCTCAGTCAGCAATACCTGTGAAAACTCCTAAAAACGAATTCACAATGACAGTTGGGCCTATAATCTTGAGTTATGGCATTTGCCAGATTTACCTAAACTCATATTTTTTCAATTTTTTTCCAAACAGGAAGGAATGAATTTTGATCATCCAAGTCGGACATTGTTTGGGGATGGGACAGTAGGAATGGGGAACAAAACAAAACAATAAAACAGCTTGAAAACTGAGTCCAGTAAGCATGAATCACAGACTCACAGAATTGTTTAGGTTGGAAGGGACATCTCCAGACCACATAGTCCAACCTAATACTGAAATACTATTTCTACACTGAAGAGTTATTTTTAACTGATGTTATCGCTGTAGGTACTTCACACAGGCTGAATTATGTACTGCTGCCTTTAGTTTACTACTAGGCTTCTTCCTGTTTTGTATAAGACCATGAAAAGCTGCAACAAAAAGATTTCATAAAAACTTTAATAAAAAGACAAAGAGGGGGAATAAGGATCCCATAATAACATGCAAGTGATTTTTTAAGTCACTTTACCAAGAGTTGTAATACTAGATATAAAAGCAAATCAGGAAGGTGAAAAACAATCTTCTTTTCTGAAGAAGAGCTCCCAAGCTTTACTGTCTGGAGGTCAAATTGCAAAACAAGTCACACACTCTTAAACTTCAGATTTGGCTGTTTTTTAGTCTCAGTTGTAACTTTTTCATTTCTGTGGTCAAAAATTATTTGAGAGGACTGCCCATGAGATCTTCCATTGATTTATTTCCATAATATAATAGCAAAATCACTTAATAGCTTCTGTGTAAAGGCCTGTTCCTTCAGAAGAAATACACCTACAACTGCATATCATCAGGAGACACTTCAAAGAGGAAGATACCATCCTTTTTTTCCTGAACTTCACAAAATTACTTCCAATTTCTACATCTCAGGAAATTGTCCATAAAATTCAATATGGCTTTTCATAAAAACTTTCTTCTTACCTTAATCTCTCAGAAGGTTTAGTCTCAGAAGATTTTCTGGCTTTGCTTTTTTTTTTTTTTTTTGCTTTTCTCCCTGCTCCAATTTCTAAAATCATGCAGGCATCCAGATTTCTTCTTCATCAGTATGCGGCTGTGAATAAAATCTTTGATATAATCTGAGCATCTGTTAAAACAGAAACCAAGTAGAGTCAAGGAATACCAGTGTTCATTATCACTTATGACTGACTGTATCTACTTGAAACTACTAGTAATTTTACACAGAGAGTTATTTCTGTTGAATCTCTATTTGGAAGCATAACAACTGAGAGCTACTGAAATGTTTCTTAAAAGTCTACCCATCCACCTTACTCTCCCTTTTTTGGGGGTTTGTGGGTTTTTTTTCATAATGGTTCTCAAGACTTCTATTAGATGGCAAAAAAAGAAAATGTTTTCATTGAGTGCACCCTCAGCAAGTTTGCTGATGACACCAAGCTGTGTGGCGCGGTCGACATGCTGAAGAGAAGGCATGCCATCCAGAGGGACCTGGACAAACTTGAGAGGTGGGTCCATGCCAACCTCATGAACTTCAACAAGGTCAAGTGCAAGGTCCTGCACCTGGGTTGGGACAATCCCAAGCACAACTACAGGCTAGGCAGAGAATGGAATGAGAGCAGCCCTGAGGAGAGGGGCTTGGGTGTGTTGCTGGATGAGAAGCTCAACATGACCCAGCAATGTGTGCTTGCAGCCAAGAAGGCCAACTGTACCCTGAGCTGCATCCAAAGAAGTATGGCCCGCAGGTCGAGGGAGGTGATTCTGTTCCTCTACTCCACTATCGTGAGATCCCACCTGGAGTACTGCATCCAGCTCTGGAGTCCTC
>RSEF01000002.1:92014561-92047539 GCA_003993805.1 Himantopus leucocephalus
TCCATGCCCTACATTTTTCTTCTCCTTTCCTAGTGGTATGTGCAGCCCTACTCTAAACCACAAATATTTCTGTAAATCAAATTTCAGTAGGTATATTGTTTATTTTCCCTACCTAATCCCACGTGATGGGAGTCAAAGACTTGCAAGGATTAGAAGTTAGAGAACCACAGATAGGTAAAAGATCAGACTTTAGGACAGAGTTTTCTTTTTTACATCCTGTTGCTTTGGAATTACTCTTTCTTTTCTTTCTCATACTGATGGTAAAAGGTGAAGATAATGTTCAAGACATTAAACTCACAGGAGTAAGAGCTAATACAGCTGCACTAAATCACCTAACACCTTTGTTCTGATCACATTTTTGTGTGTTGTAGATGACAACTGATAAGCACACACAGTCACTGAAGAAATAGGCATTTTAAGACTATACAGTACTAGCAGGTTAGAACTGTCAACTAAACCTTCCTAAGTTATATTTCACAGTAATAGGGCAACCCAAAGAGTGCTCTACAGTGTTTATGGGTTACCTCTTACTGTGCTGGTCTGTTGTNAAGGAAAAGATAGCACCCTTTTGTTCAATAACTCACTTGGGAGCACAATTTCACTTTTTTGTCCCCTTTTAAAATACATACAAAATGCTGGCAGATTTCTCTCTGTATAATATAAATCCTTTTGAAAAAAAAGTATGCTAAAACATACAACATACTAACTTGTGCATAATATATCACGTTTCAAGCAGAAGAGAACTAAAAACCAAACAAACCAATAGAAAATTAAAATTCTGCAATTAGAAGTTATGAACAACTGACTTACCATAGCATTTCATTCTGTTACAACTTGGGTGCAAATCTGTGTTTGAACAAAAAGCCCCATAGAGATATCACCAGATGAGAATCTCCATTCCTTTTATATATTTATAATAGCACGTACATTCAGTTCAAATTCACAGATGCAGATGACTACATGGTATTTAAAAGAGCGGGGAAAAGGAATAGCAAATCTCTGCCCCCAGCAATGTCAGTCTGTTACCTACAGTGAATTCTTGAATTGTACCCCGACTTGCATTAAATGCATCAAATGTACCAGCTGCTGACTCCTTCCTGTGTCTTTTATTTTCTAAAGATACAAGTGAGCTATGTTATGGCCTTATACTTTGCCCTGTCTTCCCCAGTTGAATGTTCTCTAGATTGGGTCACTGAGAATTTTTAAACAAAAATGAAATCTGTCATTCTTCTTGAAAGGAAAAGATTAATCAGGTTTTAATCAACTCTGATCAAAATAATCAAAAGCAAAATGTACCTCAGCTCTGAAAAATTGTGATGTTTTCCTGTAGGAAATTATTGATTTGCCATTTTGAAGTGACTTGCCAAACAAAGAACATTTATTTATTTGAGCTTGATTACTAAGGAAATGATGCCAATATGATTACACTAAAGAACTGCTGCCTCTCTGCATTCATGAAAATCCTTGAATAAGTTTCGAGATAGTTGATGACTTCGAACAGATTTGACAAAAGCAACAAGGAGACATAATGGCTATCAAGATCTTGCAACTTTGTGGAAACAAGGCACTGCTAAAGCAGGGGAACCCTATACAATTCCTGACTGCAGAAAAACATTATTTGATGCTCCCATCTTCTTAGACTGCAAAGCCAAAGGAGACCTTATGCAGCATTAGCTCATTTATTCTTATGTCCCACAGTCTGACTTAGTTTTAAAATGTGAAAAAAAGGGTGGTGGCGGTTTGCTTTTAATTTTATTTTAGCACATAGAAATAAATATCCTGTCTTACTGAGAATCATTTTACTGTGAACTTCAGTGGTTTGCTCTGTTCAGAAACAGATGAAGAATTTTCTTTAAATAGGTGGGAAGAAAATTGAGGCATGTTCTGGTCTTTAAAATTAGAGTTGCAGAAAAGCTGACAAGAGGAAACAATATTAAAGCATCAATAGGCAGTCACAGCCAGTGGGAACCCCATTCTTGCATTCATATCAACTCATCTGACCCAAGTCCTCTCAAAGAACTGAGGGAGTACAGAGGTAACATAAAGCCAGATATAACTCAAGACCTCAGCCTCCAAGTGGTGGCCGCAATATGTATGTGATGAATGAGACAACCGCAGCTCTGTCTGGGATCTAATCTGACATGTTTAAAAGTAGTAATAGCATTAACAGTGAAGATTAGAAATATTCAGAATCATTAATGCCTGACAAGTTGGATCATAAATTGCTCCCACATCCTAAGGCGCCATAACAACTATGTCAAAGAGTGAGTATTTAATACATCACATAAGAACTGATGTTTCACACTTTTGTTTAAATTTGAAAGCAAGCTCTCACTGTTCAAAGCTTTCAAGTCACTGTTTTAAGAAAAATTCTATTTCCAACCTTTTGCATTGCTAGATAAAATTACAAAAAGAAATCATACTCTGATTGATACTGTCCTTTAGAAGTAGATGATAGATGACATACTACTAAAGGGAATCTCAGGAACGCAAGACGGATCCTACAAAGGTATTAAAATGATAAGTTAATTTATTCAGAATATTTGACCATATTCTTTACCTACTTATAGCTCTTACACTTCTGAAGAGTCAAATGCTGTTGTGTTGTTTTGTTTGTTTGTTTGTTTAAAAAGCAACTACTTTACATTCAAATTATATAAATTGGAAATTATTTTCTATTCTGGGATATGACTTTTTCAACTAATCTTTTTGGTTTATGCTCTAGACAGTATGCAGTGAATTGAACTTTTTCCCAAGTAGGAAAACATATTCACCATAGATTTTACATAGGTTAAAAACAGCTAACTGCTATCTGGTTTAGCTTTAAATTCTGATTATAATTTATTTATGTCTCAAAGTGGACAGCACATGTTTGGGACTCAGAAGGCCTACGTGCAAGGAAAGAAAAGACCAAGAGTGCCAGAAAAATACCTGTCAATTAGGTAGCTGAACAGTGAGGAAACTTCAATCCAGAAAGACACAGAGCCCATTAGGAACACTTCTTGTGTGTTGCCTTTGCTGTTAAAACTTCAGTGTGTGAGGCAACGAAACAGGAAACTGTGGTTAAGTACCAACAAGAAGTATCAACACACTCGCTGAAATTCATCCACCCTGCAAGCTAATATAAAATATTGGATAATCTCGATATTATACTTGTCATTAAAGAGCAGTTGTATCGTCATAATTGTGACAGTCTAAGGAAATGAGCAAAGCAAAGTCTGGAGGAAGAAGAAATCCTATTATCATCTGATATAAATAAAAAAAAAAAGCCAAGCTTTTAAACACACACGTTTATCTTTGGATCCCTTGCGATGAAGACAAAAATATATTATGACACTTACTGGCAAGTGAAACAATTCAAACACAGAACAAATTATTAACATAAAGACTTGTGTTCTTGATCTGAGCATATTACTTTTTCCCTAATTTTACATAGATCTTTAAAGGATTAGCAAGATACTAATGTTCCTATGATCCCTAGTATGATACAACAAAAATGTTAGGAAGGGGCTAGGAAGTAATCTTGAAGAAAGAGCTCAAGCATAGTCCAAAACAATGTTATTAGCTCAATGTCTCCACTTTCAAATCACAGAATTGTTGAGGCTGGAAGGGACCTCTAGAGATCTTCCAGCTCAAACACCCTGCTCAAGCAGGGTAAATTAGAGCAGGTTGCCCAGGACAATGTCCAGTTGCATATTGAATATCTCCATGTACAGAGAAACCACAAATTCTCTGGGCAACTTGTTCCAGCATTTGACCACTTCACAGTGAAAAAAAATTGTTTTCTTGTTCCATCTTGTTCATATGGAATTATGGTTTTCACTTTGTGCCCATTGTCTCTTGTCCTGTCACAGAGAACCACTGAGGAGAACCTGGCTCACTCTTCATTCCTTCCCATCAGGTATATATACACATTAATAACATCCCCTACCTGAGCCTTCTTTTTTCCAGTCCCAACTCTCTCAGCCTCTCCAGAAAGATGCTCCAGCCCCTGAATTATCTTTACAGCCCTGCACTGGAGTTGCTCCAGTCAGACCATATGTTTTTTGTGCTGAGGAGCCCAGAAGCAGACCCAGCATTCCAGATGTGGCCTCCCCAGCGCTGAGCAGAGAGGAAGGTTCCCCTCCCTCAACCTGCTGGCTACACTCCTCCTCATGCAGCCCAGGGTGCTGTAATCATTCTTCAAAGTTCATTGTAGGTCAATTCTTTTCTGATACCTGTTGAAGAATCTAGAATGGAAAATAAAATTGTTCCTTCAATAAAAATGAAATCATATTATATGTTCAGACACAGTCACCATTTGTTTACTAGAATACTGAAGGTTAACTGCTGCAAAACTCAGCATGTGGGGTCCCGTGTCATATTTTGAAATGTAACAACTCCAGTTTGTTCCAGCAGAGAACATACCACATTCAGAAAGCAGCAGCCATATTACATCCTTACAAAGCAAGAAAAACTGAAATTACCTATATTAACTAAAGACACTTGGGTCGGGTTTTTTGGGGGCTGGTGCAATTATGTCTATACTTCAGGGCTTTCAATGACTATAACTGATACACCTTAATGATCTGAATGAATAGTTTTAGGCCAATTATTACAGCAACATTTTGTATCACCAGGTATATTTTTAGCACCAAGCTCCATCACACTGCAATGCTAATAAAAGAAATTCTTTTTCCTAGATTTGGCACATGGTGTGTATATATATATGTGAGGTATAAAGCTGTGTAAGGAACAGGAAGGGATGGATTGATTGGCCTGCTGGAAATTCTGCTTTCATTTATAAGGCTTCTCATGAAGGTAAATAGTGAGTGATCCCATAATTCTGAGTTGAAAAGCTCAGCACTGCTCACCTGAATGAAAATTAAAACCTCCATTTTCTTTTTTTTTCTAGACACTAGATGCCACTAGCAAAGTATCTGCTTCAGTGCTGTCCTTCTGATCATAAATGCATCAGAGCAGCAGAAGAGTAAGATTTTTATTAGGGTAAGATTTTTTCACTCACAGCTAAAGTAAGAATAGAATAACTTCTGCAAGTCCTTAAAATTATTTCATAAGGATTTGACCTACATAAGGGAAGACAGACACCAATCAACTCTTTTTTTTTTTTTTAAAGTTTAATTTTAACCATAGATATTTGAGGTAGTTTTGTTGTTTGGTTGGTTTTTTTATTTATTTGAGAGACAAGATACTTTTAGAATAGTTCATACACTCATTGACTGGAGAGAGATTTTTGTGGAAATTTCAGGTGACATCACACAGCCAATAAACAGTTAGGGAATTGCTAACTGTAACGGAGATTTCTCAAGTGAGTTGTGAGTAATGTAACGCCTGCCTCAATATTCCATGTAAAAAAATCATCAGAATTACATTATTGATTTGACTAAATTTATTTCTATTCTGATGATTCTAATCCATTGCTTTTGAAAACAATTTTAAATTAATAGCAAAAATATATTCTAGGTAATATGCTTCTGGGAGATTACTGTGCTTCTCAGCTGGTTAAATACACTCAGCTTTCAGTGTGGGCCTGCAAACACTTCTAAATTGTGTAGCAGTCTCCCACAGAAATCATCAAGAGTCATGTCTTATTGCTTCCATAAAATGTGGTTTACACCTCTCTTGAGTAATTGAATTTTGCTAGGGTTATGGGCAGGCTGCATATTTGTGTGCACCAAAATACTATGCAGCCCTCAGGGAAAAGCAGTTCTTTCTATTGTATGAAGTCTAATCAGAGATTACTTTGTGAAATTTATGCTGGACATTTTTCATTATAAAATGTTAATTAACAATGAGATGAGTTTGTCTAGGAGAAAGAAAAGTCCCATAGAGTTATAACTGCTCTTAGACAAGTTTGTAAAGGCTTCTTTCATATTATATAAAGATTAAGTCTCTGATATATTCCATTTCCAGTGTAAGTATAAAACAACTCCCTATACTGGAAAAAAAAAAAAGTAGTTCCTACAGTCAGGTCAAAATCTGACACCTGATGGAGATCAGAAATGAAGAATGGATCATGCCAAGTGCATTTGCAGGGTTTTCCCTAATGTGAATAAATACGAGGAACTAAAGAAACCATCAAATTATTCACAGGTATGCACAAACGTATTTGGAAGCAGAGTGAAAGACAGATAGATTAGATAGATAGATAGATAGATACCCACAGATATAAATGTAAGAATGAATTAACAGTCAAACAAACAGGAAAGCTTGATCACATGTAAGCTTGATCACACATGGTGAGGAGAACAGGTAGAGGACTGAAATTATAGTCAACCTGTGACACTCAGCAGTCCATACCTATCAATGAGCTTTTGCTCATTAACTTTAATGGGTTATGGAGAAAACCTCAGTTCACTATTTTTTCTCCCCAGATTGTGGAAATAACAACACAGAACAATTTTTGCTTGATGCTTAATGTTTTTGGAACAAGAGGGAGAGAACCGAGTTCTTCCTAGACAACTGAAAGAGCAGGAACAAAGTCAGTTGTGTAAAACAAGTCGGCACCATATCTTCCCGTGTGAATACAGCTCATGTTTAAACTAACAAAGTCGCTGAGTTACTTAATCCTCTCCCTCATTTTCATTAGCCCTGTTTTGCTTCTGCAAGAGTCCTGCCAGGTTATTAAACAAAGTACTGTTCAGCAAATAAATAGCGTAAAAAGCTACAATGTAATTTCTTAAGTGAAATCAAGACTGGCATGCTTCAAAATGTTTATATTGCTACTNCCTGCCAGGTTATTAAACAAAGTACTGTTCAGCAAATAAATAGCATAAAAAGCTACAATGTAATTTCTTAAGTCTTAAGTGCAATCAAGACTGGCATGCTTCAAAATGTTTATATTGCTACTTATATACCAGGAAAATCTCACAATTTCATGCATCTTATCATCATTGATCTCAACATCACCTTGAACATTGCATTTCCTCACCAGTGGAAGCCAATGCTGCTTGGAAGGCTGATGCTGCTGTTTAAGATTTGTTGACAAGGGACCGGTTTAATAAATCTTGCCACAGCACAGCTCAGCCACATCGCTGGCAAGGATCCAGCAAACTATTTTGTACACCAGATGTTTTGCAACACAAAAGCAGTATTCTCAGGCTGACCCTCCCTCCTCACAGTCTTCGGGACGGTGGTATTGAAGACAGCTCTCTGGGGGCTTCCATTCCCACCAGGTATTCCCAAGTCAGCTACATACGAGCAAGCAGCACTCCTACCTGTCACAAGACAGGATCCCACTTCCTGGAGAGTAAAATAATCTCTGCAGCACCAGAATCCATTGGAAAACCTAAGGACTTGAGTTTGTTTAGTAATAATTTATTAGAGACAATAATGAAACATTTCACATTGCCCTCAAAACCTTAACAAGTATTACACTAAGATAAGTAGACTGTACAACTTACTTGCAGACTGCTGAAGAAATACACTGTCATCTACTTTGACCACAATGCTTAAATAAAAGCAGTTTGTATGTTATGGAAATTTTCAAAATTCCTAAAGAATTAAAGAAATATTTCTATGTAATCTTTTCCTCTGCTGCAGCTGAGCGCAGTAGCTTAGACTTGGTCAGATTCCTGTTCACAGGGAAAGCAACAAGTAAATTCTGATTCTTAAAAGGGGAAATAAAATCTTTTAAAGGTAAAATTTATGATATCTTGTGTGTCCTATCAGAAACAAACCAGAATGGCAGATTTTACTCCTGAACAGAACTTAAATGTTTTATTTATTTACCATAAGCTTGACAATCATTCCCTAAGCTGGCCAAAGCTTTGAAATGGAAATGACTCAACTTTTTCTTAAAGTGAGCAGGTCAGAAGCATCCAGGAGCTTCCACCTCTACTGCTTGCTTTTCATTTATTTATTTTATTATTACTGTACGATCTAAGAAACATCTTTGAAATAGAAACTTCTCAGGTGTGCTACTGGCAACCAATTAAATATGAAAGGGGTTGTAAATAAATTTCTCCCATGTTTTCCAGGACCTTAAAGGGTGAGATGCTTCCTTCTGCATGCTTCCTCTGTCTATCTACTTTTAGCAATCTCTTAACTTGCAACCAGACTCCATCCAGTCCTCTCCAAGTCTGTAGGAAATTTTTTTCTTTTCCCATTACATCAGAGGTGAATTACTTTACCCAGTAATTGGCCAGACACTACTTAAACTGCAGGCTTCCCCCAGGCCTGCCACGGTTTTCAGTCTATGCTGCACATTAGAAACTTCTTTCAGNGCCACGGTTTTCAGTCTATGCTGCACATTACAAACTTCTTTCAGCTGCACACATTCAGCTGCTCTTTGTGAGGGCATAATTTCTTCCCGTTCCATAAGATTTAACTTGATCCTCCATGCAGCATCCAAGACAGGACAAGAAAGTACTCTTCCAACTTGTTGCCCAGTCACTTTTTGTGAACAGAAAAGAAACCACAGTAGCACCTACCATGAAATACTTTAATTCCTCTATCATCACTCTGTCTTTCCTAAAGAAGTGAACAAAACACCATTGGAGCAGGTTGAAAACAGACACACAACTTTATAGCATTCAATTTCTCTGTATCCCTTAGCAAATCAAGATTAAGTGATTCACTGATGTTTAAAAAAAATCAACAGGAAGGTACCAATATAAGTACTTTTTCTGTACGATCTGTGACTCTGCTTAAAGACATCATCTGAAAAATGATGTAATACCTTGATAATCTATAGAGAATGAAAGGAAAATGATTGGGGTTTTAAATATTTTTAAGGCTAAAAGGAGGTGCTGCAAGGAGTAAGGAACAGAGAAATTATGTGGGAGTTAACTGTATTCACATTTAAATTTTTTATCAAAATCAGACTTTGGAAACACACAGTTCCAACACGTTCAGTTTGAACTCTCAGAAGCATCAAGTTCCACATTAGCTCTGCTACGTTTCCTGTGCATTGGTGGTGTGCTGGGTGCAGCTAGGGACCTAAGTGAGACCAGGGTCCCTTTCTGCCAGGCAGAAATGCTAATTGTTGATGTTCAAAACAGACATGATGGGTGAAGGCCAAAGCAGGAAGGGTGGCACAGGGAAGGGAAAAGACCAACCCAAATGCCACACGTCAGATCAATGCCAAGAACTGGCCTCATCTTGCAAGATCCCACAGGATGCTCTTTTCAGTGGTGCATGAGTAACTGTCCCTCACCTCAGCTTCCCTTTATTTGCCTGGAAATTCTGTTTGGGTGGAATGAAGGTGGGTTTGGTTGGTGTGGGCTTTTCTGGGGCTGGTTTTTTTTGGAGAGGAGGTAGGTTTTAGCATTTGCCTGGGATTTTCCAATGCCTGGAAGTTTGGTTAGAAACAATGCACAAGCAGTGAGCCCAGACCTTCAGGGAAATTTCTAGGTGACAAGCAAGGCTAATGTTTCCAGGAGGCATCAGACAAGACTTTTTTTTACCTATGTGAATCAACTCATGTGCATCCAGGAAACATTTAAGAACATTCATGCAAAAAGCTACAAGGAAACAAAACATTCAATATGAATAAGTTTACAGAAGCAGAATGCATCAAATGACACTCTGTCTTCAGTCTAGGACAGAAGAGAGGTATTGCAGAGTACGTTATGCCGATGCAGGGCCCAGGTATGCATAGCAAGGTCAAATAAAAAGTCTACAAGCTCAGATAACCGCACTATGAGTGCCCGATTGAAGAAGCACCTGAAGAAAAACTAGGTACCCATTTCTACAACTGAATATATTGAGACATTAGCTCTTAAATTCAGTTTGCTTTATAACAGTTGCATCTATTGTGACGCCCTAAGGAAATATAAAACTATCTTTTAGTTGCACTGATCTCATGCAGAGGAATCCTGGAAAGCAGCCTCAGGCAGTGACAAAAAATTTATCCTTCACAATAATCTGATTAGTAAGACATATCCAAGAAAAGAGGGAAAACTAATTCTTATAAATTCTCCTTTTTTACAGGCCTTGTATTATAGTGCTAGTTTCAAAATATGTCAGCTACAACTGTCCTTCCACAAAATATCTGAAACTTTTAGGTGTGTTGTAAAATGAGCAAGTAAAGCAGTCAAAATTGTTACAAAACATCCACAATTCCAGTTGTTGCACCAAAAATTCAGTTCTAACAATGTGGTGGTAACACTGCATATATCTGTATATTCTTCAATAGAAGGAAATTTTAATTTATAAAGTTAGATTCCCATCCTCTTTTCAAGGCAATTAACATTACAGAAGTTAAAATGCAGTAGTCATTGTTATTCATGCAGCAGGGCTGGTTAAAACCTCAGTTTATTTTACACCCTGCATAGTCTTCAGTCCAGCTGTATATTTTTCTATAAAATGTATCTCAGTTTCTAAGAATAAAGATTAAGTTCATGGATCTCTGTTTTCTCCTCTGAAGTCTGTATTTGAAATTCAACCTTAAAAACGTCCACACTTTCTGAAAGTGTGATCACATCTATTAATTCTACTGTTGAGTCTTGCCATTCTTTGGTGACACGGTTTGTTACAATTTGAGGGTCATGTTCTGCTCGTATTTACACCAGGGTACATCTGGAACAGCTTGGAGCTGCAGAATTAATATGATATAGATGACAAAGGAAGATTTCTATTAGAAAACTGGAAGAATTGCTTTTAGAATAAATCTGTTCGGAGAATGAAATATGATGCTGAATTGGAGATCAATTTCATTGCTTTGGGTTGAAACCAGAGAAGTCTGAACAAATATAGAGTGCACCCACATGCTGAGCCACATTAAGCCCTATTTGTTAATTAATTAGAGCTCCAGAACCAAATTCTGACCTCTGCCCAAGCCAGTGCAAATCCTGCCAGTGAAAAGACACACACCTTCCCACCATCTGGGCCAGGGAGAAGGAGGGGAACATCTCCCATCCAAAACCATGCAAGAGGGTTCCAGTGTGAAATTACTTAGACTCACCAGACTTCTACATTGATCAAGCCTCCTCCATGTCAGCTTTGCCAACTTACCCAAACTTTTTGTGTCCCTGCTTAACATTTAAAGTTGCCTCAGCACTGGTTTTTCCCTCTGGCAGTGCCAGTTCCTCATTTTTCTCTTAAAACTGCGGTGTGTATTTCTGCTTGCACAGAGCTCAACTGTGGATCATTTTAGGCTTAGACTGAACAGCATAAGCTTACATGAGGAAGTCACTTTCAGGTGCCCAAGGATGGAGTCTCTTTGTAGAAGACAAGGTACTCACCCAGTAAAACCCCTGTTTCCAAATAAAGAGGGTTTTATTAATAACATTTCCTCTCCTGTGGGCTTGCCAGAGCCCCCTCTCTCAACTGGTATCTCTTCACCTCCTCTCTAGGTACATCTGGGATACTGCCGCCTCAGGATGCTCATAAACATACAAACATACTGCACAAATACATGCTGCAAGAGTGGCGAGGTCTAACAGGCTGAAGAGTGCAGAGGGGACAAGTGTGGCCCTTGCAGGAAGTTTTCCTTTATCACTCCGCTTTCTAACACTCACAATCACAGTTTGGCCCTTGTAAGGTCAACGTCTCACAATCTTGTGCTCAGGACATACTGCAGTTTCATTACCATCTAACAAACATGGTATTCTGATCCCAAACATCAGCTGAACTACAGACAAAGTTTTGCTTTAAAAAAAGTAGTACCTTTTCTGAATGTACCCAGAAAGAGGTTTCACTTCCAGAACTGCTGGACTTAAGGCAAAACTTTTATTCCTGTGAAGAAGAAACTTCTCTTCAGTCATCTCCAAGCAGTTCTATGGCAAGAAGCTAGGAGAGCAAGAGGAGCACAGAAACATGTGAGAAGATATGAATATTTTGTGGATTAGTTCCAATACGCATAGAAGTTGATGACCATTCACAACAAACGAAAGTGAATCCCCCTGGACACCTATTGCTGGGCATCCATACATCAAAAACCTAAGATGGCTTTCTGCAGTTACAGCTCCTTACATTTTGCCACTATGAATTGCAAACATGATCTCACTACAGAGCCCAATTTTCAGATGGATAGAATGCAATGTGTGCAAAAAAATGGGAGTTAAAAACAAAAAATCTTTCCAAAATTTATTTTTCAAAGCACTTTCCTGAAAAGATGAGTACCTCAGTGTGGAAATAGTATGTCACAACACTTCCATAAATTAAATACACTATTCAAGAAAAACTAATCTTCCAATAACAAAATTGGCAAATCAAAGGTCCTTATAAATATAATTACATTGGAACTGCTTGTCAGTGATTCATTTCTTTTTAGGAGCCATAATTCCTTCCAAAATGAAATATTCTCTCCATTATAAAAAAGTGCATATAGGCCATGGAGTTTATGTAGTATATCACAGACATTCATCCAAGTATGTTTGCATATATGAACTTCAACTTCCTCTCCGGAGTAGTTCAACCAAATTCCATGCCGTCACTGACAAACCCTTCAATCTTTCACAATTTTTTTCTGCTATTTAAAGTCTCTGCATATTACAGAGCTGTCCTTGTCCTCATGTCACTTTTCTCTCAGTGACTAAAGAGACTCATATATTCTCTCAATGACACTTCTCCGTAATGCCATTTTCAATAGATAAAACACTGGCTAAGCATAAGAGAGTCCCTAGAAAGTAGAAGCAATGGCATCTTTCCAAAGACTCAACCTCACATCGTTTAATGCAGTTCTATTGCTCCACATCAATCCCAAGAGCAGAACAGTAGCATTAGTAGCAATGACATTATGAAATACTTTACAGAGCCTGTCCTGGTCTTCCTTAAAAAGGCAGACACTTTACTGAACTGTTTTGACTGATCTCTGGTAGTGCTTTGTTTCCCTCCTTATATCTGTGTGGCTTAAGTATACAGAAATAAACTGTGAAGGGAAAGAAACAGGCTGGAATTGCCAATTTTTTCTTCTACATGCCAAAATCTTAACCCTAAAAAAACTGATGGTCTTTCCATCCTCTCTTTCCACTCAGCTAATTCAGTGTCATCATCGCTAGGTTTTGGAAGGCTGTCCCTTAGCATCAAAAGTGATTTCACACAAGTAAAATGGAAACTTACAGTCTGGGAATTCATCTTCAGTCATCACTTTTACTGGATCCTACACCAAAACCACTACACTCCCAGAGATATTGATACACATTAGAAATATTTGCTCTATATTGGGTTTTTTTAATATTAATATGGAAGATAAAGTAAAAGGAAGTATGTAATGGAGTTTCTTCTAAGTGATTAGTAAAAGACATGCTGAGGAGGGAGGCAACAGTGGACACTCCTTGAATATTTCTGCAGTGAAATGGAGAAATTTTATCATGGTTTTATCTGGAACATGATGGGGAAGTTTATGACTCAAGGTAAAGAAAATGTTTTGAAGGATTATCAGGAACAACTGAAACATGCTTGGCTAATATCATTTTTCCATCTCATATGATGGAAATCTGTCTCTCCTTTGGATAAATGCTCTATTCCTAGTGTAAAGGAAGCACTCTGCATAGGAAAAAGGGTATGACACTACAAGTGAGAAGAAAAAAAGTGGTGTGTAGAAATTGTCAAAGATGACTTACAGATCACATGTAAGTCAGCATTAACACAAAATTTACATCCTTATAAACTTCTTCATGAGCTTTAACCTCATAAAAACATCATAATCAAGAAGTCTGTAACCTATGGTGACAGACCATCTTCGCTATGTGATACTGTGACCTATATTTTTTCATGTAGCAAGAAGCACCTATCCCTGTCCCTTCTGTTCCCCACTGATGACTCAGCCAAAAATAATCTGCAGCTTATTTTGGAGCAGGGAATGCAACCTCACTTCCAAAATACCTAATTAATGCTTTTAGAGATGCACTCCAGTTACAATTCTGAAGTAAACATATTCCTGTATAAACTCTTGTCCACTTTCTGATGGCACAGTAAACACGAACCCTAAAATATTACAGTAATCCCACTGGAGTAATCCACAAAGGTTTACATTGCCTGAACCCCACTCCAGAAACTGCATAGACTCATAACTTGAGGATCAACTCTGATCTTGAGTCCAAAAACGGTAATCTGTTTTCAGAAAATGCTAGGCAAGTTTGCCTGACATTGTAAGTAGAGTGGGGAGAATAATTCTGAAAAATGAAGATATACGTCATAGTTCTGTTACTTCTAGGAATAACCTATTCTGGTCAATTTTTTGAGATTTAAGACTGAAAAATCTTTTCTTTCTTAATATCTTTAGAGAAACTAGGCGCCCTATTTTTAGACAGTATCGTAGTATTATGTAACTAAACATAGATTTGAGGGCACATATACACATTCCTACAAACGAGAATACAGAAAAATCTTTATATTTTTATTTTCCTTCTCTGAAAGCCCTTCAGTATTTGACTGTCCACATTGATGTTTAACTGTTCACACTGATGTTTTCTTGCAAGGAAAAAAATTAAATCCATTTTTTCACTGTTTCACTTTCCTGACAGCTTCTGCAACATGCTTTGATTTTACTAGGCCCAAGTAAATACAGGTTCAGCAAACTCCTCCTCACAAAACAGTTGTTGTGCTATCAAAAATGTCAGGTTACATCCACTGTGCAGTATGTGAAACAGAGTAACCTTAGAAAATTCTAAAAAAAAAATTATTTCTCTGCTAAGAAACTAATTCTATTCTCTGCCCCTTCTGATTGCCTAAATCAAGGCAAATAGTGTCAAAAGTAACCTTTGTAGAAAGAACTGGAAAGTAGAACTGGAAAACTGAACTGGAAAAGATTCAAAAAGGACTAAGAAAGGCCCTCAAAACGCTATAGAAAACAAGCAGGAACATGGCAAGAAATAGGAAAGAAGCCAAGCAAACTGATCANAAAAAAAAAAAAAGAGAGAATGTAATATTTCAGCATGAGCAAAAATCAATTTTATATTCCTCTGATATACCAGCATTTAGGAAAAAAAAAAAAGTAGTAGCTTTAAAAGTTGGAGCAGACATTTTTATTAAGAAGAGGTAGAAGGTGAGGTAACTGAACAGAAAGTCCAAAAAGTGAGAAAACTTTGACAAGCCTACTTCAAAGTGAAAGCTATTGGAAACAGGCAGACAGAACTACAGAACTGTAAGACACGCAGGTTTTGAATACAACATCTGCATACCTTTATCCACAAATACAGAGCAGAGCTAGCAAGATATGCATCTGCAGTAGGACAGCAATCTCAAAAGCTTTCTGCACCCAATGGTACTTACTGGATTTCTCTGCTAGCTCTGCGTGTGACTAGTCAGAAAAAGCTCTCATGATATCACTGAATTCACAGCAAAGTCAGCAATTCTCATTAAGGACAACCACTTTCCATGGGATTTATCAATATTTATGGCAATTCACGGCCATGAGTTGGCCAGGCTCCACTTTTAAATGAGAAAAGAGAAAACAAAATGTTGTTTTTATCTGAGGAGACAAAGAATATGAAAAAGCTGGCGTATTCAGTACTAGTTTCCTGTCAAACTGGCAGGAGAACGAGCTACAGTTCTCCATCTGGGTGAGGACTTCCATTTACTGGATAAAAAAGTAATTTTGAAAAGCTGTGGATTTCTCTGTTGAATGCTTCTGCTTCACAGGAGGAGAGAAATGGTTTGTAAAGTTAAAAAGGCACAAACTGCTGCTTTGTTTTATGAGAAAATAAGCAGATTAGCAAATTAGTTGTCAAAAGCAAATTAAAAGGCCTTTACATACATCATTGCTCACTACTTAACACATGGGGCTCCTGTAAAAAGTAGAGCTGCAGTTTAACTTCCTTAGTGCTACCAGTTTGCTGGGTTTGACATGAATCAACTAAGGAATAGGTTTGCTTCATCCTAGTTGGCAGGAGTTTAAACAAGAGATCAACCATCTTCAGTAAAAATATAATTGAGTAATGGATCAGTAGCCTATTAAAAAAAATCAATTACAGAGAACTCTTAATAGCCCTTTACCAACCTCAGCCTATCACAAAGAGAAAAAAAAAANAAAAAAAAGAAAAAAGAAAAAAAAAAACCACACCAAAACCAGACAATCAAAAAACCCCAAAAAAACCAGTACATCATTTTTGACTAAAAACTGTGTGAAATGTATACTTTAAACTAGGATTACAGAAACATACCTCAGTTTAGTCAACCAAAGTATTAAGCACACAAGCAGTTTACATATCATTATGACATGTATGTTTTGGCACAAGTTCTTGTAAGAAGGTTTAACAGTTCAGATCATGGAAATCTTATCAGAAGTCACCCTATAACCAAATTTCCAGAGCTTCAATTTCTTTTAGTACAGCATGTAAGGGAAGTTATTGGAGGAGAAAAATTGATAAAGAAATAGAAATTGTTTCCCAAATAAACAACACCTTGTAATTTTTCTCATGACTGTAATAGTGGTAGTAGGTTAGAAATTCTTGCACTGATCACTGCAAGGTTCCTTTGTAGAAACAGAAGGATAAATAATTCATTTGGTTGGCAAGGACCTTAGGAAAGGATCTCTGGAAGTCCTCTCATCCAACCCCCACTCAAGTTAGCACTAATTTAGAGCAGGATGCTCAGGACCTTGTCCAATCAAGTTTTGAGTATCTCCAAGGATGGAGTTTCTAGCCAAGGTGGGAGTTTCCACAACCTGTCTGGGCAACCTTTCCCAGCTTTTGACCGTAGTCATGGTTTAAAGAAATAATTCCTACTACTTAGTTAAGTTTCGCAAATTCCAACTTGTGTCCATTGCCTCTTGTCCTACCTCAATACACCTGAGAAGTGTCTGGCTACACCTTCTCTACACTGACTAAACAGTTAGAAAGCAGTAAGATTCCCCTTTAGTCCTCTTTCCTCAAGGCTCAACAAATTCAGTTCCCTCAGTCCTCTCTTCACATATCCTGTGCGAAAGCCCTTCTCCTCCCTCTATCATATGGTGGCCTACTGCCAGGCTTGCTCCAGGTTGTCAGTGTTTTCCTTGTACTGTTTTCCTTATTCTTTTCACTGCTCTTATTAAAAATAAAAGAGCTTCTTGCACCAAATTCACAGAATCATAGAATCATAGAACGGTTAGAGTTGGAAGGGACCTGAAAGATCATCTAGTTCCAGCCCCCACTGCCATGGTCAGGGACACCTTCCACTAGATCAGGTTGCTCAAAGCCCCATCCAACCTGGCCTTGAACATCTCCGGGGATGGGGCCTCCGCAACTTCCCTGGGCAATCTCTTCCAGTGTCACACCACCCTCACAGTGAAGAATTTCTTCCTAATATCTCAGTCTACCCTCTTCCAGTTAAAAATGATTACCCCTCGTCCTGTCACTACAATCCCTGATGAAGAGTCCCTCCCCATCTTTCCTGTAGGTCCCCTTTAGGGTACTGGAAGGCCACTATAAGGTCTCCCTTATAGTGAGGCCTTCTCTTCTCCAGGTTGAACAACCCCAACTCTCTCAGCCTGTCCTCATAGGAGAGGTGCTCCAGCCCTCTGATCATCTCCATGGCCCTCCTTTGGACTCGATCCAGGTGGGGTCTCATGAGAGCGGAGTAGAGGGGCAAAATCACCTCCCTCTACCTGGAGGCCATGCTTCTTGTTAGGCAGCCCAGAATGTGGTAATTTTCTGTTAGCTTTACCATAGGAGTATTTTAACAATAAATTACAAAGAACTCTAGCTTTATTAATAACCAAATAGCTTGGTATGATAAATGAATCACTAAGGGAAGAAGAAAAGAAGGAAAGAAAATCCTCAGTTAGTGGATTCCAATTTCAGTTTTAGTTCTATTATCTGAGACTGTAACAGAGCTGACATTTATATTGGCTGAGGACTTAACCCCAAGACAGATCTAATGTGAGTCAAAAGACTACTTTTGAAAGCCAAAATAGAATTTGATAGGCAAGCAACAAGTTCATTTTATACTGCATAAGAGAGTGTGGCCTTTTGCAGGATGCTTCCATTGTAGCCCTGTTACATCTCCTTAACTTCCTACTGAATACTGTATATTTTTTTCTAGAAACTAGACCTGTACAAGACATTTAAAAATACAGTTTTTCTTGCATCTTGTTACAGAGATTCCAGACTGAATTGAAGCTCAAATACTGCTTGAACAGAAATTGTAAATGAACCTAACAAAACCCACAAACTATTTTTGCAATAAAGCTGCTGCTCAAAGATTTTAATGAAACAAATATGATTTGATGATCATGTTTTAAAATAGTCAATCACTAACAAAAAGGAAAATGAAATTTTGACAAAGTAAAAATGAAGTTATATATGCCATAATTTGTTTCCGTTAGAAAAAAATACAGTCGTTCAGTGCAGTAGCGTGTTACTGCCACTTCTAGATCTACAAAATATTCCAAGTCTCTCCCTGTAAGGGGCTTAAGGCAGCCTTAAGGTTTGGGATGCAGAATAACAGCAGAGTAACAAATACAAACCAGTACTACCATTATCTGAGTCAAGACAACAGTAAGGCCAGTAAATTTAGTAATATTGGGCTGAAATTAATACGTGGGCACAGAAAGACTTACGTAGCCATGGGTATCAGGCAGGCTGGCAGGAAACAGGGAAGGGCTGCTTCTCCGGACCAGAGACTTGGACCAGGTGGCGCGACTGGGGAATCCCGAGTTCCCCAAGCAGATTGTCCTCTCTTATGGGTGGGTCACAGAAGAACAATCTGGGCTTCTTAACCAGTCATCCCATCCTACCTCTGCTTCCACGCTGTGATGCTTTGCTCCTTTGTGTACATGGTGCCTGGACGCTGCCTTAAGTGGTGTGCCATCACCATATGGGGCTACAGCCATATAAAGTGTGTGCTCACCAAATGGAGCTATAGATGTATAAGGTGTGTGGTCACAATGTGGAGAATTACTGTATAAAGCAAAACTAGCCCCACACTCCATGTAGCGAAAACAAAATGTATCTGAAGATGACAAATATGCAACTGCCAAAAATTGTCTTTATTTTAACAGCTTAAAATGAATTTATGAGAATTTAACAGTTTATCATTTTGATTTTTTAAAGCATTTTCTATTGGACATCATGGAAGATTTTTATAACACGCCTTCTTACTTTCAGTGGCCAGCTTGAAGAAGGAACTGATCAATTACCATCTTCTGGGGAAAAATAAGACCTGTAACAGTCTTGAGGCAGAGCCTGAAATTTCACACTTCCATTTGAAGTTTTACGTGAACCAACGGTTTAAAACCACTTTTTAAATGCAACTTCAGAAGATAGGCACCTGAATGCGGATGTTTCTCCAAGGCTGACCAAAGGCCCTATTTCAAAGCACATGCACAGAGAAGTCTGCCTATTGCCATCCACAGCAGTTACGGCACGTGCTCAGGAACAGTGATACACATCTCTTCCCCTTCTCCCCTTCAAAATATTCACACACAGACTTCCTACTCTGCCTGTCCCTCAAAGGAGAAAAATAGCATTGGTACCTTATAAAATTGTGTCCTGGTTTGAGGTAAAACAGAATCAATTTTCTTTACAGTAATTTTACTTTGCAGCTAAGCTTCTTCTAACTAACTGAACTCTCTGAAATTAACAGCATATTGCAGAGACACTGTTCGCTCTCAGTGGCCAGTCCGGCCTAAACCACGAGAAATTGTAACCATCACAACAAGATTATGGGGTCCTTACAGTAACTGCAAGCAGAAGATCACTCTAGACCAGAGACATAGATCTGCTGATTGATCCCAGGTCTGGCCCTTTCTCAGCACTTCAGCAGAAGGCTACGTATTTTCTCCCATTTTGTCCTTTTGAAGCAGAGGACAGCATATAATGTGTCTCCGAATGCCAGACTGAGAACTCTAACCAAAAGGATATTGCAAAGAGATGAGTTGACCTAATCCCCAGATCACTTTCAGTGTATGTGAAACCATCAGCTTCATGCGTTGAGGAGCCTGTTCCTATTTCCACATTAAATGCCTGAAAAATATCTATGTCCTCCAGCTGGAGAAGGACCCTCATACTTTTGGATCCTGAACTACCCATGTGAAGATTATGAGATAGGCTGGTCAATTCTTTTTTGACAAATGTGTTTCTGAGCAAGCACAGAGGCACAGCTATAAACACCTAGCAGACCTACAAATTACTATATATATATATACCACTTGAGTATTTCTAGCACTAACCAGCATAGAAGGCTTCAGGCCAACACAGAACAGATGCCTTGATGTGTGATTTTCAGAGTATTTAAAATGTGTTCATTTTATATGACAGATGTTCAGATTATCTTAAAAAGCTTGTTAAGTATCAAAACAGTTTTGAATTCTAGTTTTAAATGCACATAACTTTTGAAAAGGAATACCTCGGTTATTAATTCATAGGAATACAGGGCAAAGAACTAGAAAGAATCTCTAACATCTAGTCCATAGATGTTACAACAATTACTGGGGGTGGTGGAATAGTACAGAGAATGGACCACAAAGTGACAAGGTTCACTCGTTTTCCCTGAATATCACTTTCTATCAGAGACAAAATAGCAGACACAGTGGACCACTGCTGACAAAACTTTCGAAACGTGAAGTGACTCATTACATTTTCTTGTTCTTAGCTCTCCTGAAAAGCTATCTAAAAAGTCCTATCAACATTTTTGTGACATTTAAGTCATTCTTTACCCCAGGTACTATCCACTTTCCATTATTTGGAAACCGTATTTTGGTACCTACATTTCAGCAACTTAAGCCCAACATTTTCCTTTTGTAACAGAGGCTCTCTATTCCTCAGATCATCCCAAAAGTCCTTCCCACCTCCAGCTGAGCAATGTTTGACAGAAACACACTCAAAATGCCTGATGAAGTCTCACCAGTTTCTTTCTTGGCCTTAAGAGTTCCCAGCCTTCACTAGAAACTCTTCACTTAATACATAATAAAACTACACTTATCTTTTTCTTTACCATATCACTTTGGTTTCTTATTCATTCTATCATTGCCTCATACTTCTTAAGTCTTTCTCCTCCCACAGATATTTCTGTCCTTAAAGACTATTAACAGGAACAACACAACCTTGAGACTTTGCCCTAGTGAATATCATTATATTTCTATTACTGTCTCCTCTAGGTGACCCTATTCTTCTATATGATATTCTGAACCTCCTCTCTACTGAGGAGCACTCAGAGCTTTGTGTTATAAATAATGCTCTCTTACTTTGTGCTCCAAGGTCCTTAATGAAATTAAATATTAAATTAAAACTCTCTTCAGATTCATCTCTTCCTTTTCAAATAATTGCCAAGATGCTTTTGAAGATTTCATCCAAGGATGTAAACAAGTATTGATTTGGCACACATTCATTTTAAGTAGAACTACAAAAGACTGTGGCATTTTAGAGTAGCACCATAAATGCTGTAGAAAAAACCTAAATCACGGAAAAGGCACATTTAAAAGATGTAATTAAATTCCTTATCCAGTCTATCACTATCACAGTAACTTTTAAATACAGGAATTAGGGGACCAGGGCTAGGTGTGAGTCAAATACCTTGGAATTTGATGACCAGACCTTCACATACACAAAAGGATGGAGCAATGCTAAGATGTCATCCATATATTCCCATGATAAAAGGAAAACTATCATGAATTCTTACCTTTGTAGGACTGGAAGGAACCACTAGGCTTTTTTTCTGGCAGAGGTCTCGTATTAGGAGACCTGGAAACTTATTCAAGCCCCAAATATTTCCTTCTGCATGAGCACTAACCTGAAGAGAGATTCTCTATGACATCAAATTCACCTCTAATGTCACTCCTAGAGATGCTGAAATATGAGAGCAATCACTCCCCATTCACTTCACTACCACAAGATACTGACCCCAGTAATAGAGCGGAAGGGATTTCCAGCTTCCCTGATTAGCACTTGCAGAGCATTGCTCCCCTTTCACTCTGTCAGCACCACGTCCTCCCACGTCCTTGCGCTCCTCACAGACACATAAATATTGTACTAACAGCAATATAATCACTTGCGTGTCCCTGGGATGTAGCAACTGTTTACATGCCCCAAGTAGACTTCTTCCCCGTGCCATACAACAGGAAATTTTGTCAACTGAAATCAGAAGCAAGCAAAGAAACACAAAAGAACCCAGCACCAGGATTCTCTTTTCTATTAATGCTAGCAAGAGAACCAGCCGCCCGCTTCCACGCAGTCTCCAGGGCTGTGTGAGCTCCCTCCAGCGAGGCCAGCCATGGGCAGCCAGAGGCAGTCACACAAGGAGCACCAGGGGGAAGCCTCCCCTTCGAGGCTGACATGGTTTAGACATTATATTTAATGCAAAAATCTTAGTACCTCACTTCCTGAGGAGGACTTATCCCCAGTTACCAGTGAAAGGAAGGGAACAAAAAAAAAAAAACCAACCTTGCCCTTACACCCCCCCTCCCCCGAAAAAAGGCACGGGGCAATTAGATGGTTGCTTGGATACACCAATTAAGGGATGAAATCCAGATTTTTTCTCAAGGTGGCAAACAGACACAGTTCTTTTTCCACAGAGAGATCCCAGTATTTCTGACCAACTTTAATCTTTTGTCATGATTTCATTCCATGTGCTCTGCAGAGCAGCCTGTTAAAAGAAAAGTTAAAAATAACTGAACTCTGCATTATGTCCTTATCATCTATTAATACCAACTCTCTCATGAAAACGTTTCTTCCCATTGCAATCAGACTAAAAGAGAGATTGACGTGTCTTGCATTCCATTTAGTGTGCATAATCAGTATAGTATTAAATTGATAAATCATTCTATTAGGCACAGAAAAATTCTACTGTAGATTTTTGAAACATAAATACCCAGCATGAAAAAGAACAGTTTCAAAGGCGTTTCAACCCATATAAACACTACAAAATTTAATAAAAAATATGTTTTCAAGTGAAAACAACTGCTGGATCAGCCTCTGTCTCCCATATCACAACAGACAGAAAAATGGACATACAGTTTGGGAACAGTGTTTTTCCTCTCTCCCTCTTTTTTCCTGGTCTTAAATAAACCATATGAAGGGACTATAATAATGATGAGCATAGAAATCCAGTTACAATTATGCAAGGACCATGGACTAAGTAAATAATCAGTTGTTTAAACAGAAATAAAGGTAAGCGCAAGAGCTGTAGCAAAAACAAGGTAAGAGGAGGCAAAGGAGCTGGTAAGAGGATGGCAACACTGAAGACAAATATGCCTGACACTCACTGGCTGCCTACCACCACAAAAAAAAAAAAAATAGAGGTAAAATAAGGATGAGGTAAAGCAGGAGGTGGGGAAATTCATAGCTAGCTACAAGGATTTAATCACAGATATAGAGCTTTAGAGGAAAAAAAAATAAATAAAACACAAGTTAAATTAACACGTTTATTTTAAATTCACAGTAACAGAAAGACTACTTACAAAAAGGAAGAATGCAGACATAGCTATTGTGGAAACAACCACCATTACAGTTCTGAAGAAAATCTTGTTTCTACTGTCATTTTGTAAGTATCCATTACCTTTATATTTAGGCCACAAGATAAGACACAAATTATGGAATAAAACAGGAGGTAGGAATGAAAGTGAAGAACATTGCCCTGCCCTAAAAGATTAAAGTAATTCTGACAGAAATCAGTATTTCAATATATTATCTCTCACATTGCAAGATTTATAAAACTAACAGGAAGACATTTTCCAGCTGTCATCCCTGACAAGCCAGAAAGAAATAAAACAGAAAAAAATACCACCCACTTTCACACAAACACTTTTCAACTCAGTAAATTAAACTGCATTACACGTGACGGGAGGGTGTCCCCCAGCCTCCGTTCTATGTATGCATTTCAAGATAAAAATAACAGGTTTGCACTGTCATTAATCCGAGACGAAATCAGGCATATCAACAGATTAGACAGCTAAATTACATTGAAACCAATTGCAGATACGTGGTAGTGTTAAGTCTGCAACACTTAAGAGTGCAAATAAGATCTATTCATATCAAAAGAAATCACAGAATGCATTTTTAAGGATACATTTTTTTTCCTTTTTTCTTTTTTTATTCTTTTTTTTTTTAAGATTAGATAAATTTTAATTTTCTTCTCCAAACTCCTATGTGATAAGAGGACAAGAGATCATGATGGTCAAGACTGAAAAAAGAGTGCACTCTATTTCCAGGGAGTCTGATGCACAGGAGACAAGGGTCTGACTCTTGCCTGCACCCTTCTTTCATTCCTCATGCCCTGCTGCAAACTGCTAATGTCAAATGAATCGGAAAAAGCTTTTGGATGCCTAACTAAAGATACAGCAATCAGAGACAGGTCAAAGCAGCCACATGTGAATCTAAATCTAAATCTTCCCATGTTCATCATTTACATTTTGAGTGCAGGCCTCCTTTAGCTTTACATAATATGCAACTCTTCAGATCCACCGTTGGCTTCTGGTTCCTAGAGGGCATCCTTGAAGCATACTGACAGTGCTACTGGTGGGATCTCTTTCGCATAAAAATTTTTAAGTGAAACAGAATAAAGCTGATGAATCAATTGCACTTCATCAGTGAGTCAGTACAAATTCTCCTGTGATTCCATCCAGTCATTAAATGAAGGTTCAATCAATCAAACATCTACAAATGTTACTGACACCAACAGGAGCTGCAGCAACTTCACCTCTTAGAAATTGTCCCAGAGAAGATAACGTATGATCAAGTAGCTAGATTATGAAACCAGGCATCTGGAGACATATAGACTGTATTTCTGGGTCTTGCACTGACTCACAGCCTGACTGCAGGTGGGTCACATTGCCTCACTGTGTCCTAAGAACAGAGCAAAATTTATTTCCCCAGCCTCCCACCATTCTCTGAAAATGAATGGGCACCACAAGTGAAATTTTTGAAGCACAAGAGTCCATACACTTCTGACACAGTCAACTAATCCAAAAGAGCATTGCTACAGTAGGTATCCCTCTTCTAATCACACAATTAGAAAAAGTATTGTAAAGACAGACTGGAGGTGAAATGAAATAGCATATCTCAGTTAAAATAAATGCATAAAACTACCTAAACATAATTTACCTCACCAAGTTTACTAAACATTCATTTTTTTTTTCTCCCTAAGAATATTTGCTTTTCAAACTCCTCTCTCCCTTTTTTCTTGCTTGCTGTTGCAAATTAAATTTAGATTTTAGAGGCAGGGTCATTGCCTCATTGCAGTTACTTAAAAGAACTTCCTGCCAGACCAACCTGAGGGGCTTTTTTAAAAAATAAATTAACATATTTGCAGTTGCCTGTTGCTCACAGGCTTTTGTTCAGGTACTCAAACCTCAGCTCTTCTGGGGACAAAATCTGTCACTGTGTGCATTTCAAGTGTGCAGATAGAGATAAAAACAGAATATGACTCACCAATTAAGTAGAGCAGACGTTATTCCCTTGTAAAGCATCGTTAGGCCAAAAAGATGTGAGGAATCACTGGATGATCTTAACCATTTTGGACTATGTTTTTTTAATTAAGGAAACAAGACATAACTGATTTCTTACATTCCACAATAGGATAAAAATAAAACCATTAAGCAAGAAAACATAATTCAGAGAACTAAAAAAAAAAAGTCAAAGTAAATACTGTTGCTTGTAAACTCACTGCTCTTTTACAGGAATTTATTTTATTCTGGCTTTGATTTTTCTTGTGTGTGCCTGATGTCATTTATAACAGTATTCAAGTTATATGATTCGCAGCGGAAAGACTTTCTGATTGATATGTCTGGAAATGATGACTTAAATTGATGTCAGTCAAATATCTGATCTCCAAACACAGTCAGATTTCAAAAGCCTAAGTTCAGATTCAGCTCCTACAAGAACTGAATTGATGGATCTCTTTGGCAGTACCTCCAATTCCGTTTCATGAGCAAATGTAAGAAATGAGATAACTTTGATTATGTGCAAGGGAAAAGGAGTTGGACAACGACATGCAAAGGAACTAGCCAGATAGAAATGGTCTGGCATAATTAGCTAAAAATAAACCTAGTATTAATAAAAGTGAAAATAATCAGAAGATCCACACACATATTTTTAATATTTATTAAAATCCTCTGGCAACACATTAACTCTGTTCTTTAATTTTAGTAATAGCCTGTCTTGACTGAAAGATGAAAGCACTTCTCTAATAGACTGAAAGTTTTCCCAGTTCTGTTCTAATTCAGAGAGCATCTATCTAACCTCTGCTGAACTCCCATCTCTGCCTCACTGACTGGAAACCAAGAACGAAGCCCTGGTGTTCTGTGCTAAAACTTGAAGTTCAAAGATTTTCTGTGCTTTGTCACCATTTCCATAAAAACAAGAGAGGCTGATGTTTTCTCTCTTGGTGTCTACTCTGATAGGTGTGATCTCACCACTCATTCAATGGGAGCAGAAAGGTAGTGAAGAGAAGCAAGCATGTCTGGGGCTCAGCTTGCATGATCTTTAATTTTTGCTCTCAAAGATCCAAATTTGTCTTTTTCCCTGAACTGACAAAGACTGAAATACTCTCTGTGATGTAAAGTTCTCCCCAAAGATAAACATTTGCCCAGCAAAAATGCATTCACTCCCTTTGACAAGGTCTCCTACAAAGAGCCTGTTGGCATGTTCCTTGGCTCTAGTGATACAGGATCTTTTTCAATATGAAGGGAATAATAGCAATAAATTCTTTTTCAGTTAAATCTTAACTAGCACACTTAAAAGGTGGCTGATGGAGAGCAACATAACTCATTTGTAGTGAGCACAGTCCTGTATTGTTTGCCCTTCTAGTAAGCCAGTCTCCAGAGTCCCTCTACTCTGGAGAAATCACCTGCACAGTAGCCAACTTCAAAAGATTTTTGAGAAGGAACAGGGATGCATCTCTGAGCATCACTGAACCAAGTCTTTGAGCCTTGTAGCTTTGTCATCATCTGCACACTGGAAAATTGAGCTTTAAACTTACCTCTGATACTTCAGAATCACCACCTACATTTGCAGAGACCTACGCAGCTTCTTTTAGAATCCTGCCTCTTACATTGCTCCTGTGTTGTGTGTGTTTGTTTTGTTTCAAATATTCTTTTCTAGATGGGAAAATCTTTGATGTCAGATTCTTCAACCTACCAAGTCTTTCCATCTTGAAAATCAATAGCACTTGGTTAAGTGTTAGTTAACTACATCTTTGGACAGAGATCCCAGTTCTCTACAACAAAGTTTCATTACATATTGTTGGAAACTTGGGAGCATTTCCACTGGAGCTAAGAAGTCATGACAGTCAAGTAACATGTTAGACGGATTTGTGTTGGCTGCTGTAAATTTAACTCCTGCCTACAAAGCAGAAGTAAAGGGGATAAAAGGATTATCAGCAATTTCTGCTATGAAACACTGGAACTTCTAAGTAAAAGATTTGCTTAAACTTATTACTTTCTCCTCTTGCCTGTCATTTTTTCCCACCCTACTCCCTCTGTCATCATCTTACTGAAGTTCTGTTTTCAACTTGATTTTAAAAGGGCCCTCAGGAAAGTTCTGCAAAAGTGAGATTTAGTTGAAAGACTGGACGTACCCATCGTTAGAAGTAATGTTTTCAGAGAGGTACAACCAGTCTGGTTGGCTGGGCTGGATGAGCACAACTTCACCTCCGCGTCAGTGACAACAGAAAAGCCCATATGGGAGCAGTGAGCTCCTGCCCTCCAGGGACCCTATTATCATCTACTGCACCACAATAATCAGCCCCTTTCGTGGAGCCTACAACAGAAAGCCAAAACTAAAGAAGGCAAAAGGCCCAATAACAGTAGTCCTTTGGACAGGTGAAGTATTTGCCCACCAGCCTGATGGCAGGGCCCTGCTTTGATGGGCTGTCAGCCAGCCCAGGGATGCGAGAGCAAGGTCTGCTCCAGGGGTGAAGAGTAGCGAGAGGCAGTAGTTAGAGCTGGCACCAAGACTTCATGCTAATGTGGGACTAAGCAAGCTGCAGAGTCTGGGTTAGACCTACCCCGCACGTTATGGAGGCCAAGGCTGAAATAAGTCAGAGATCTGTAATGTTACTGCGTCGCACAGACTGCCCCGCACTGTTGATTAATGCTCCATGCTGATGCGCTGGAAGGCTTCAGCTTTGTACCATGCCTCAACAAGCACCTGAGAGGTGATTAAGCAGCACTGGCACTCAGTCTGTCATGTCTTACTGATTAATTACAATGGCACACCTAAAACTTGATTGTTCCCGCTCAATTGCTATTTCTTTCTTTCCATACGTTGCCACTTCTGGGGGTGCGATATACAACAACTCGATTTCATAAAGAGGGTGCACTGTTTATCATGTGAACATCATGAACTACATTCATCAGCACTGCTCATAAGAGAAAACATAGCAGTGAAATGCTTTTTTAAACAACATCATCATTTCTTGCAGCTTCCCTACCTGACAGCTACTATTATTTTATAAGGGAGGTGGCTGGCAGATAGAAACTTACATTTATATTATTTGTGGCGGCAATAGGCTTCAGTCCTTTTCTCATTACTTTGTCATTCTCAATTCACCTTGCCATTTCTCAAACAGCAGATTTTTCATCACACAACGAATCCATCCAAAGACACATGACTAGAGCACTCGGACAAGTCAATGCTCTGCCGGCTCAGTTCCTCAGAGAAAAATTGTGGGTGAGATTGTGAAAAGTATGTCATAATGACAGTGCCCCAACAGGTCCCTTTAAAACTTAAAATAGAAGACAACACCAAGCGTTCAACCTTTGAAAATCCTATGCTGTTTAAGAGTCTACAAGGCCAGATTTCCTCAGCACAAGTATTCCTAGCCTAGTTTTGTAACCTCAACAGATTTTTGTTTCCCCCCATCATTGACCTAAAAACAAAAAACAAAAAAAAAAAAAAAAGAAGAGCTGTGCTGCTTTGTAAAATTTCTGACCAGCTGGCTCTATGGCCAGGAATCTCTTTCTGTACATTTAAAGTAGATGCCATGTACATATTTCATTTGGTCTTGGACCTGACCGGGAATTTTGTAAATGTAATTAAAAAATCAATATGGGTTTTGGAATGATAACACAATTAACATTAAATTGCTGAGTTATCCCTGTCTATTTTATACAAGATTGATCATTATAATTTTTTATGCTTAAATTAGTCAGATAGAGCAAATTACTTTTTATTATAATGGGCAATCCATATGCTTCATTCAACTTGCATCTCTAATAGCTGAAAAATGCATCTGGTGTTTTAAACCTAAAAATAAATGTATTTTCTGCATTCTTCTCAAGTTTGTGTCTCAAGGAAAAATATTATTTCTCAAATACTTCAAGATGGGGGTACAACTCTATTGATCATAGAGAAGAATATTTTCCTTCTCTGTTTTCTTTAAAAAAGACTATTTTTTAGGAAAAAGAATCTTAAAAAATAGCTTGACAACCCAACATTGAAAAGAAATTCTAATTTTAGTGTCATATTGAATTGCAGTTTCCTTAATAACTTGAGGGGCAGAGGAGGAGATAGGGAATAAAAGTTAAAGACAAAACCCTTCCTTTCTTTTCCTTTTTAAAATTTTTATAACTTTTCTTTGTATCTTCCTTCATTTGGTGTTCTGTTTTCTAGGTTAAAACTGGAGAACTGACTTACTGAAAAGAAATGAGGTGTCTCAAATTAGGAATTTAATTCAAAACTACATATTTTCCATAAAAGTAATACCTGATATTAATTTTGTTTCCATTTTCTTAATCAAAAATGTATTGAAAGTGATTCTATTGAAGCTTATGTTTGACAAAAGTCAACCATCTTCCTGGAGTAAAGAATGAAGTTTCAATCAAATTTGCTAGCAATACAGTCAAAAGTCTGGGGTAAAGGAGTCAAAAGAAATACTTATTTTTCATACAGCAGACCAAGGCTTCACAGATATTGAGCCCAAAATGGAAACTTTGGCCTGCACTCGCATGAGTTTTTCCTTGCTCAGCTTAGTAACAACAGCAGCGATGATGCCTCAGAATACCACCAGCCTTGCCTTGCACAGAGCTCAGTGAAACACCTCCTGCCGCATTTTGATGGCTATTCTCCTTGTGCTCGCTACAGCAAATGCTGTTCTTGACTAGGTTTACCCGTACAGTAACACCACCTTAAACGGAAAGGCTAGTTAAATCATTTCTGGTATGAAAGATGGCGCTTTTCCCCTTTGTATTGTGAAGAGATTGAGTTGAAAACTTTTAAAAATACATCCACCAAGAATCCATTCAGAGCCTTTCTGCTCCGCGGGCGCACAGCACTGACTGCACACTGAGAGCCTGGGATGGATATACAAGACTTTTTACCTTCAACTCCCTACCTGTGTTCAGTTCGCTGATGTGGGACTATCATCAGCTACAGGACACGAATTTGTGGTCACCAAGTGGGGAGGCTAGCTGGATGGGGAAGGAGAAGCTGGCAGAGTGAGTAATCACCCAGAGCCACAGCTCAGAACACCCTGTGAGGGAGCAGTCCCCAAAGCTCCCTGGAGCATCCAAGGATCCCCACGACAAGTGAGCACTGCAGCTTAGCTATAGAGTTTACACTTTCTCAGGATTAGGTCCCAGGGTAATTCTAGGGATTAGAAAACAAGGAAGGGACTTTCAACTAAAAAAGATGGGGCACATATTCTAACATTTATGAATTATTACCTAAGCAATGCAACATTGCAAAAAACATAATACTGTACAGATATGAAATTATTTTCATTGTAGCTGTGATGATAGTCAAGGAACCCTTATGATTTTCTTTAGTAAAAGAGATCCAAGGGAAATCCAAAGAACTGCTTATTGTGAATGGCAACCCCAAATTTTAGTGAGATCAAAATACAAACTGAAAATGCTGTATCCCTGATTTTGAGTTCCATAGAGAGCTGAAGTTATCTTCCACTTGCGTCTGTTACTAGTAAGATATAAAATAGTTTTTGGCTTAAAATTCATTCAATTTTCTTTCAATACATTCATTTCTCTTAGTTCTCCACACATTTCAATTTCCACAATTACATCTTACCACTTGGAAATCTTGGTTTTGGTAAATTTAAGAGCTCTGACGAGGACATCAGATGTTGTTGTGCAGTTACTGCCAGACAACAGTCTCTGTCCAAGCAGCCTGCCAGATATCCAGAAATCCCAAGAAAATGGCCACTATAAATGTTTAAATAAGTTGTACATTGTATACAAACAAATCCAGCACTTCTGGTCTAATTTGGTCCACGTACAGCTGGTCCATGGATAATCTAGATGAAACAATCATTTTTAGTGCACCTGCACCCACAGATAGTCTCAGTATATTCACACAGCACAGATACATATGTTTGTATCTGAGAAATCTTTGCCACTGCTCCACTTCATTTCACAGTCTACATCTCTGCTTTTGCCTTGCTTGGAAAAAGAATGTAAGAGAACCTGAGACAAAACCACTTTAAAAAAAAGAAGAAAAAATAAAAATAAACCATGAAAATACTCACTTCCTTATGTGCAACTCTATTTCCTTAAAACATTATAACACTAAAAATTAAATATTCTGTATTGCTATTGATATCAGCAACAATGCCAATTTATGTCAAATATCTATTGATATTCTCAAACGTTATCTAGCTCTTTTCATTCCATCTCCCCTCATGCTCTGTCAAAGATTGAAGGTAAATAAAAAGGAATACACAGGTGCTGACCATTTATTTCAGTTTTCAGGTAGATTTTCCTTCCCAGGGGCAGGGGGGCAGACTTTGAAAACCCTACAGTTTTCATCTCTCAGATGCAGTAACTTCCAATAATAGCACTTTTGAAGAAGTTCAGCAAAGGAACAATGTTTATGCCTCATGAAGCATGCATTCTCAGCCTCCTAGCAATTTCAGAAAAAAAAAAAAAACAGCTGCATGATATTAACTAAAAAGGAAATAGAGTGGAGTCTTCTCTTAGGACTAAGGAGAGTTGCCCAATATTTCCACAGAACAACCCTTTATCAAGCAAATACAGCATGACTATTCTTACAATAAGTTTTCTGACATGTTTTAAAGTGTTCCATAACTGTGATAAAAGAAAAACAATTTAGATAAGTCATCCCCCATTTAGTTTTATTAATAAAGCTGGATATCTGCTATCAAAGTAACCATCCAAATTGCATTAAAAAGCTTCCATGTGCAATCATGTTTTGAATGTTAAACATCACAAAAAATTCCAGCATTGGCAGTACAAAAGCTATGTACAAAACTGTTGTGGTTTAGGCTGGGCTGGCCACTAAAGGAACAACAGAGGCTCTCTGTTAACCCCTCTTCCTTCCCAGAAGTGAAGGGAGAGAGAAAAAAGGAGAGAGACTTATGGGTTTAAAAGAAACTAAAACTACTTTAATGAAGTATGAAAGTAAAACTATTAATAATGAAAAGAACAGAAATAATAAGAAAATAATGAAATATATATTATATATACAAATATAGACAAGACCAATATCAAGCTCTGAGGATGACAATCATGTCACTGACAGGCACGGGGAAAGTCCCAGACTGGACTCAGCAACAGATGCGAACTGAATTCAGGAACACATGGATTGGGACCAAAGGCAGACAAACAGACAGAGTCCTCCTTGGACGTTGGCCATTGAAGGAAGAAGCCTGACCCTTTGATCCCTCAGCTTTTATATTGAACATGATGCAGATGGGATGGAATACCCTGTTGGTCAGTTTTGGGTCACCTGTCCTGTCCGCTCCTCCCTGCAGGTGCGACCCTGCTACACTTTTCCGCTTCTGACCCTCCAAGAGCACATAAGAAAGTTATCTGGCCTTGGGTGTTATAGCAATAAGTATAAGCAAGAGCCTCTTTCCATACCATTCCTTAGTATCAACTATAAACATCAGACCTTGTCATTGTCAGAAGCAGACACTGTCTGAAAAACATCCTGTTAATTTCAGGGAGTACAATTAGTTAGAAGAGACCTAACTGTAAAGTAAAATTACTGAAAAGAAAATTGGTATTGTTCTACCTCAAACCAGGACAAAAACACAGAAAGCATCAGCAGCTGCTGAAAGAACAAAGTAAGATTGTAGGAATAGACCATCACAACTGCACAAGTACCTGAACTTAGTGTTTGATAAGATAACATCTTAAATTAATATTAATTTCAAGGAACAGATGTAAGAGACGACTTGTAAATTCCCTGAAACAAATGGTAGGA
>RSEF01000002.1:92047639-92062243 GCA_003993805.1 Himantopus leucocephalus
TTGGGATGGTAATGGAACCTCCCTGATATCGGATCGGGACAACAGATTACTCAGCAGTTTTCTTTTTCTTGTATTTACCCAGTTTTTAGAGGTGAGGACAAAGTTTACAGGCATGCAAAATGTTCTAAAACAGTATGTTACTAGTGAATTATTACGCTTATTTGACATTTTGATTTCTTTTCTTCCTTGAGATAATGGCAAAGATTTCAAGAAAAGATGAGATTTAGATCTAATTTCTATACCAAATATCCCATTATTCTTTTTAGCATAGGTGCATACTAGAGGTCAGAGTGAAAGTTTTCATTTGGGCCAACATTATTACTACAGAACACTCACTTCTCACAGAGCTTACGGGATTCCAAGTTTGCTGCCAGACCCAAGTTAGAAAAAATTAGATATTAATCTACAAGACACCTAACAAAAACCAACAGACAACCAATCCTGTTAATGTCTCTCAATAATAAATTTCCATTTTTATCAGACTAACTGCCCTGGGAGATTGACACATACATTGCTAAGTCCTCAAAAAAATTGTGTCATCCCCTCCTGTAGAGCTCTCATGAAGTAATTTTTCATCCCACGCACTCAATCACAACACTGGAAATTGGTCCATGACCATTAGAGTTACCTCCTGACTGCTCTTACTTCTTCATTGCAATGCTCGCAACTCGTCCCCGATGACGGAAGTTCTGACCCATTTAAGACCAGCATCCTACCCATAAGCAAACAAATCAAAGGGCTATTGTGTCAGCATTACGCATGGTCCCCAAACACGGACACACATAGTGCACTTCTGCTTCCTCCAGAGCTTCTTTTTCTGACAGGCCAAAATAACAGCTCATTTTCTCAACGACCTCCAGGTTGTACCCCACACGTGAGTTATTCAAGCTCACAATACTTTACAAAATTCAAGTGCCTACAATGCACACATTACTGTGTAAGACACGTTATCATCAGCACTGGAGAGAATATGCATAGTTGGAAATAATTTAGAACAGCATGGATTTGCTTCTTGGACCTACCAACCAACAGACTATTTTTATGCTCCAAAGGTCATATTTCCTCTTAGTAAGAAATTCTAATCAAGACTTAGAAATCCTTCCTGAATCATGAAAGAAACTCCTAGAACAACTTCTGCCAGAGGCTCAAACCAGATTTGTTCTTTATTCAAATAAATCAAATACAAACAATGCTAAAGAAACAGACTTATCACTTCTATTAGATGTCTAACACCTGAGCAGGCTTAGAAGAAGGCTACCAAAGGTATAGGCTTTGGATGCTGCTACAGGCAGCCTGGATTCGGGCTTCAGAACTCATCCAACGACTGACAGAAGGCAGAAACCCATCCTTATCTCCCTGGGCCCTGGGGCAGCATCCATAGTGCTGAAAAATGATACACTGCTGTTCCATCTGAGATGGTTCCTCACTCAGAAGGGCAAGCAGGTGGCCGAAGAGAGAAGAGGGAAGAACTGGTGCATATAATGACCTTATTGAGTCCCTAAAGCTACATTTTTCTCTCCGTGTACACAGCTATTTGCTGAATTAGTCAAATAAGTACTAAACAACAGTAGCATGAGGACAATCATGTTTGCTTTTACTATACAAAATTATGCAGTTCTCATGCTGAATTGCTCAGAACTTGGGCGAAATGTGTTCTTATGAGATGAGATGGTTGAAACAAACTAAGGAAAACTCAAATGACATTGGCAAGAGGTGGAAAGTTCAAAATGCACATTAAGGAATTCTGGTGCGGATTCCTTCACCTGCAAATACAGGATCCAAATAGCTAACACAATTAGTAAGCACAGGTCAGTCTTTAATTTACTGATGTGAAGGTTGGATACAAAGACAACCTCGAGCACTGCATATTCACTCCTGGTCACTAGGCAAATTCTCCCAATTTGCAGATAATTTCTCAAATATCTACAGTTAAGCTCAACACCAAGTTGGGCCCTTGATCCACAGATGCAATTAAAAAAAATAATTAAAAAAAATAATGGGTTGTCCAAAACATCCATTCAAATTTTCAGCCATTACAGAACGAAATGTTTGCCTGAAGTACTGTTACAGGCTCAGACATCCTAATCCCCAACATCATCTGCACCAACAAGCAGAACTTAGGCACTGAGTCACATCCTGCATATAGCAGACATTCCTTGGTTTTAAATAGATATAGGCCTTTTAAGTATAGGCTGTAGTTATTTGGTCAATGCTGCCCAGAATTTGTAACAAATACAAAAGCAATTTCCCAAATTATGAGACACATGGAATCCCCTTCTTAATTACAGCACCAGTTGCTGAAGAACTTGCACCCTGAGGAGCGTACAGACATTTTATTGCACCCACGTTTTGCTCCAGTTCTTTTTTAATGAACATTCACACAGTGACTTCCGTATAATTGAGTTTAGATGAATATGATTATGGTATTAATTATGAAAGGTAAGATAACAGGTTAGAAAGCCTAATTAACTCATCAAACTTCAGGTCTAGTCTACAGCAAATTGGCTGCGTCTCTTAAAATTAAATGCTACTGTGGATTGATGCAATAATTGTAAGACTTTATTTATGTGAGGTCTGAAATTAATTGTGCTAAAACTTCCCGATCACTACAAACAGATCTCCAACAGAACACCTTAAAACTACTGCTGTAATTGGTCTTTCCAACAAGCCATAGATGTAAGGCCTTTAAAATGGAAATAAGATGCAAGCAAATTAACACTAAATATAACGTAACAAATCAATTCTGAGGTCACCATGGCAACTTCCATAGCATTAAGTATGAATAATGTGACAAAATAATTAAATATTGCTTTCACTGTAGTCATTCAATTTACTTTATGCTGAATTGTGACGATACTCCTTCCCCGGGAAGTTTCAATGAAAATTACTTTTAGAATATAATTTTAAAATCTCTAATTTCTGAAAGGCAAATAGAATTAATGGTCAAAAAGAAAAAATTGGATCAGTGTAAAATGCTTTTAGGGTGCATACTAATAACTAAGTAATGTTTAGTTCTGAAAAAAAAACCCAAAGTAAAAGAGAAACAGAGCCCCTACTCTTCTCTCCCAGTCCTCTGTCAATCTGAACAATTACAATTAAAACCAACAGTAACACCACGTTACTAAGCTAAACTACTTGAATACAGACTATCTGGTTAAAAGACACCTTTTCTGTTCTGATGGACATTTTCCCCTTTGAAGCTGTGCCTGGAGCAGTAGGAGTGATGGATCCATAGCTGACTGATTTTTCTCCACGCCCTTCCAACTTTATCAAAAATGCTTCACGAATTGCTCACACAAGAGGTGGACATAGTACTTTAGACATTAAAACACCACCAGATATAATCTTCCTGCTCTGCCTGAAGTTCTTTGATGAACATCAAAAGACCTGATTAGTCCCTTTGATCCCTGTGTCACACCGGGAACTAGTGAGAATTAAGTCTTTTCTAGAGTAACCCTTTCTCCGAGTACAGGATAGGAACTTCTACCCATGGGCTACTGTCTGTTACTGGATATGCAACCTCATATTCAGCTGCAGTAGAACATCTTCTGTTTTCCCAGATCCCTATGTTATCTAGTTCACATTTCTTTTTCACTATTTATCATTCTCCCAATGGCCAAAATTTCTGCATCTTTGTTATCAACTTCTCATTCACTCATATGTGACTGCCTCAGCTTCCTCTCAAAGGTCTTATCAATTCAGTCCTCAAGTATTTTAATATTCTATGTTTTGAAGAGAGCTTACATATTTTTACTATTCTTCTTATGTAAAGAGCACAACTGATAGGCCAGTAGAAAACAGACTTCCTAAAAGCAAAGCATAGAACTGCCTCAATCCATTTCTTTGTTCTTGATAACCTCTCAAATAGCTACAGACTCCCATTTGGGAAAAACTGGCAACACAGCTCCTCTAACAGAAGTTGTCCATTGCTNCTACAGACTCCCATTTGGGAAAAACTGGCAACACAGCTCCTCTAACAGAAGTTGTCCATTGCTGGGAAAGATTTTATGAATGACTAAAAATTCAGAGGGACACAGAATTCTTCTCGTGATTCAGTGTTTCTTATCCTTAGCTGTTTCTTATCAACCACAAAAAAAAAAAAAAAAAAAAAAAAANATAAGATTTTCATCCAAAGTAGAGCTGGTAGCATATGAGAGAAGTTCAAAGCTTTAAGCAAGCTTAAGAGAAATGGCTTAAGCATATGAATTCACAACTTCTGCAGATACTGCCCAGCTCTTCCCATCTCACAGTTTGTGCCTGGTATTTCCTTCATGTGACTACATAAAACAGAGTAACTTTGACTGTTCCATTATTTTTCTAAAATCTACTTTAGACTAACAGCCCTATCATCTTGTTTTTAAGTATTTACATTCACACCTACTATTTGCTTAGTATTTCACACACTGATGAAAATCCATATTAATCACCTAGAGCTCTGCTTTTGCGACTCTTCTACAACTTCTGGAATGAAATCAAGAAGGGGATTACTGATTAAAGTGAGTCCAACTTAGCTGGGTTTCCTTCATATTTTTTTTTTCTGCAGTCCTTAGCTCCTGATTTATAGCACTTAGCATAAGCACCATGTTTATTTCATTTAACAGTTCTCATATACATCTGGCTTCACACCTTCTAACAAGGCTGCACTCTTGCTAGGCAGTTAACAGTTTACAATCAAAAAAAATACTTACAACTATTTCGCCCTCTTTGTCAGTTGCAAGACTTGGGCCTTTTGGATATCCAAAAAGCAATCTTAAATATTTATTTTTACAGCATTACTCACACTTTTTCCTCATTAAATAGTCTGTCCAAAGTGATTAGCCTCTATTGTTTTCAGATTTAGATGAGAAGCTCTTTGAAATTCCAAGTACATACACTGTTTGGATTTTATTCTGTTTACCAAAACCATCTGAGGTCAAGTCTTGATTTCTACTTACTTATCTGTGATTCTCTGTTCTGAAAATCAATTTCTCCTTATCTGCTAAGATCAGGTCTCTGTAGATTTATGCCATGTCAGATGCAAAATGGAAATACAAAGTGTGCTTTAGAGCACTTAAAAATGTCAAGTCTGTTTTGGTATTAGCTGTACAAAGTTTCTAACATTATCACCTGAAGAGAAGCCCTGTAGTTATGGAGGTTTTTTTCCTCTCACCCAATTTTAATCTGTGATTATGAGGCAGACTGGAGGCCTGAAGCAGACCCTAAATTATAATCCATCTTGCATATTATCTGTTATGACATTTTTCCATTGTTTATGCTCCTGACTTGTCAGTTCCTTGAACGTGGTAATGTCCTTTTTGGTTTTGGAAGAAAATATGTCTTTCCTGAAAAACACCGCNCTTCCTGAAAAACATCGTAACACTAACACAGGTTTGGGTTTTTCTGAGCGTTTCAGTCCTGCTGGCCATCCAGCCAGACTGTGGTAACACCAAAGTCAATTTTTTTATTACAAATGGAAAATTTCCTTTTCTCTCATTTATATCACAGACTCCTAGTATTGTTATACAAGCTATTAGAAGATATTCCCCTCCTCCTTTTTTTCTATCATGGAGCCATTTTTATTCCCCACCTCACAATTTTTTTACTGTCCATTACATTCCTGCTTCCCCCATACACACACGTTTTTCATGAAAATATAATATGCTTTGACTCTTTTGATATGGAGACCATCCCAAAAGAACAGCAATTGCCTCTGAGGAGCACACAGCACCGTCTCCCAGGGCTGCATGGTCTCATACTGCACTAGTTACTCTGAACTTGCTTCTGAGATAGCCTGCCCTCTGCCTTTGTTTAAATCTCCCCTTCAAAAACTCATGGATTTTTGGACCTTCCAGGAGCAGTACCAAGCTAACCTCAGGGAACTGACCTGACGCCTCCACCATGTCTAAACCTGTTTCTGACCACGGCGTGATAGCAAAAATTTTGGAAAGGCCACATTGCATCTAACACTGCAGCAGCAACGATACTTGCCTACCATCTATCCCCTTGACTTCCCCATGAACTTTAGGAAGTTTTCCCCCTTCCATTATCTAGACCTACTCTGAAATTCTCTCTGCAGATATAGTGCTGGAGGCAGTGCGCACGCCTGGGGCACCGTGCCTATAGGAGCTCTTGCTATGATAACACGCCTCTGTGCCACACTACAGACATGTCTCAGCCCAATATGTGTTTACAAGGTGCATTACAGACAGTGCTAGATATCACACAGATACGGTATTATGATAAAACATGTTAAAAGACAGAACTACCACAAAGATATATTTTTCTTTCATTTATACATTGATCTTTGTGCACCAGGTAACTATCATCTATCTATTTTAGAAATAATAAATTTGAGGCATAATCAAATGTTTTACATATTTATCTGCAGAACTCCAATCAACTTTGATCCCTGACAAGAAGAGGCTGGAAAAAAATTAATTCCACTAAATATCCTAATTTGTGAATTCTTTTCTTTTTTATTTTTTTACTGTAAAAATAAACTGAGCATTATCAGGTTCCTTCAGACCCTGACTATACAGAGAATCATACGAAATCTCTCTTATATCATACTTTTCCGTTCTGCAGAAGTTGAATAGTTTTTCCCTTTCTTTGGGAACACCTACTTTGACATTTGAAGCTAAATTCATGGCACTTATAGGAGGAAAGTGGGGGTTACTCTCTTTTCTGATTTACACTGAAAATTAAGCTACCATGGAGTGATCACCACATTTTTCCAGACCACGAAATTATTAAAGCTTTCAAAATTTACAAAGGTCACATCATATACTGATCAAATTTAACTTACAAGTTTGCACTTCAAAGTGCTTTGCACACACTATTCAGCCAACACTTTGCAGGCATTCTTTCTAATATCCAGAAAACAGAAACAACAGCTACATAAAAAAAGCCACAAAACCTCAGTGTTACTGGGGTTTGCCAATATTCTTAAATAATCTTAAATAATCCCCTATATTTAAATAATCCATGGAGACAAAAGCATTCCCTTATCTTGCCCTGACTAATAATTCTCTTTAGCAGTCTCAACATTAGTTCTTTATGATGTGTTTTTTGCACTTCATTCAGAAGACACTATGAAGAGACATCTGATTTCTTTACCATTATTTTCTTTATTGTTGGTGTATTGGCAATGGACCCAATGTTCAATTCCTTCCATACAGCCCCATTCATCATTGTGGTCCCCCCCTTTTCATTGAGACCACAGTTCTACATTCCAGCTAATTTAAACTCCCACTCTTTCTGCTTAATGATTCAGAAAATAGCCTCTCATTGAAAAAAACAAAAAAATTCTATGTAGTGTTCAGCTGAAGTGCAACTCTTGCAGCCTTTTACATGGTCCTCTGACAGTCCAGTATGCTTTATTAGAGCAGTATTTACAATTTATACAGTTACTGCCCGAGAAAGAAAAATGCGTACTAAAACATCATAAAAAAATTGTAGATATATGAAGTCAGCACAGAGACACATTTGACCCAGCCTTATTGTACCGGATGGTGCTGCCACCTGCCTTCCTGCCTGCAGGAAGTTCTGTTCAGTTGCCATTGATTAATTTTAATACTTGGTTTTTAAATCCTCTTAAAGATGATTGTTCTACTGAGTAGATATTTCAGGCACACTGGACAGCTATATTAAATGTTTTTCTTTGGGATTTGATTACTTACAGTACACTGGGCTTTAATGCATCATCCACTGTTAACTCTGGTTTGATAGTATCTTGGCTGGTTACAATCCAATGTTATTACAACGTGATTTGCAGGCAGCTGAGAGTAAGCTCTGGATTCTGCCGTGTATGTTATCAGAAATTCAGTGTTCCTACATATCACAGAAGAACAGAAAAATTCCATATAACATACAGCTCTATCATACAACTCAGTTGTCAATAGGAAGCATTATCTGAAAATAACGAATAAACGTGATACATGCTAAAGTATGGATGCATGAAATAAAAACCATTTCAGCTGTAAAAGTCTTCGTCCATATACAGACTGTTCCAGTGCAGATAACCAAGACAAATTTTATTGGATTAATCCCCCTTGTGAAAGTCATTTGCTTAGTTCTAACACCATTAATAATATTGAATATATCTACTACAGCACGAGGACATTCTAGAAGGAGGGTACCACCACAGTTCACCACTTTCTTATTAAGAGTGCTCCTCCTTACCATAAATATGTTTATCCTGCCAACTATCCCTCTATTTCTCCAGCCTAGTATTAATGTCAAATCTTGAAAATATGCACTTGCTTTGAAATGTTTTATAAAAGAAAATAATTTTATAGAAATTGTTTTCTTTCTGAATATCTGAACTTATGAGCAGTCTAGCATGTTCATGGAGCACTTACTTACAAAGCCTGTTTCTAGGTAGCTAACTTTACTCTCAAATAACACTACTGTCTTATCAAACGGAAGACAAAATTGATCTCTTGTTCTGAGGAGGAATGGCTGAATTGTTATTAAAAAAAAATCATAAAATTTTTATGTGTAAACACATAAAGCTCTGATTATACTATTTCATTAGATATTGGGCTGCCTATAACATCAGAAAGTCAGATAGACATAATTTTCAAAAATCCTTGTAAAATACTTTAATCAGGGAAATAATAAATAGCATAATATCTATTTCATTGATAAACTGTCATAAAAGTCAACGGACTAGGTTCTGTGTGACCTTACTTAAACTGAAATGATGCTTTAACTGCTAATTTCCAAGGACAAGAAGAGAGATGTCGGCATTCGGGCATCTCGATTGCAGCACTACACTGATACAGCACAACTCTCACCATTCTCCCAGAGAACTACACTTCAGATTATTTATATTAAGCTATTTTCAGTGAGCATTGATTAAAAATACTTAGTCACCTACTACGATGAGGAAAAGGGTAATAAGAAACCATTTCAGGCAAAAATCAGGAAAATGTAAAGGCAATGAGCAGAGAATACAGGTGTTTAAGTCCGTTTCCATGACAGCTTCCCCCCCACCCCATGATAACAATAAATGATATTATCCAGTAGCCTTTAATTCACTTTCATTTTCAAATGTATTTTACATCTTTAAATTTAAGGACGTTGATATCTCCTGCCTCATAACTTAGAAAATTTGTGCTGCAAGAGACATGAAATGGCATTTACCTGGAGTGATATTCCTTGGCTCATACCCTGAGCCATTAAGCTATTGCACAAAAAAAAGAAAGGGATATAATTGATTTCCTCCAGTTTCATTTTTAAAGAGCTGAATGAACCCTAATTATTTCTCTTAAATAAAAAGCCCAGGCCTTTGAGAAGCTTGAGGTGTAGCTTTTGAGCTGGCAAAAAAGCATTTCAAAATTCCAGGCTGAGGTTTGGGGGACTACAGAAGCTCTTTCAGGGGATTACAAGGCTCTTCTATCTCATTATTTTCCTTTTTGACGAGTTCTGTACAACCACATACCTAAGTGTAGCAGTGTAATACATCTCAGTTTTCAGCAATCTGATGTTTTAAATCCTACTCCGTAATGCCAGTACTCTCCAAGAGCCATGTAGGGAGTATAGGAGCTTTAGTTAAATATTCTCTCCATCTATACTGTATGTCAAGATCTTGCAAATTCAGTTTTCCACCCTATTCTAGAAAACATATGGAATTTCTGCCTATCTGCTCAGGCTTTGCAGTTGTGTGGCTGCATCACTCGCCAGGCACGCGACCACTTACGAAATACAATGGGATGCTCAGCAACTCCCAACAGAAAGCAAAACGCTTGCTGGGAACAAACCAAAAATGCTTCCATTACTAAAACGATTATACTTCACTCAGAAATATAAAGTAACAGGAAACTGATAGATGATTTTACATATTCTTTGTCTTACTTCACCACACGTGCCTGTCCTGGGTAAACAAGGTGGTGGGGGTTCTGCTCTAAAGTCCTAGCCTCCACATCCGAAAAAAATCAGACCAGGAATGGGTTTTGTCCCAAATTACCACAGCAGGAATCAGCAAAGTAGTAAGGTCTAAAGGTGCTTAAAAGTCACAGCCAAGAAACAAAGCAAATGTTTCTAGAGACTTCTTAATCTAGATGCACTTTAAGTAGGACTTTATGTGAACTTTGAAAAAACAGATTCTTCTGATACAAACAGTACAGAAAAAAAGCTTGTCATTTTTCATATTTTGAGGGATTTACCACCTCTGCAGTTTTAGCAAGCCCCGATCACACTGAATCAATGGAATATTTATAGAAAACAAGGTTGCTAGGTGGTGAAAAGAAAACATTACAATCTTCATAAATTTAGACTTTTTTTTTATCCAAAATTACTTCGCAGCACTAAAAGCTGTCTAAAAGCAACAGTGTACATGCTCAAATGTGAAATAACTAACCACCCAATTTTCAACGTACATTTCACAGAACAGTGCATCAAAGGAGTGAGTATGCTTCAAAAAACCAGTGGGAACCTGGTATTGCCAAAACCCTTCCTCTATATACACAGAAAATTTTGCAGAAAAACTCACTCAAAAAATTCTTTGCCAGCAAATATCTTCAAATTAGTATTTCCACAAACAATCTATCTTAAGTGCATGTCAACATTTGATTTCTTTTTTCCTAAAAAAACCCTGACACTTACAGAAATAATAGTTTTGTTTTAACAATCTAGGTTTTTAGTGCAAAGAAATTTCTATGGAGTCAGTGCATCCAAGCCTTAGGGATTGTGACAACTAAACTGCCCCCTCCCTTGTGAACCCTGTATGGGTGTTAATAAGATGCAGAGGGAGTTATATTAAGATTTCTTCCAGACAAAAGGGCACATCAAGCTGCTTTATTGCTCTTGAAGGAGGAATAAAACATATTTCAACCATTCTACAGAAGGATACACGCAGGTTTCCCATGTATTGGAAGTACTGGCTATACTTTATGACTAGGGCAGTATATTAACACCTTGCAGCCCTAAAGAATGACTGCAAGAGGAAGGAGATCTTAGCATAAATAATCTACTTTCATATTTGTCATTGAAAAGGTCTTCTGCCCTTCTTAGAGTCCCTTCTCTTGACCTTTACGTTTTCATCTTAATGCTAACAGTGTTCCACCTTAACTCAAGTTGAGACAAACATGCTCAAGTCAGTAACAGCCGCCTTGGACAAAAATGAAACTTCTCGGTTTCTAGACCATTGGCCTCACACTGATTTACAGCAAAGAAAGCAGTCCAAGAATCTGAATGCCTACAAAACAGCCGACCTGGAGGCCAAAGCAAATAATAAAGATTTACCACTGAACAGTTTGGCTTTAGCCACCTGTCAGGTGTCAGGATCTGCTGAAATTATTAAACAAGTAGCTGTCTATTCAACTGAAAATAGGTAGCTCCTCAGTTACTTTGTTTTCTCCAGAAGGAATGAGATAAGAAAACTCTTCCATCTTTCACCTTCTGCATTCCTTCCAGTGGATTTCCTAGCAAAGGAGGGCCATTGCCTTTTCCTCGTAAGTACCAGCATAGAAGTACTTTGAAGTGGGATTTAACTCTGCAGCTGGCCCTGTTCTGAACAAGCAATTTGTACCAAATCATTTCCAGAATTGCCTTCCAGCCCATATCGTTCTATGCTTCTACTTAGATTTACAGGTAGTAGCTGTATCAAACATCACACAAAACTTTCGCTTGGAATCTTTCTAGAGTCTGATATCACCTATATAACCTTACAGATACATACCTTATCCTACCTATAGCATTTTTATACTGTATATACTATATCTCCTCGTACAGTAGAAAAATATTTCAAATATCTTTCGTATCATTTATGGGACTCTTCCTGTCTTCAGCTGACAGTGAAACTACCAGATTTGTCAGGGAGACAGTGCTTAAGGTCAAGAAAGCGCATTTCTCCGCAATCCAGTCATACTTGGCTCATTTGTTTACTAGCAGTTTACATTTGCCTTCCATATTTCATCCAGCATAATTTGATACCAGCTGGCTACAAAAGAAGACAAAAAAAAACAACCACCAAAAAAACCCACCCACATTATTGTCATTCTGATAGTCCTGCTTTCATCATCTCTAACGTACACAAAAATTCACAGGTAAATCCAATTCTCCTAAGCATTTCAGCTTTGACAGTAAAGACTTCAAAGCCTGTTAGCTTGACTCTCTGAAAGCGAGACTTGCATGACCACAGTTGTCAACCCCTTTAATAAAACGGCAATTTCCACCAAATTTGGAAAAAGGAGTGGAAATTTAAGCTTAAGGTTTCCACTGAGAGCAAAAGCAATGGTGTGATTCATTCTAGTTAGCCTTCGTGGTTGAAGACAGCAGAGAGACCAGTTGATCAACCAGCACATACATTGCTTTGAAAAGCCACAGCATTTACTGCCTCTTGCAGAGTCAGTAGCTCACATGAAGGTAGGTAAGCAAAAGAGATGAAAATACTGTAGCAAGGAAACAGAGAACATGGAAGGTAATTGGGGAATTAGTATAAATGAAGACTACAGAGATTCATTGAAGAGGTGAAGACTACAGAGATTCATTGAAGAGGTGAACATGGGGTGGTGCACGGGGAGAGGAAGAATTTGTAAATGAGATTAGATTACTGCAACTAGCATGCAGAGGATAAATTGTAAAAGAAAGCTTTCATTTGTTTTACTACTCAAAGATTTCTTCATCTATTTTTTTTGTCTAATTAGATGCAGAAACCAATAAGAAGAAAAAATGTGTAAAAATATGTTTATATACATACATGTGCATGTGTGCTTAGATGTAGCAAGTTCGTCCCACTGTTGACAACATGGAAATGACAGCGTATTTGATGATCTTTAGATATATGCATGTGTAAGACTTTAATTAAAAAAAATCAAATATAAATACACTACAAACAGCATAAAACAGGGCTGAGCAGAGATTACAAAGTTTGCATAGCAATGCTGGAGATTTAACGTCACTGTAGAGATAGCAGCTTGTCCTCACCACTTCTGCTCAGAGTCAAAAAGAAAGATTTAGAAGCGTAGTAACTTTGTAGGATGCTAGGCAAAGAACTATAAAGTGGCGTGCTAAATAAGTAGTAAACATGAAGGAAGAATAGTTAGGGCCATTCCATATCATGCCTATGCATTACTGTGAAATAAAGAAGTAGCATATTGTCAAGATGTTTGCTTGCCAGGGGTGAGGAAGACTACTGGTCTTCTATAAGAGCATACTGCATTTCCTACAGTTGTTGGTTGCTGAAGACATACTACACATAATAGAAGCATAGATATCAGCTCTTTTAGACGACTTCTGTCAAAAACCTTGTTCCTAGTAAATTAGCACAGCCTTTAACAAGTCTTTTAAAGTCTTAAAGTCTTTTAAAAAAGATTATTTTCTGAACAACAGAAATACTAAGATAATGCTGTATGACAAGGATCACATTAAAGGAATAATATCTCAACATTCTTGCAATTATACCAAGGAAGGAAGGAAAGGCAATCATACAAATAAACGAGCACCTTCAAATTATTAAGCAATTAAAGCAGCAGCAACGTGCTCAGCTTCATAGAAACAAGTACTATAAACAAAGACAGCTTTACAAATGTGAAGTTCAAGTCACAATTTTCAGCTTTGATGTAATTGCACATGCATTATTGCAGTTAGATTTGTTTAATCATTCCCCCTTTCTGCACAAGGTATCAGCAGGATTAGGTACTCTTGAGCTGAGCTTCTTGTTATCACAATGGTGGATGCAAACACCTAGAAATTTGGCTTTGTATAAATCCTGTAAAGCAGCTGTTATTACTATCCCTTCATTCCAGGACACACAGCAAAACCAGCAAGCGAGCACTTTATGGTCATGCTGGGGCTATTTCACAGACAAGAACTAAATACAGAACTTCCGGCTTCAGATTCTGCGCCTCAGGTCTGACCTCTCTGCTGCTTTCTCCTGTGAATGTCAGGATGTCCCCACTACTCATCAGGATAACGGCCTGGAGAGGTGATCAATCCAAATGATAGTGTATTTTACAAACATTCTCCTTTGATCAAATAGTTATGACCTACAGGTGTCTTCTCTTCCTACAGCAGCAGGACATCCTGACTTTAACCCTCCATTTCTGGTCAAAAACTGCCGTTTCAAGAAAATAAATCACCACGGGAAGACACTTGACTATTTAAAAACATTAGAACTGTTTGCTCTTGAAGACTGATGCAAGGTCTTCTGCGCCACCACCCACAAACCATAAGGCTGCGTGTACACTGCTGTGCAACATCAGCATGACTTTGCAGCCTCTCCCTTCGAGTCACATTGACTTTGTTTTAAACACATTGTTTTACTTTTTGCTTCCCTATCACCAGTATAAACAGCATTTAGAAAAAAATTGATGAGCTAAGATAATTGACCAGAATAAATAATTGCGCTGAACACCTTTATTGGATAAAGAGATTCCAACCACATAATCCAAATATTTACAAGCCAGGATGAGTTAAAGTTATTTTTTCACAGACACCTCTATAAAAGGGGAGTTTACAGGACAGATTTGAATACTAGAAAAGTTCCATCCTTGCCAATTGTGTTTGGAACAGACTGTGCATGGGGAGAGTAAAACTCTTGGAAAAAACAGAAAGGTACTCACGGACGTACAGAAAATAGACTCCACAACCAAGAAGGTTGTAAAGTAGGTATGCTTTATT
>RSEF01000002.1:92063243-92073411 GCA_003993805.1 Himantopus leucocephalus
TCCCCATCTTTCCTGTAGGCCCCCTTTAAGTACTGAAAGGCTATAAGGTTACCGCGGAGCCTTCTCTTCTCCAGTCTGAACAACCCCAACTCTTTCAGCCTCTAAAGAAAAAACCTCTGTTATCTTAAAATCTGGTTTCTTTTTACCTGAGAGATTTGAATTCATCGAGTTCTCTTATGAAACATGATTTTTTTAGAATGTTCCTCTATAGTAACTTCATCTGAAAAGACTCAGGCTTTGAAGGCAGGGAATCAAAGTTTGTTTCCTTTCCAGGAGGAATCAAAGTTTGTTTCATTTCCAGGAGTCCTTTTCTTATAAATATTCCTGGTGTTTACAATCTGGAAAGTGTTGCCTGACACTAGGTTTAGTGTGAGAGAGGGTCAGTCTGCATCTGTAGGGTGTGATTCTCTTTCCTGAGTCTAAAGGTTCAGCTTGGGATCAGCAGTCTGGGTCAATAAGGATGGAGCATGAGGGTGATGAAGACCTGTTTAGGCCACTCTGAGACTGCTCTGAGGTCTGAAAGGGGAACAAAAAGGTTACAAAAACCCATGCACACACAGAAAAAGNTATAAGACAAAATACATGTTTTCATAAAGTGATGAAAGGTATAGATTTGATAGAAACTTAATATTTCATTTGTGTTGTTTGTAATTTCTTTGTACTTTTGATGCATGCCTGGATGCTTGTCCAATGTTAAAAATACAGGCTGTTTTGGGCTAACTCAGTCTTTACTATACTAACTCCACAGAAAACCAGTCATCAGTTTCTTGGCTTGTCGATTTGGTAACTTTTCCAGTAGACTACTAATTTTGTTCCTCTAATAGAAATTGCAAACAATAAGTAAAATTCAGTTCCATTATTATTAAATGGGAACACTGTATTCCCACAAAGACAGTGAATTTCTAATTGCATTTTTACGCATATGTTTGGTTTTCATTATAACAAATTATTCTTGCCGGCACCGTTAGAAAAAGCAGAGCAGAAAGCCCTAATTAAAAGGGTAAAATGGAGAACTTCATTGCAGCCATGTCTAGACATGCTTGATAACAACATAAATATATGAATGTGTCATGATTTAAAGCATTGTAAAATACAATAATGTTATTTATCATTCCCTTCCAGAATGAGAAATCCAATTTAATTAAATGTAGATCTTATTTTACTGGACTTCACTGGCTTTGATTCTTACCTCAATCACCATGTTTTATTTTGCATCCTGAGTCTTTTAAAAATGTTGTCCTTCAAGAGCACCACATTTGTTATAAGAAGCACTTACAGAAAATGATAAAACTTGTTAATGAATAAACTGTTTTTAAAACAAGTAAAGTATGTCAATTTTAAAAATGATGCTCAGGAAAATATAGATAAAAGGAATAAAAAAAATATTCCCGTAGGTTCAGGTGTTGCTGAATGCACTACAATCACCTTGATATGCCCATGGCTTGTCTCTAGTACTTGATTGCACAAGCTGGCATTACCTGCCTCAGAACAACCTAAGAATAAAACTTTCTTGCAGTGGAGTATTACAAAGCTTATTAAGTGTCATTGTTGGCTATTTCTGTCATCACCATGGAGCATTTTGGTGACAATGTTACAGGTACTTTCCCTGTTTAGGCCTAGGGTACATGTCCCCATGGTGGCCCTATATCCAGAACTTCAGATACTGTGTCTCACAATGAAGTAAAAACATTTTGAATATTTAAATATGTATGATTGTTAGTATATATGATTGCAATACACTGAGCCAAGGAGAGCAAAGACAGAAAGAAAGAAAGATAGATTTTCTTCTTAGCTGCCAAGCAGATGACAAATACACATGAAAGACAAATTACAGTACAGAATAGCTTAATGCCTTCTAAAACACTAGACCTGTTAAGTAGAATAAGTCATCCTGCATGACTCCTGTAAACTAATCTTTTAAATTATTGCATTTTTATACAGTGTTTTCAAATTAATATGCCAATCAACACATAGCAGAACAGTTTCATTGCTGACTTAAGTTTGAAGGGTACTATTATTAGTGTGCAAGGCAGAAGAATCTATGTGATAAAGGGTGTGCTATATGTTCTGACCAAAAGATAGGCTGGAATAATTTTGTATTGATACATGAATTGTGAGACTTATATTTCTTCATAAATATAATAATAATTTAGAAAGTCAGTTAGTTAATATGGTGTCAAAGCAGTATTCGTCTGATAAGTTTAAGATTTACTAGTTAATGTTAAAAGGTGAATGTAAGCTAGTTTACTTGGGTCTAACGGTTCAGATGAGGATTCCTTTCCTGGCTTTTACTTCTTGCCCTTGTAAGTGTATTTCAATGGCAATTCTATGGTACATTTGTATTTTTTCACTTAAAAGTACTAAAAAACACCAAACCCCAAAGCTTTTCTGGAATATTTATTTAACTAGTACTTGAAAGAGACATTATAACATGTAGGAAGATCATTGGTACCTTTCTAGAAGTATCAAGTAAAGGAACAATGTATACTTAGTACACATCTTCTGACAGGAAGAAATGTTTATTTTGCATTAAACAGGAGAAACTTTATATGACTATTCATAGTAATATAAATATTTAGCTTCAAGGTCTTCTATTTAGATACACACATACACACATATATATACACACAAATATATTTTGTAAACCATCTTCCACATCTCCTCTGGAGAACCAGTCGTCTACAGTTTATCCAAACTCAATTTTTGACGGTTTCAGAGTTTAATATTCCTTCTACTCTTGCTTCCAAGGCCACCAAAGAACTTATCTTTTAGCCTGAATACTAAACAGCCTTCCTGTCCTGATGTCATTAATAAAATTAATTTATTTAAGAATAACATCGCCGGATAGCACCACAGCTGTAACACTTGAGTTATTGGATGCTTTTTTCCAGAAGTGGATTCACTAGGAAACAATTAGAGGACAAAGAATGTGTTACAGGTAGTCATATTTTAAAAGTAACATTTCTACCTTGCGGTTTTCAAGAACTCAATCTAAAAATTGTCTGTTATATGCTTTTCTTTCTTGTAAGTAGTATGTACATATTCCTGATTTTACAATAAATTTGCAATGCAATCAGTATTAATAAGGATTTGCCTAGTTAGAGCCAATAGAAGGATTCCTAAGGATCTCAGATGACTTTAAGTCAAGGTTATAGTTACTTTACCTTATATTTCAACCAAACTGAATAAATATCTCTCCTGGTTCTTGGATGTGATGTATCAAGTATGAATTTATTACAGTGCTCTAAAATAATCTTCCTAGGGAAAAAACAAAACAAAAAAAAAATCCCAAACCCCAAACTACTTTGTGTTGTTACTAAAGAACTGCCAAAAGTTTCGTATAATTTTCTACCTGCTGTGATTTTTCTGCCCCTGGATGACATTTCCCATAGGGGAATTAAAGCATATGGTACCGAGACTGGAGGTTTAGTAATACCCAACAAAGTCTCTCCTTGATAATGAACAATAATCTGCAAGGCATTTCAGAAGCTTGTATTTGGCATCACAAACACATGCATAAGTGAAATTCTGTTCCTTACAGTAACACTTTGAAAATACCTTACTTGTTTAAACATACCATTGGGAGAAACAATCTGTTTTGCTAATGTCTTAAGCTCTTCAAAAAGAAGCTTCTTGGTTTTAAATTCATGGTGTTTTTTTAATTATACCTCACTGTTGGGAAATGGGGAGTCTGCTCTGGTGCTTTGTTGCGGAGGTTGTTTGGGAAGAGCTGACAGGTAACCTATTTTTCCATTACCAGAATGCACTTGAAAAAAAAGAGACATACATTTTCATTAGTGCTATATAGTAACAGTTTCTACACTGATTCTTTTTTTCTTAATAACTGTGAACTAAAAACTTCCCAAAACACACAACCCTAAATTTTAAGGTTCTTAGTACTCTGCTGAGTATGAAGACCCACGCAAAATGATAAAGCTGCTCACAGAGAAAGAAAAATCCTAGTTTAAATAAAGGTATCACAGTGTGGTCCCAACAGTTTCTGATGGATTTTTCCTTTTATGAATTTATTAAATACTTGCAATTGAGTTTCTGCACTATTTCCCTGATTGAAGGAGAACTAGAGGGTGTGTTTGTGGCTGATTGCAATTCCTGATTGATAGGGAGAACGACAGATTGCTATTAATATCAAGTCAACCCTTTTTAAGGAAATATGCCTGACAAATACTGACTGTTCCTATGAAGAGAGTCTGTTGTTTATTGCAAGGCTGATTGCTTTAAAACCCACACTGAGAAAAATAAAATATAATTTTTATACTTGCATTATCTTTTATATAACCTCTTCCAAAAGCTTTATTTAATATGATGGAGTGGGCAACTTGTGATATAGACATGACAGAAGAAAATGGTATAAGGATAGTATATTTTGACTATAATAAAAGTATGCTTTAAAAGAAGAGGCACAGTGGTTAGAAAATGTAAAAGTCCTCTATCCTGTGCTGTTTAAAACACAATAAGGCTATTGGTTGGTTCTGTAGGTTCACGTGCTTTTCTGGCCAGAAGGGTCTCATTGTTTAATTGATGTTACATAGCGGGGCAGGGAAGAAAAAAAAAGGCATTTTCAGAGATGTAAGAATGAAGCTGAAGATTTGTATATGTTGCTTGCGTGTGATTATATGCATTATTCATATATAATTCAAAATATTCAGAGAAACTAAGAGTCAGTCCTCCTTCAGCCCTCTATCCCAATACCCCTGCCAGAAAGAAAAACAAAACCAACATGGTTCATAGTCTGGAGATTTACTCAGTCAACATGAATTTTCAAGTAATGTTAAATTAATTTGTCTGTTTTTTGAACAACTGGAGTTCGTGCTTCCAATTTTATTTCTATAGCTACCAAGCTAAGTACTGTTTGATGTACAGCTGAGACGCTTATGTATTTTACTCTAGATGTTATTTTTAACCTCACTAAACATGCTGAGAATCTCAATAAAAGCTCGGAATTGTGTGAGACCATGCAGAAGAGCCTGAGTTTTCAACCCCATGACCAAGGGCCAAGATCCACTTTTACTTGGAGTGAGCAAGGAAGAGCCTGGCCGAGGCAACCCTCTGGTGCTGGGTCCCATGTACCCCAGGGTGTGTTGGGGCCATCCCATTCCTTCAGCTTTACCTCAGGGTTAGAGATCTGGTTGTAGATCAATGGGTCGTCCACAGAGTGATCTGGACACCTGTGTGGTTGCAATTACATGTTGAACTCCTGCATGCTGGATGAGGGTTTGTGGTTGAGCAACATCATAGCGAAGGCAGTTCTTCCCTGGGTGGGGAGAAGGGATTGCAGTTTCAATAGATTTTCTAAACTGGTAAAGGGCAAATACGGACAGGAAACCATATGGAAACAATCTTATTGCACGTGTAAATGCTGAGAAGTTAAAGAAAAACCTCAGGAATCCCCAAACATGAGGATGGCTTTGTCTGACATATGAAGACAAAAAACAGAAAGACCCCCTGCCAAATATCTAGACAGAAAAACAACCTCATTTAAATATGTCAGCATGTATTTGTAAATATGGGAAGTACATGTTCTGATGAGAAATGTAGATAACAGGTGGCAGTATGTCCAGGAATGAGACCAAACCATCTGGATCCCGGTCTGTCTCGTGCCAGCACTTAATTCTGAGAGTCGTTTACTTGTTCTGGTAAAGGTTCCTCAGAGGCCCTGTCTTTGGATTAAAGAGTGCTGGATGTCCAGTGAAAGTGCATTTGTTTTTGTACTGCTTGCAGGTATGAAAGCTAAGGGGAGACATGGTTCTGTGCCGTAACTTCCAGGAAAGGTCTTGCTGGAGCAAAAAATCATAGGGTATATAAATCAGATGTGCTTCTTCCTCCGACTCCTTTTCCCACTGGCTCAGATAATGATGAGAGGAACAATTTTATAAGCATTTTAGTTTCAGGTGCCTTGAGTACTTCTCAGAAGTTATTATAACAAAATAAAAGGTAATAGTTTGTTAGGAATATATTTAAGAGCTAGAACTCAAGTGACCCACATGAATGTCAAGTCCATGATCGGTTAGAAAGGTCTTCCTAAAAATTGCTGGTTCATTCTGACCTGTGGGTGCCTCCTCATGGTCAAAGCTTCCCCAAAATGAAATGCTCGTTTAACCACCTTTACATCTTGAGCACCCTTTGGTAACCAGCGTGATTGTTGCAGACCTGAGATTTGTGATGTTAGTCTACTTCTCACCTGTCTAGTGATACGGCGCGTGTTTGTGGGTGTGTGGCGGGGTGTGCTGCCAGTTAAATGTAACCCAGAGTTAACTTTCTGATGTGCTATAGTCTGCTCCTGGGACTGTAATCCATTGCTTTGGAAGCTGATGTTGTTTTTGTGAAATACTTTCTTCAGAAAGTTTCTTGTGATACCCACGTGGGTAGTGGCAGCACATAGTGCTTAACCTTGAGTGCTTCCAATTTGCCTAAGTAAATTCCAGTAAGGGCATTTTGGGCTTATATCAGGTAGGCGTGATGTTCATCCAAAGGGCTGAAGGCAGCGAGTGTTTGCAATCAATTACAATTCCAGAGCAGAACTGGTCAACAAAGTATATTGGTGGCATCCTTTTCTCATATGGCTGAAGATGATTAAATTAATATCTGAGACTCCATGGGATTGCGGGGAGGGGACGGGGAAGGAGAAGAAATGATAATCTGAAATGGATATCCAATTCATACTCATTCATTACTAATGAAAAGAAAAAAGAAAGTAGGGGAACTTGCCTTTTATGTCATCTACTGGTTTTATAAGCAAGCAGATATAGAGTTAAAACCATGCATTAATTTGATAACACTAGAGGGGAAGACTGATTAAAAGACAAAAAAAAAAGTAGTGTTATTCTTTCTGCAAAATGTCACAAAATAACCTCTTGCTCTGTGACTAATCATCCATTTGGGAACATTAGCCTGGAGTTTTGCTGTTAAACATAATTGGCTGTCTTTTATCTCCTGTGTTTGGATAACATGTGTTTTTATTGATGTTTAATGATCCCTGGGGGATGCTGAGTACCTAAATTATTATTGCTCATGAAAAAAAATAGTGAGAATAAACATTTTGATTCAAGGATTAATATGCTGCTGGTTCATGAATATTTTTTTTAGGGATGAGGAGTGTTCCTTTGCTTTAATTCTATAGCATGTGTGCCCCATAAAACCAAACTAAGAAAAGATGTGAGGTGGTTTGGTTTTTTAAGTGAAAACTTATTTTCCCCTTAACATTCTGTGAATATACTGAAAAAAACCTTTCCTTGGAAGAAGTTTGTTGGGGTTTTTTAATGCTTCCTGCAATGTGAGGGCAAGGGGTAGGTGTCTTAACAGCTGAAAGGTGAGAGAGAAACTCCTTAATTATGTGGTCTGCATCCCACAGATGTGTCTATATGCACACCATTCATGTTTAGACTGCTTATCCGATGTTTTGCAGGACTATGTGTTTCTGGGTAAACTTTAATGTGCATGAATACATGTTTTATCTTTGGGAATCCTGGAGAGAAATATGCAGTTTTAAAAGAAAGAACAATTACACACAGAATGAGACCAACCAATCAAATACTTTTACATTTGTTTCCCTTTATTTTATTTTACCGGATGATGAATAAATGCATGAAGAAGTGATCTTAAAACTGTGGAAACTCAAAGTTACTTACTTCTATATAAGTATATGAATATGCATTTTATAAACACATATTAACTTTATATAAATAGAGTTGTTGAAATAAAGACAAAGACATCCTTTCTAGATTTTGATATATAACTTCTAGGAACACAATATATTTTATAATACCATAACAGAAAACTTTATTTCTGAATAAATGCAGTTCATTAGCAACGAGTAAAATGTATTGAAATGCTTAGTGCATAATCTATAAATAAAACCTTAAAGGCCTCGTCAGAACACTTGTATTTAATAAAAGAAGATGGAAAAGAATTAATTAAACATGCAATGAGATGGTTATGAAAAGATCCATTGTAGATTTGTAATTATTAACTCTAGGTCAATGGGGCTCAGAGATCAGAAGTTTGAAAGTGCTTTTTTTTCTTTTTTTTTCCTCTTTTTTAGTTCAGAGAACTGTCTTATGATAAATACAGGGTAGAGTGTCAGTTCCATTCTCGACTGCTCTGATGTTCTTGTCTGACCTTGGCTGATGCATAGCTTATATGCTCCTGAGATTCACTTCTGAAAAAAGAGACAGAAGATTCCGTTTTTTTAATTTCCTGGAGCAATTTGAAGCTATATTTCAGCTGTGTGATGCATTTGGTGAATTTCAGCTATGAGGACCTATTATAATATTGTTGACCAAACCTGAAAAGAGGAAATTGAAGCGTATGACAAAAGGCAAATGGCAGGTAAAGGGGAAAAATAAAGGAAATAATAGAAAGATGAAAGACAAGAAATTACAAATTAAAGAAAGAGAAAAATAAATCTGACATATCGGTTAGAAAATAGTATGTCATTCATTATTTTAATTTGTTCATATTAATTTCTATTTCCCAAGTACAAATGAGAGTCAACTTTAAAAAGTTAGCATTTTGAATCCTTTTTTGAAGCAACTTAAGGTTTTTTTTCAAGCTGGTTATGGCCTTGGAAGATCTCCCAGGCAGGTCAGAACCACTATGTTTCCATTTTGAGCCATGGCTGCTAAGCTTGCTGCTATTGCTGATTCTGAGTTGTCCGTGAGGATTTCTCTCCCTACTCTGCTGCAGCCCTTTAACAGCACCTGCTGCCAGGGTCTTTGGGTCAAAGGCGGGATCACTGCAATGTTAGTGGAAAGCCATAGAAACAAGCAGGATGTAGGTTTTGTGTGGGTTTTTTAGGTTGGTTGGAGTTATTCCTCTTTCTTCCTGCAATTTCTTGATGCACCAATCTCACTTTGCCTGGCATTACCTTTCTAAGTACGACCTGACATGCTGCTCATGTTTAATGTGTCTCATATTATCTGTCCTTGAACCATCTCCACATTACATGTTACACTGTTGTAGGATTTACGGGGAAACATCAAAACATTAAAATATATTGAGAGAAATACACTATTGCTGAAGTTTAGAACTCAGTGATGCCAGTGCTTCTTCTCATTTAGGTAGGCATGCAGAAATTGTGGTGTCTTAGCGACAAGAAGGACAGAATTAGATATTTCTTTAATAAACAGTTGTTTGCTGCTTCCTGGACTTCACTCATGTGTGAATGAGTTCACAATGGTTTCTGCTGACAAAAGCCATTTCAGAATGCACTGGCAAAGGACAAATTCCAGTGACTGGTTTGCGTTATGAGCTTCTTGGAGACCTAGGAAAGTCAATCAAATATTAGCAAAAAGCAGTCTGTATAGAGTTATGGATAAATATAATTGTGTCATGAGCTGTGCTATGCAGAGTGTTAGTATGTGGCATTTTTCCTTTACTGGAAATCTGCACCTTAGCTGTTACAACAAAGAGTGCAATAAAAGCCTGAGTTACAAGTTGATCTAAAGGGAGGTACCCTGTGGATGTGAATGTATTCTCAGTAGATAAAGCAAAAAATGAATCTCTTATATTTGCTAACTGGTAGGTTGTATTCGGGTTAATTTCTTATTAGTGTTAGTGTTTGAATTCAATATAAAAACATCTTAACTGTTCATGATGTCATTATTAAAGAAATAAGTCAATTTCATTTTATTTCTCGTTTTAAAAAATACAAGACGAACTTATCTTTGAAAAAAATACCAAACATGAAAAATCTTTTTTTTTTACAAAAATGCAATTTCAAATTACTTGTGGTGTGTGGTAATGTTGATGAATCCTCTAGGTGTGCAAAAAATCCTCCTATGTGTGCAAAGCTAAATCCAGAGTCCCCACACTCCTCACCCTTACTAGAAACTTCCTATGTGGAAGACTAGAGGCTTTGCCTTTCCTCCAGAATAACTATGCCCCTATGTTTCTTCTGACATTATGGCAAAATACAGGACAGAAAAAGCAGCTAGATACACTTTAGAAATGGAAAAAATAATGTTTTGATGTCAAACAGAAGTAAGCAGGCAAAATCCAATTTTGCTGGAAATCGCATACAGGCAAAATTGAGCTTAACAGTCTTGCTGCTACCATACATTATACTTCCTAATCAATAATGTCATCAGAGAATTTAAATCTCCCTACCTACATAGAATCATAGAATGGTTTAGGTTGGAAGGGACCTTGA
>RSEF01000002.1:92074376-92085203 GCA_003993805.1 Himantopus leucocephalus
TCCCACCTAACTTGGTGTCATCTGCAAACTTACTGAGGGTGCTTTCAATCCCCTCATGGAGATCATTAATAAAGATGTTAAACAGGAGTGGCCCCATCACTGAGCCCTGTGGAACACCACTAGTGACCAGCTGCCAACTGGATTTAACTCCATTCACCATCACTCCCTGGGCCCGGGCATCCAGCCAGTGTTTGATCCAGCAGAGTGTACGCCTGTCCAAGCCTCGGGTAGCCAGTTTTTCCATGAGAATGCTGTGGGGNAGTAAATAGCATCCACAGCCTTTCCCTCGTCTACCAAGTAGGTCACCTTGTCGTAGAAGGAGCTCAGGTTCATTAAGCAGGACCTGCCCTTCACGAACCCATGTTGACTGGGCCCGATCATCTGGTTATCCTGTAATTAACATGTTTGATCAGTTTTGATTCAGGTCTACAGGATGCTTATGTGTGCATACTATTTACCGATCGATTTTGATAAGAATTGCACAAAAACGAATCTACTTCCCTTCCTCCTCCCCCTCCCCTCAAAACCCCAACCATGCTGCAGCACCTTCTTTCTTAAATTGCATGTGTATAAAGTATGGAGAGATAAGGTGAAAAACAGCTGGTACCATTGAAAGAACTACTGTCCAGAGACAGTTAGGCTCAAGATACAGAAAGGAAAAGCATAACAATACTACTAAGAATGCTTCTTTTTGGTTCACCATCTGCTTTAGAAGAACAAAACAGCTACTTAAACAGGATGTAGATAACATCATCCCAAACGTCCCTTTGTAAACATTTTCCAAGGAGACAGTGATTAGCTACTTCCTTTACAGGATATCTCTTGGTCAGCAGCAAGAGGCAAGATACCACTCACTAGAAAGATATTAAGTGTATTGTTTTAACCTTTTTAAAGTGTTTCCACAGATAAATTGTTGTGGATATAACAGTCCCTTTGAAAGTATGACAGGATGAAAGTTGGGCTCACAGAAGGTGGGAGAGGGGGTTGTTTAATGTAATATTTACTTAATTTTTTTCTGTTTGGCTAATAGCAGCTAAAATTACAGTGCTCCTTCGAGTCGGAAAGAAATGTAGATGTGATTTCCATGTGGTTTATTTCTAACAGAGCTGCTTCAAAATTTCCAAACTGAGTGGGCAAAATTTAGTTTTGCTGCTGCAGTGGTCGAGGCCAGTATTAATGATTTTGCCCTTGTTATTTCCAGTGACAAAGTAGGGATTGTGTGAAGTGACAGTTGAGGTAAGGAGAAATGAGGAGTAATCACAGGGGTTTCACAGGACATGGGCGTGTAGGAAGTGGTGTTTCTCTGCCCTTTCTGATCTAATCTGCAGGGCAGGAACCTTTTCCAAGGGGATTTCACCCTGAAGTGCAAGGTTGTGCTGATTTGAACTCTGGATTGAGTGCTGAAAACGTGGATGGACATGATATGCCCCATAGATAAGGCCCATACTCCTTCTCTGCTGAAGGACTCTCTTTCCTTTTGCATCCCTTTAAGGGAAATGCTCTTTTCCTTTCTCACTGGCTTTTGCTTGTCCCCCTCTCTGTTTCTCTCAGTGTGCTCCGTGTGTTAGTCTGCTGGGGAGGGGAGGAAGAGCATCTTCCCTCAAACCCATTCCAGCAACCTACTGAGTCCTTGGTGCCAGGGGATCAGTAGGAACAGAACAGGGCTAAGAAGAAAGGCAGCGTGGCTGCAGATAATAGCCATGGCTGCCGAGGTCTTTCTGTCTGTTGTTATTGATACAAGGATTAACAGTAAATTGGCCATTATTTAAAAGAAAAAAAAATAGTCTTAGTTGTGGGCTGAAAATGGTAAGTTTACCAGCTGTATGTATGCATTCAGGGAAAGATTAATCTTTTTAGGACTCCATTTGTCTCTCGTGTGCTGTCTTGTTCTCAGTTAGTCTGTATATGTATGGCTTGACCTGGAGGCTATTTGTTCCACATACACTCCAGAAGGAAGGGTGGTTGACTGAAGAATTTATTTGATGCTTTTTCCATTGAACAAAACTGGTAACATAACTGGTTTCATGACATATTTGGAGCTAGCTAGAAAAAATGGTGTTATTTTACAAAGCTGTTTACAGGAATTGTTAGACACAACAGTACTTTGTTGAATTTCTACTTTGTCCCTGAAGAATATCATCAGGATAAGTCAATGCACTGGTCAGTCTCTGTAGTTCTTAGGGATATTAAGAATGAAGGGAGAAAATACTCTGAAGAGGTGGGTGACAAAAATACTGGCAAAACTCTGCTTATGCTCTTTATAGATGAATACTTAATGCTCCTGTATTGATACCATCAGACTTCTACTTACGTGAAGGGAATGTAAGACCTGTACCTCAGTTTGCTGGATTTATTAGACACTTTGCAATAAATTATGTTGGGAATAGGATCAGGCAGATGAATGCAATAAAGAAAATTTTGAGTAAGCGGAGATAATGGATCACCTTCATTTGTAGTCCATTGTGGCTAGATGTAAAATGAATACAGGGGAAATGTCAATTACTTAGACCTAAATTATGCAGGTTTTCCTGAACTCCTAAGATCTTTTCCTTCTCCTGCCAGTTTTATAGCTCCTTAACTTCCAAGCTTTAAAGCTGTTTTAAAGGACTGCTCAGAATAACAATATTGTCAAGCGTTACTGTCACGTTTTTGGATTAGAAGCATTACCTATTGCTGGATTCAGTTTTAATTGGGGAGAGCACCTATGGCAGTACTGAACAGAACGTAATTGCAAATATATACCAAACCAATGTTCAGTACTATATCAATAATCACATGATTTGAAGGTATTTAGGCACCAATTCAGCACACACATTTGAACCCACCCTTTATTTTAAAATGGCAAACAGGAACAGGCTGAAAATTCATATGCTGAAAATTAATCTGGACTAAAAGAAATCCTTTTTTGTTAGAAGCTCCTCGAGAGGCAATATTAAGGGGTTCTTGTAAAGTTCTAGCCCAAGTACGTTGTTAGATTCAGGAACATAATCTCTCATTATAGGTGTCTCTGTGAACATCTAACTTAGAAAACAATGCACAGTTGTCAAGATACGCTGAACACCTTTAGTGCTAANAAGAGGCAATATTAAGGGGTTCTTGTAGAGTTCTAATCTCTCATTATAGGTGTCTCTGTGAACATCTAACTTAGAAGACAATGCACAGTTGTCAAGATACGCTGAACACCTTTAGTGCTAAGATTTCTGGTAGTCAGGCTACAAGAGGGTTAGCTAAAGTATCCAAAACTTTTTGTAGCCTCAACTAGAAGTGTTGTGGTTTTCTTTAACTTGNAGATTTCTGGTAGTCAGGCTACAAAAGGGTTAGCTAAAGTATCCAAAACTTTTTGTAGCCTCAACTAGAAGTGTTGTGGTTTTCTTTAACTTGTTAGTTTGCAGCTTTCTATTTTGTCTTTTTAATCATCTGTAAAAAAAAAAAGAGTTAACAGTACCTTTCTAACACATTTGAAAGCTTCTAAAATCCTGTGGTATAAACATCAACAGTGAAGTCTTGTGACAACCTGAAAATAATCCGATAGTGAAAGTTAGGGATTCTATTTCTGTCTGAAAAGTGGTTGTTTGGGTGTGTTTTCTCTCTTCCTATCTACCTGTCCTATTTTATCACTTCTTTGGAATTTTGAAATGAAGGGTTTTTAATGTTTGTTCAGGACAACTCAGGGGTTAAAAAAAACTGTTGTGTGCTCTTTCTTTGTCAAATACAAGCACATTTTAAAAGTTGAGTTTAAACTTAGTGGTATCTATCTTTAAAAGGTCAGAAAACAAAGAGGAGAAGGGAAAAACATTGTCAATAAATTGTATGACCAATGAGTCAGAGTAACTGAACTAGTATTCTTAATGCAGATTGTTTTACATTGCTTTTAAGAACATGCCAAACACTATTATTCTCTGCATTAGCTACAGAATAGTATTTAAGACTGTGAACAAAAAACCATGTAATGCATGCTTCGACATTAGAGAGAAATGACAATAAAGTAAGAAAGTTGTGCTGAAATGGACATTAGATTCTAGCAACATTCAAATTACTAATTTACAAGGTGCAAACTGTTTGTATTCAGGCAGGAAGGTTGTTTAAGTGCTTTTGTCTCAGCCTGTGGTTGTGGCAATGAAAAAATAGTTCAAACACTTAAACAAAATAGGTCTGTAGATCCCTCAGCTTTTTTGCAGGACAGGTGGCAGAAAAATAGATAGTAGCACTCTGTAGGAGTAATTGCTGATTGAGATTCAGAACCTTATACCTCTTTCACCTTGCTTTTATGATTTCTCTGACACACTGTGTACTTACGCATTAGTTACTGAGGATTCAGTTTGACCCTCCGGTGGGAAGTGTTCACATGCCATGGTGACTTTACAACATTGTTCATCACCGTCAGAAGTAAGGCAAGTATGTAAATGTGCTAGACCGTTTCATTTTCATACAATTTTTCAAGACTGTGCTATGCTAATAGTTGTGGTGATGATGCTCAGATAAACAGATAAAATTTTAATGTTTTACTTGCTTCCACAGGAAGTTGTTCCTTTGGAGCTCTGTAGATTGCAGCACATGCTTAGGTATACCACACAGGACTGAAATTTTACTGATTTTTTTCTTTTGTTTTCATGTTTTCTTTTAACTGCCTGTATTTACCTATATACAGTTCAAGTTAATATGCAGCCACTTTTTCAAGCATTGTTTGTATCCCTCAACACTACTTTCATCATTTACCTCATTCTCCCGTCCCCTGAACTCTAATCTCAGTAGTTTTGGAAACATCAGGGATAAGAGGAAATTCAGGAGGTCACCCCAGCTATTTAGCTTGTTAGCTTATCTCATTCATGTGCCTTCTCTCTTTCATTTTTCTGCCATTTATGTATAGACCAGAACGTGTTGGGTTTTTTTTTTAATTTAATTTTATCTGTTGTGCAAATATCTCATTTTCTTTTTTTTATTTCTTTGTATCTCATCTTTCTCTTTGGCTCTCAGAAGGCAGATTATTTAACAAGACAATTTGAATTCAAAGTGCTCTGCAATCAGTTACGTTTTGAAAAACAACAAAAACTTCCCACTATACAAAGTCCTTGTGCTATCTTTTGACAGATTAAATACTATGCTTTTTTGCATTTTTAAAATTCTTTTAATCTTTTTGAAACTTTGAAAAAGTGCTTAAAGGAATCTTTTCATTTGAAGCTGTTTAACTCTGTTATATCATTGTTGTATTTTTATCTTCCATGGCTATACGGTGGTAATTTCTGATTTTCTCACAGTTTTAATGTAGTTAATAACACAGAACCTGGGCAAGTAGGGAACTACCAACATTGTCATTTTACTAACAGACAACTGTTCAGCAAGATTGACATCTCAGTCCATACAGTATTTTGTATTCCAGATTCTTTAGATCCAAGTTAAAATTCTTAATACGCTGACATAGCTGCTTCCTCAACCTGGTGACATCTAAAGCTCTGTTTCTGCACAGGCTAGTAAGCTCCCAGCAATCAAAATCCATAGGCTGTTTGCTCCTCTGGCTACATTGCTTGAAAAGCTTGATCCAATGACTACTTAATATTAAATATAACAGAAATGGAACCTAATTTCTCCCCTTCCCAAGACAGCGTTCTGGTAGTTGGTTGTGTGCATTCCCTGTGCATACAAGGTTCTTTAATTCTTGAATAGGAGAGTGTGAGAGCACCCTTCCCTTTTAAATATCCTATAGCCTGGCATTTAAGATGTTTTTCCACTGAGACATGGGAGGTAGGATTTGAATTTCCAGAGGCAGCAGAAGGAATTGAACCTAGGCATCTCACGTAATGATATCACGAGTGCTAGAGCACTCTCTGTGGGTGAGAACATCTCCATGAGGGCTCCTAGCATCGAGGCTGGTGAATTTAATTACATTACAAAAACAGAGCATTGACTTCTCTGCCCTTTGAAAGGAAGCTATCTTGAGGAGAGATTCCAGAACCTCAAGTAAAAGAAGTGCCTCCTTTCAGCAAAGACCACTTATGTACCTCATATGATGTAAGTTAAGATATGATCTCTCAGAAGGAATTATGTTAATAAACTATGTCCAGCTGCTCCCAGCTCAGAATGCAGCCTGTTTTCTTTCAATTTGAGTAACTTAAGGTTCTGGATTCTGCTCCATGGCCAAGCACCTAAACTGGCTTGTTACTGCTCGTAACTTTTAGTCAACACTCTTTCACCGGATCTGAACTGCATGACATGGTCAAGGTCACAAAAGAAAGCTGTGGAAGGGAAAAACACTGAATTTAGGTGTCAAAAATCTGATGCTAACATCTTAACCAAGAGCCAGCCTTCCTCTTTCAAATACTCCATCATAAGCCAACAAATACGTCATAAGCATGCTGTTGTCTTGTGCTTCCATCTTTCCTTGATTACAGTACTTTCTTGCATTGCAGTTGTGTTACTACTGTCTGAAAGTACCACCCTCTTTAAATGTGTAATTGTAGTGATTGTGCAATCATCCTTTTCTGTATTCGTTACTATAACAACCAGAATAAAAACATTTCCTACCCCATCCCATGTAAAAAGGTCACAGAGTTTCAGCTTCTCTCCTTCCATTTTATGCTTGTGCTGAGTGAATGTGTGTGACACAATGGAAATTGTGTGCTTCGGTTTGGTTGAAGGCTGCTCGTGTTACTGAGGGTGGAAAACTGAATTATACCCGAACCCTTGTTTTAAAAAGAGAAAGAAATCTTCTGACCTGCTCAGCAGGACTCAAACGAAACATCTGTACCCTCTCTCCAGCTTCATTCGCACACTCTTGGCAGGGTATCTCACCAGCTAGGAGGTGGAGCAGTGCTTGTAAAGGAGCAAGTAAGTTCCAGCATGAGACAGATGCTCAAACTGCACATTTAAATGTTAGAAGTTGAACAATTGCCTTCCCCGAGCCTCAATGAGGCCTTGTCTACATGGATGTTTTTGACTAGACCTTGCCAAAGTATAACACCTGAGACCACTCATTAAATATTCTCAATCATGAACATTGCTTCACCCCAGTTTTCATCTCTGTTTCTTCCATCTTCCTTTAAATACAGCAGCGGGGCTTTCTGCTACCACCAGTTTTATCCTCTGAAGCACAGATGAAATCTGAATGGTTTTGTGGCTATTCGTAAAGACGTGATACCCACAGGCTGAAGGGAGACATCCACGTACCATCCATGCACAAGCGGTTATTCTAGTTCATTATTTTATTATGAATAATACTGTATTTGGTTTTCTTCCTTTAAGCTCCAGTTCCTAATGTTGCATTGTTTCATGAGATTCCGTTTTGCTGTAGGGGTTTTAATTAACAGCTTTCTTCATACGGAGGAAAACTCAAGAACCTAACTGAAGAGGTCAGTGAGTGTTTCTGTTAACATCGACACTAAAATAGTTTGATTTATATCACATGAATTTTCTTGCTCTCAGGCTACGCTCTGGCACCTACAGCTGCCCCCCTATTTTCACAACGTTTGTATTCCGTTCCCTTTGAGACCAATCCCTTTGAATTACGTATCTTTGAGGCCAATACTTTGTGTCCAATTTTGCTACGGTTTTACCAGCAGGTTCAAAAGTTACTACAGGCACTCATCCACACCCACCCTCATTGCACAAGTTTCATTTCCTTAGGAAACCAGACCGAAAACAAGAGGCAAAACCAGAGGACCCAAAACTGTGTCTCCCAATCCAATATGCTACCCACGTTCTAGCAAGTGAAAAAAATGGAATATTTAGTTTCCCCTCTAAGTTCTACAGACAAAAAGCAGCCTGATACACTGCTTATCAGGCTTAAATGCAGGAAATCTTGATTCCTTTGTTTGCTATTAGTCAGTTGTGTAATTTTGGTCAAATTCTCATCTCCCATTTCCCCTTTTGCCTGTTTAGACACAGTTCGGTCAGGCAGGAGCACGCACTTTGTCCGTGTCTTTACAGTGCTTAGCGTGCTGATGCCCGTGAAAGACTCTGAAAATCAATTCAACTACATAGTGCAGCATTCTTCTAGTTGATTATTGTATAATTAATATAGAATAATATATAACAGAAACAACATCTGAGGACTTCAGTCACCAATACAGCAGAAAATAGAGCTGTTCCCAGCTAACTTTTTGAAATCTTCCTGCAGATTAGAGGGGATTTGTTTATCGACTCTGTGAACAATTTTAAACATCTTTTTCTGGATCATTTAAAACGGAAAAAAAAATTCAAATAAATGACTACCTATGAAGAATTAATCCAAATTACTAGTTTCTTCTACTCTTAAGCTCTCTTCTTAAGGATTCTTCTCTTAAGCACTCATTTCTTTGGCTTCTTAGAAAATGCAAGGATCCTGAGAGTGAATTATGGTCTTAACTATTTCTCCTTTTTCTAAATTGAGAATGAAAACTCCATTGAGAAATTCTGTCTGGTTTTGATGTTGCTGGTGGTGCAAGTGCTGATAACTGTAGTAGAATTTTTTAAATGAGTTCAAAAGAGCTGCAAAATCCTGGCTTGTTCAGTACCTTACTGTAAACAGACCAAGGGATGGGTTCCACGATAAGATAGTAAGCGCGCACCACACCCTAGATTCAGTTACATCAGAAAAAGTGACAGGTTTTCATTCACCCTGCCTCTCTGAGATGCTGTTTGCCTCTGATTTTCTTTCAGCACAGACTAAAAGAATGGATTTGTCCCTCAAGTTCAAAACCTATAAATAAGGGTTCTGGACTGTTAAAAAGCCATCCCTTGGCTTAACCATAACTGACGTAGTCTCATTTTGAGTGAAAAATGTGTGCTGTGCTTTGGACGAATATTAACAGTGATCACACAAAGCCTGCACAAATTATGAGGAACAGTCAGTGAAACTTGAGTTTAGTTTGGATTAGATGTGCATCATTCTCAGATTATGTTAAAGCAATAACAAGTTTTATATTGTCAAAGCCGCTTCCTCCCTCCAGTTACTTTTAGGTCTCCTTATGGACAGTGCGTTTATAAAGGCCTATTTCTCTTTCATGCACGACTCTAGGAATTTCCAATGCTCAGAAACTTCTGATTAATTTTCCTACCTGACTGATAACTAATCAGAATTTGTTCCTGATTCATAAAAGGAATTTTAAGAAAAAAACCTTTGACAACAAGATATGACTGGCATACACAGCATCAATTAATGGCTGAGTACTAAAAAAAAATCTTTAAGCTGGCATTAACTGATGCTCTATGCAAATTAGCTTGAAACGCAGTAGCAATGAGTACAGTTAAGCTGATGAAGAGAGGCTGAAAAAGTAAGGAGAAGCAAATATGTTGTCTATGGTAGGAATTCGAGAACTGTCATTCTAGAATGCATCAATGCTCTTTCAACCTTGAACCTTGCATTTATATAATAGATTGAGTACTTCCAAGCAAGACTTTTTAAAAATAGTGCGTTTTTACTTTTTACTTTAGCATACATTTCCATCATGTGTTGTTGTAGACTTTATAACAGGCTATTTTGTACTTAGACTGCTGCTTAGGAAAGAATCCCGAGTAACTGGGGTTCAACCTTGTAATGAATGCGACAGTACTGTCATGAAACAGGACGTTTTTGGATTCCCTAGGTGGAAAGAAATTTTACTTTGGGGCTTAATTCTATTTCCACTTTTTTTTTTTTTTCAAATGCCTCATGATGATCTTTGAAGCAGCATATTGTGCAAATTGTGTGCAGTAACTACAAAACACTCATTTAAAAAAATGGGTAATGCCTCTGTATATCAAAGATCAGAGCTGAAGCATCAGGAAACTGGTGTCAGGGAAGGCATATAACATACACTACATGGATGTTTTCTGTAACTTAGATATATGACACTTGTACCCACACAGCCGTAGAGAAGACTCTTTTTCAGATTTTGGGCTGGATAAGAGAGATATGATGTACGTTTTTAGAACAAATTCCTTACAACTGAGATAAGTGAAGTTGCTGGGTAAAAATCTTCAGATGATAAATAAGGGGAATAACTTGACAACATAGAAAATACCACTTAACATTGTTTTGAAAAAAAAATAGCACAGATATTTATCCTTTTTTATCAGCACATTTATGAAAAAAATTGTTACCAAGCTTTGCACATTTATAAAATCTAGCTCGTAGCTTACTGATTCTGCCATTCATTAAACGTTCATTATTAGACTTACTACATCTCTTAAGATGACTCATGCACTTGTATGTAGAATTTCAATAACATCCTGGTTGCTAGGGTACATGTAATCACTCTGACATAGAAAGTATCTGTTAGAAGTATATTTTTTTAAGTATATCATGAACAAATCTGTAGGGTTTTTTATTCAATAAATGTTTCTGCCAGGAGTTAATTATGCAAAACAGCATGACATTTTATGCCTTCAAATCAATACTGAGTTGTATTGTACACAAGCCCTGATACGTATGACAATTGTTTTTTTCCATTCCAGTAAACAACTTTTTATTTCTGCCATATGCACGTGATACAATAGTTTCCTGGGTGATATTTCCTTGACATTTTTTTCCCCACTAGCCCACTCTTGTCAACGTTGTTGCTTGCCTATAACCGGGTTTTATCTTTGTTTCAAGCTTCTTCTAGCTTTTTCTGACGACCAGTACAAAAACATTTCCTCAAATGTGCATATAGCTTTTGATATATGCTTCTATGTCTTCATCTTAGAACTAGAGGCTTGTTTATGCGTGTGACACTGCGTTTGTTCCTGCATGAAATGCTTTCTTGCAGAGACTGGGGAGATTTGCAGGCGATATCACTCTTCCATTAGTCCAGCCTTCTCCAGAATTTATGCTTGTGGATAGCATGACACAGTCATAGAATCATAGAATCATTTATGTTGGAAAAGACCTTTAAG
>RSEF01000002.1:92085213-92096550 GCA_003993805.1 Himantopus leucocephalus
TAAACAGGAGCAGCCCCAACACTGAGCCCTGTGGAACACCACTAGTGACCAGCCGCCAACCGGATTTAACTCCATTGACCACCACTCTCTGGGCCTGGCCATGCAGCCAGTGTTTGATCCAGCAGACTGTACGCCTGCCCAAGCCTTCGGTAGCCAGTTTTTTCATGAGAATGCTGTGGGGAACAGTATTGAAGGCTTTACTGAAGTCTAGGTAAATAGCATCCATAGCCTTTCCCTCATCTACCAAGCGGGTGACCATGTTGCAGAAGGAGATCAAGTTTGTTAAGCAGGACCTGCCCTTCATGAATCTGTGCTAACTGGGCCTGATCGTCTGGTTGTCCTGTAAATAGTATGTAATGGCACTCGAGATGATCTGTTCCATGAGCTTCCCCAGCACTGAGGTCAGACTGACAGGTCTGTAGTTCCCCGGAACCTCCTTCTGGCCCCTCTTGTAGATGGGCATCACATCTGCTGATCTACAGTGTATTGGGACCTCCCCGGTTAGCCAGGACTGCTGAGAAGTTATGAAGAGTGGTCTAGTGAGCACAGCCGCCAACTCCTTCAGCACTCTTAGGTGTAACCCATCCGGTCCCATAGACTTGTGTATGTTTAGGTGGTGCAGCAGGTCACTGACCATTTTCTCTTGGATTATGGAGGTCTCATTCTGGTCTCCATCCCTGTCTTCCAGCTCAAGGGGCTGGGTACCCAACAAACAATTAGTCCTGCTTAAAGACTGAGGCAAAGAAGGCATTTAGTACCTTAGCCATTTCCTCATCCTTAGTCACTATGTTTCCCCCTGCATCCAATAAAGGAGGAAGATTCTCCCTAGTCCTCCTTTTGTTGTTAATGTATTTATAGAAGCATTTTTTGTTGTCTTTTACAGCAACAGCCAGATTGAGTTCTAGTTGGGCTTTGGCGCTTTTAATTTTCTCCCTGCATAGTTTCACTGAATCTTTGTAATCCTCCTGAGTGGCCTGCCCTCTTTTCCAAAGGCCATAAACTCTCCTTTTCTTCCTGAGTTCCAGCCAAAGCTCTCCGTTCAGCCAGGCCGCTCTTCTACCCTGCCCGCCTGTCTTTCAGGACATGGGGATGGCCTATTCCTGTGCCTTTAAGACTTCCTTCTTGAGGAGTGCCCAGCCTTCCTGGACTCCTTTGCCCCTCAGGTTGGCCTCCCAAGGGACCCTGCCAATCAGTCTCCTGAACAGGCCAAAGTCTGCCCTACGGAAGTCCAAGGTGGCCATTCTGCTAATCCCCCTCCTTACTTCGCTGAGAATCGAAAATTATTATTTCATGATCGCTGCGCCCAAGACAGCCTCCAACCATTACAGCTCCTACAAGTCCTTCTCTGTTAACAAGCCACAGGTCCAGGAGGGCACCTTCCCTAGTTAACTTCCTGACACAGCTGGTGAAGGAGCCATCTTCCACACACTCCAAGAACCTCTGGGACTGTTCCCTCTTTGCTGTATTGTATTCCCAGCACGCATCTGGGAAGTTGAAGTCCACCATGACAACAATAGGTAGCAATCGTGAAACCTCTCCCATCTGCTCATGGAGTATTTCATCAGCCTCATCTTCCTGATTGGGTGGTCTGTAACAAACTCCCACCGCAGTATCTGCCTTGTTGGCCTTCCCCTTAATTTTTACCCATAGACACTCAACCTCGTCATCACCATCATTAAGTACTAGACATTCATATCTCTCCCTGACATAGCAGGCCACTCTGCCTCCTCTCCTTCCTTGCCTGTCCCTTCTGAAAAGTTGGTAGCCATCAATTGCAGCACTCCAGTCATGCAAGTCGTCCCACCATGTTTCCGTGATGGCAACTGTATCATAGTTTTCTCGATGCACAACGGCCTCCAGTTCTTCCTGCTTGTTGCCCATGTTGTGTGCATTGGTATAGACGCACTTCAGCTGGCTAATGATCCTACCACCTTCTTGGAGGGAGAAGCCCTAATTCCCACCAGATCAGTCTCAGATGCTTCCAAAGTTATCAGCCTATCAACTTTTGTGTCTTTGCACAGATCACCATCTCCCCTGAGATGGCGGACTGTAAGATCTTACTACCACACTGTCCCACAGGTACCAGGATGCCGCTCCCAGGCTCCTCACTAGCAAGCCCAGTTTTATCCCCATCCCCCTTTGAGTCTAGTTTAAAGACCTTTCAATGAGCCCTGCTAGGTCTTGCCCCAGGACCTTTTCCCCCTTTGAGACAGGCATTCTCCATCTGTTGCCAGCAGGCCTGGTGTCTTGTAAAGCAGCCTGTGGTCAAAGAACCCAAAGTCCTGCCAATGACAACAGTCTCTGAGCCAGGCATTGATCTGCTGGCCTTTCCTGTTTATCCCCTCATCAATCCTTGCAACTGGTAGAATAGAAGCAAACACTGCTTGAGCTCCTGATCCCCTAACCAGCCGTCCCAAGGCCCTGAAGTCTCTCTTCATAGCCCTCAGGCTTCTTGTTGCCTATCTAAAAATCATAAACAGGCAGTAGTCTGAGGGGCAAACTAGAGTAGGGATCTCTGAATGTCCTTAACCCTGGCCCCAGGGAGGCAGCAGACTTCCCTAAGGAGTAGATTTGGTCTGCATATAGGACCTTCCACTCCCTTCAGATTCGAGTCCCCTACTACAAGGACCTGTCTTTCTTTCTTTACTGAAGATGTTATGATGCGAGGTGTAGTCCGTCTTGGCCTTGGTGACAACTCCAAGTTAGGTGAGCTGTCATCTTTGTCATTATTCAGCTCCCCTTGCAGAACATCATACCTGTCTTGGAAGGGCACCTGGGAGGGTGGGGGGTTGCTGGGGAGACGCGCCTGCCGCACCAGGCAGGAACTTGTCGCCATTGCTCCACTGTCCCCTAAATCACCATGTTCAGCCATGCTGGTAGAGGATGGAGTCCTCTGCATCTGGAGCTCTCACTGCCTGAAGGGTTTGTTTCAGGGAAGGCAGGGTGTTACTTCAGTTATCTCTCTCTTTCTCGCACTCCCCGATACTTCTCAACCTGCTTACCTCCTCCCGGGAGCTCCATCACTAGGCGGAGGAGCTCCTCTACCTGGGCACACCTCCCACAGGCATGCACACCACTGCCATCTGACAGCAGCATAAGGGCCAGGCACACCCTGCAGGCCTGATCCCTGGGTGGCAGCGTGTTCCCCCTAGAGCTCTGTCTGGGAAGCTGCATCAGAGCTGGTGGGTGCAGAGCTCAGGGGTACCATGGTCTTCTGCCGAGTTGTTACCACGGNACCATGGTCTTCTGCCGAGTTGTTACCACGGCTTCCTGGCCGAGTTGGCAGGCTTTCAACGCCCTCCCGTGCAAACTGCCACACAAACTGCGACGCCCTGTTTGCCCGGTCTGTTAAGTACTGTTAAGTGCATGTTAAGTACTGCAGAGCTTAAATAGCTTGAAGATGAATATACCCAAATCTAGATTCCCAAAACACAAGCGTGTTCTGTTGTGAATGGGTTGGAGGCTTAGTGGGATGAAGGTTCTCCATTCTTGTCTGCACTCTCTCAAAGTAGGCTGACAACAGGTACAGAGAGGTAAAGTTATAGTATTAATGAAGCAAAGATCTGAGTGTCTCTTTGCAATACTTCATTTATTACATTGGTGAAATATACATGTAAAGAAACAAAAATATACCAATTTAATTAGTCTTTCCTGATATACTTGTTCTTCAGTATGTGAGGTACACCGAAACTTGCAAATTCAGAGGTCAGAAATGGGAAAGAGCACAATGGTAATGAGTGCAACATTTTCAGGAAAATTCCATGCAAGGATATTACACAGGGAATGAGATGGTCGTTTAAGTTAAAAATTTGCTTTTTTCTAGTCTCAGAGAAAGATACAACACACCTATAAGCTAAAGACAAGGTGCCCAGCTCCACAGGCTAGAAGCCCCTCCTTACCTAAGTTTTCCACTCTTTTTCCCCCTCTTGCTGCTCTCCCTTTTCCACAACGCTGTGTATACCTGGTGTGCATCTGTTATTCTACTCACCCTTAGTGCTGTGCTAACAGCTAAAACACACAAACAACAGAAGTCAGGGCAACAGTATGTTATGCTGTAAGATTCCTCAAGTACCTTCATGCTGCAAGGAAGATGAGGGTCTTCTCCACACCAATAGCCACTGGCTAGGCAACAGCTGTAGGAGGTTTCCCCAGCAACCTCTGACCAGGACAGTAATAATTAGGCATAATGGGAGCCACAAAGCTGAAATCAGATTGATGAGCAGCTGTGCAGAACATCAACTAAATGATCACAACCAGACTCCCAGGCCAGGGAATCTTTGCAATAAATGCATACTGAAAACATTTTGGTCCAACTCATCCAGGTACAGCTTGAGATACACAAAACAAATCAAAATTGGGAACTGGAGCACTAAGGACCTCCCCCTGCCTCCCAAACAACTGCTACAGTGCTGTGTCACAATATTGCCATAAATATCCTTTCTTTTTTCTTATTTTTTTTTTAAAGACAAGTGAAAACCCCACAGAACGCTTTGTCCCCCAGAAGTCAGTAACCTGAAAGCTATTCCCTGATCCTGGTAAGTCCTGAGTAGACAATGTCACCTCCCAGCAAAAGTATGAATAACTCAGTAAGGTGCAACCAGAATGAGGTATGAAGTGTTGATTCTGTTAGCCAAGGGAAGAAGAACTGTACAGAAAATCTCAGTAATAAGACACTAGCAGCTGCTGGTGGTGTTTATAAGATCAACTGTCCTTTGTTCCCAGAAGGTAGAGAAGTGACTTTCAGCCTAATCATTATGAATATTGACGCTTTGAAATAATGTACATATAAACATAAGGACAGCAATAAAGCTCAGTTCTGGTTAGCCAAAGAAACTGACTTGTAAGAATGGTCTAGAAATTGTCAAATTCCCATTGAACAGGCTCAGTACCAGTGAAAAAATAAATAGCAAAACCTCAAGTATTTAAGAAGCAGAAATACTTGAACACATTTTTCAGGTAACAGCTAGTCTTCTTCAATATGTAACGCGATGGAAAGAAAGAAAAGTTATAGATTAGTGATGAGAAAAACACTGAATACTGTATTTCAGTAGCAAGATGTGAGCCACAGCAAGAAACAGATGAACTCATCTCTTATAGCATTAGATGTTACCATCCAGCATGTGTTACTCAGGCACACTGCACGTCAGACAAGATTGCAGCACTGCAACATAAGAGAGTACACATTTAGCGATCCTTTCTTGACTCGTCACAGATGAGTCATCCGCTGCAACTCACAACCAAAGAACTTATTATTTGCACTTCTAAGACCAAAACATAGTTACTTCCAGAGAACAACAGCTTAAGTAGGACCTTCAACTGACGGAACAGTTGCAAGATCAGCCAGCATGCCCACAGTCACTCACACTTCACTACAATACAGTAGGATTTTATGTATTTGAGTCACAAAAATTGTGATTAAAGTAGCCGTTTATTCTATTGCAAAAAGGGAATTAGGACACAGATTAGTAGACTTCCTAAGTTGCTTATGAATACCAGAAATAACAATGCCACAGAAATACTATTATTATTTCTTATTTAACTACTTTCGTCATACACATATATTCTTTAGTTATACCTTCTTTTGGAAGTTCAACAAAAAACCACATTGCATATATAAAATACAAAAAATACAAAAATGCTTATTGTAAGCAAATCAACCACAGAACTCTCTGAGGTCCCACACCGCTCATCCACCTCCAGCTCTATACTGTGAAATTGCCCTGCAACTTTCAAACCCCATGAATGGTAGGGAGCCTAAAAAGGAGCCACTCAAAAGGCAGGGTTGTATTCATTTGGTCGGGGACCCTCCTCCTCAACCTCGCCCTGTCCCGCCCGTCCTGGGATCCCCCCACCCAGCCCCCTTGGTCCCGCAAACACCCCCCACCCAGCCTCGCTGGTGGCTTCTAAGGTGGGTTGCAGTGGGGAGACCACTCCACCGCGCTCAGCCCTGCCAGCGGCAGTGTCTCCCTGCCACAGGGAGGTCATGCTGCAGCCCAGCTGGGGCATGTTACGAACTGCAGCTCTCAAGTTTAGATTTGGGATGTATCGGTTTCTGAATATTTACTGCAAAACCTGTTTTCCTTCTAACAAGAAATTACATGACTCCAAGGTTGGAATCCACCACTGCATGTCACATTTCTTTAAATCCTCAATAAATTAAACAGCTTTCTTTTAATTGTGAAGTTAGAGAAATCTCTCAAAAACTCAACAAGAGGCAACAGATGAGAAGAAACTTGTCTTTTCATGTTCTTTAGCAGGAAAAAAAAAATGCTTGAACTGATTTGAGCTTAGTACTGGCACAGTACTAAGAGGCAAGAGGCATTTCTGCATAGTTTCCAAAATTCGCATGTCTTGGGGAACTTGGCACAACTCCTTTTAAAACAAGCCTCGTTCACCAGTCACCTTCAAGTGGGGATGAGGTTCACTGCATCCTCACACTTCACTGGAGGTGTAGGAGCAAGCTGAGACTGGGAAAAACCTGGCAACAGCAAGTTTACAAAGGAAGCAGATTAAAGAAAGTTATGATCTATAGACCGTAAACTGGAAGAACCTTACCAGCATGCCTCATCAGAGGCTTATTCCAAAGCAAGTAAACTCCATCATGATCAATAAGCCCTTGGAGTGGATTGCAGCCAATTCATACAGGAAAAAAATATAAATCCTTTCAGAGAGAAGAATAGCCAAACAAGATGTAGAGGTAGAGGCTGCCGCTAAATGAGTGCAGCCAGAGGTAACATGAAAGGCTGCACTCAAGATACAGAAGTCTACTGAAGCATCTCAAAGTGCCATTGCTCCATTTATTGTATAAACCATTCTTTTCATTCTTCCTCCTCTTTATCATTTCTCAAGTTGAAGCCAGGTGCTCCCTGAACAGATCTCCAATTTCAGAACTGCTCCACTCAGATGAATAATAGATACCAACTCTGAAAGGAAATAGTTGGAAATTTCAAATTCGCTTTAGCACCACAGCAAAGTCGTTTTTGTCCATTGCCTCCACAAATGAGTGTGGCCTCCTGCAAAGAAAAGGGGAAAGGTTTCTTCCCAGAAGAAAAACAGGATTAGTGCTAACTTTTGCTTTACACAGGCCAGAAACCTTAACCTGAGCACAGATCTGCTTATTTCCACAGACAGCAAACTTTCAAGTGTTTAAGGACTGTGACAACAGCAGCTGTGAGACTGAAGAGAAAAATATTTTCCGTGCTAGTATTTATGCCGTGTTGTCCCCCACCGATGTGAATGCATTAGGAGAGGGCAGTCGGTTACTCTCCCTATTTTACAGGTAGCAGAACTGACAGGCTTGGCACATGATTTGCTTTGGATGGTGTGGCCAGTCGGCAGAAGAGCTAGCACTATCACCAGTCCACACAATCTCAGAGTGATTCTTTATATTCATTGACCATCACAGCATCTCCATTTGCTGATCATGTTGAGAGGGAAAACCTTAGTTTTCAAACACTTGATTTTCATGCAAAATAAGTGCTCCTAAGCTATGCGAGTGTGTCAAATTAATTTACATCTCCTGAGTCCTGTCCCATACACAATTATTCCAACAGCAAAACTGACATACACAGAGCATTGCTGGGAACATATGCACAAGACACACTCTCCTTATGATACTCTTCCTGTTGGATATAAGCATGCCTCACAGATGTCTTGCTCCAAACTGATTAAACTCCTTTATGAACAACAAAGCCCTTGAAGTGTATTCCAGCCAATACTTAGTGAGAAAATAGCAAGTATCTCCAAGCTGAAGAACAGCCAAACAGGACAAAAAAGCTTACATAAAATACCACAGTTGATTAGCCAACTTTCTAAAATACTAAGCCTTGCAACAGAGATCCGAGTGAGTAACTAAAGTCAAAGTTGATTTAACTGCTAGGTCATTTCCTACTCTGAAAGTCGCACAAATATTTTCCTTTATCAGGATCAGTCTCAAAAGATATAACCTCCGAAGAAAATACCTTGGGCAAATATCCTTAGGTGTCAACATTTTTGCCTGCCTGCTTTCCCAGCCCTCTTAAGAAATTACTTACATTAACAGAACAATACAAACTTGTCCTAGCAGGAACATTAACTGTGTGATTGTTCCCTTCTCAAATATATTCCTTTTCTCATCTGTTCTCTTTGCAAATACCTTGAATTGCCAAAATCATCTACCCACCTTCCCCCAGCAGTGAGCAGGGCATGAGCCCTTCCCACAGATAACCCCTTCTCCTTCCACAGGCTGTTCTGAGTATAGCTCAGCTGAGGCATTAGCACAGGATCAATGGCTTCTGCAGGAGAAATCGTGCTCATCCTTGGGGACTGCTCATTACATGAACAGCTTTTGCACTCATTTCATCCACCAGTAAATGTCACCACCCTCCCAAATTCAGTGCTTGCATTCAGCATTAACAATACTTCCTAGAAACACCAAGGATGGGCACACAACATCTCACTCCACAGGTCAGACATTCCTTACAGCGTTGAGACCTGGTCAGTAATTGAGATACGCAACTTAGTTTTGCAAAGCTGTTTTGGAGAGATGAACCTCAAGATCTCAGATCACTGCTCCACACATGGACATATATCAGTGTGAGGTTTTATCTCACTATGTCACATGCCTACAACACTAGGCATTTTGCAACTTCAAACTCTGGCTTTAAAAGCAGCATACATCTTATTTTAATCATTTTGAAAAGCAAGACTTCAGGGAAAAGGTATGCCAATAAGCCATGTGGCACTTCTCACAGCCCAACTCCTTCAAGTTATCTGCACAGGCTGGGCTGACCAGACAGATACTTGAGCTATGCTTTCATAATCAGTTTAGGCCTGTACAGAGGTAAAAGAGATGGTCCCATCTTCAAATTTTAGCTCTCACCCACCGCACCTCTTCTGCACAGGGGCAATTGTCGAAGTGTTGTATCTGACCTAAGAACTCATCTCTCCTGTTCTTTTTCTTTTTTTTTTTCCTCCATTGCTTTTAACCACCATCAACTTGTCCCTATGAAGTTCACTACTGCACAAAAGCTCAGACAAGGGTGCCCAGTAGTATGGTTCTGGCACAACCTTCTTTTTGGCTAGAAAACTGCATCGCTGCCAGATATGGGGAAAGGAAATCTTCTTACACAGTGGTTTCTCTTGGGAAAATTCCTGTAAGGTGGATAAAGGGGATTTTACAGAAAAGTCACTTTCAACTTCAATTGTGAGGCAGTTGCTACTGTCCAGAAACCAACAGTTTTTTCTAATAGGCATTTCAGATCAGGGGTCTTTAGTTTGAGAAGTAGCAATTGCAGTCTCTTGTCCTTCATCCTGCAGGATCCTTGCCCTCTCCCCTGTTTCTCTTCATACTCGTTCTTGGGACAGAGACAATAAACTTTGCTCAAACAGTACAGAAACCTTGTGCTGGCTCTGCATACCATTTCAACATCGCCAAGTCAGCCTCAGTCCAGTTCCAACATTGCACTACTCATGCTGCTCTACTGCTACCAGTGGCACCAACAAGTTAACAGGACAAAGATATAGTTGGTAACCCTGCCTAGCAGCTGTTGCATTCCTCAGAAGTTTCAGAGCTTTTTTTTTTAACCTACCTGGAAGCCAACAACTTTCTCCAGGCCTATGATTCAGGACAAGTATTTGTCTCAGCTAGAGTCTTGGAGACATCTGAAGAGCACACAGAAAGCACACAACATTTAAAGCTGAGACTACTTGGATATCAAACAGATAAAGCAGCAGTAAACAAAATCCTAGCTCAGTCTGAACAAATAAATGTCTGAAATACCTCAGCCCCAGATAACAGAGGATGTGTCTAATTTTTTTCTATCAAAGCTGATAAAGAGTCTCCTCAGGTCTTAATATCTGTAGGTTCCTAACTAGATCTAGCACAGGACATTTTAGATTCACTTTTCTCTGTGCCTATACACCCCTTATTCAAGAGCTCTGTTCCAAAGTCCTGTGAAGCATCCAAAACACAATTGGGAGCGAATGCGTTGAAGAGAGGATTAATTAATTATTGCTGACAATCAGCAAGAGACTTTAAGGTTCATTCACCATAGCAGTCAGCCAGACTTTTTCATCTGGCACAACCACTGGCCCATGATCATACTACAAAATCAAGTCTGAGCTGATGCTTTGTATAAATTACTGAGTAATTTTCATGGCTGAGGATTTAAACAGTCAAGTCCAGCCACTGAAGAGGCATCTATTACACCATGCTGTGTCCTGGCCAACTGCTACATACCAAAATCCTTGCTTTCCTTCACTAGGATTGTACATCGGTGGCAATGGCCTAGCAGCCAAGCGCCTCCTTCGATGGAAGCTCACAGAGGAAAGAGGGAATGACCCCAACTACCATCATGCCACAGTCCTCCTCCATTGCCAAGCCCATCTGTGGCACCTAGTCTTAACTGCAGTGCCTGAAGTCATAGAGACCACCTTTAAGGGGCTTGAAGTGAAAACTCCAATACTAAAGGATGACTGTAGCTGATGAGTTCATCCTGCAATGCAATTAGCAGAATGCCAGCATTGGATAGATTATTTCCCTGTCACTTGCAGTGAAAAATGAGATAAAATGCATATGTTTTAACAGAGTACAGTGCAGCCCTGCAGAAAAAGTGTCATCTGAGCACAACAGGTGCCAGCATTCAAACTTCTCCAGCTGTGCTATATTGAAGACACCCTAGAGCACCCTACCAATTTTTGTGCATTGGTCAACACAGGGCTATTGCTGTCACATGCTAGTGATAGATCAAAGTGCTAATCCTTGGTTAACTTACATTTGCTGCATTAAGCCTGCATGAATCAAGTGAAGCTCAAAGATATGCAATGATGAAATTTTACTAACAGAATAAAACCTGACACATATTTAACTGTTTCCCTGCTCTTGAACTATTTCCCCCCAGATAACAAATTTTTGGTGCGATTACATTTATTCAAACATTACCCTCTACTTATTTGACCATTATCAAAAAGAAATGAGGCTGACATTTGCAAAGTATTGCAGCTTGCTCCTGGGATCATGAAAAGAAAAAAAAAATATTACCTTGCTTTAGCCTGCAATATCTTCCATTAAGTCTGTGCTTTGCTCATGTATGGCAAATCCTTTTCTGCCTCTACAAGTTTGTAACTTCACTAAATATTGCTAGATATTAGTCCTGTGCATGTCATGTGCTTGTGAGAGATTAGTTGGAATGAAAAGCATACTGGTGTAATTGTAAACAGTGTAATTTTTCATTACTTGACATGGCCATAAATAAGGAGTACAACAGATTTACTAAGAAATATTTTTTTTATGGCTCATGTTGAGCTTTTCGTCCATCAGCATCCCCAGGTCCTTCTCCTCAGGGCTGCTCTTGATCC
>RSEF01000002.1:92113862-92124918 GCA_003993805.1 Himantopus leucocephalus
GCAGAGTAGAGGGGGAAGATGACCTCCCTCGACCTGCTGGCTATGCTCTCCTTAATGCACCCCAGGATACCATTGGCCTTCTTGGCCAAAGGGCATGAGATGTTCTGTAACATAGAAAGAATGTATTGCTTTTGTTTGTGTTCTATTCATCTTCTGGAAAAAAAGAGAAACCTGTTTTAAAACAGTTTTATCTGGGTTTTTTTTTATTGTACTTTATTTATTGCTCTTTCAGTTTATGGTCTTTTGTGGATCTGTTTAAGAGAAACCATTTGGGTAATATGCACAGGATTCAGACAAGAAAACGACGCCAGTATCTCTGAGCTGTGACTGCAGCACTACATTTAAGTAACGGAATCCTGATAAGAGGAAATCCTTATCAGCTTGGTAACATAGATTTTTAAAATAATTACAGAACTTCTGGACCCAAAATAGTAACTGTGCTCTGCACAACATCGTTCTCCATTTCAGCGTCGTTCACTCATCAAGCCTTTCCACAGTCTTGCAGCATTTTCTCCATGGTCCTGAGCAGGCTACCTCGCCCTACAAGAAAAACATGCACGTGTATTTTCTTTATGAACTACACAGAAGTTTTTCAGGATCAATACACTGAATGAGAGTAATTAAGATTGAGGAAAAGTATATTAATAAAATAAAAAGAAAAACACAAAATGCAAATGAATAAACAGGGGAAGAAAGTGGAGATTCTCAGAAAAGTGAGCATAAAACTGCAATAACTATAATTCTCATGCTTCCTGAGTCTGATCAAGACTGAGGAGTAAGCAGTACTCTTTTATTCCCCAACTCCTCATTTGTACATTCAGTTAGTCATCTAACAAAAGCTATTTTTTTTCTGGTTTTTTTTTTTGTTCTTTTCTATTTTAAAAGAACTGTAGCAGCACTGCCGTTATGAATGCATAAAAAACTTTTCCAGTTGCCCTGTTAGTCGCTTATATTTACATGACTTACAGGTAATCACAATGAATCTCTTAAATATTTAAAAGGAGCTGAAGCAAGTCACTTATAAGCAATCTCTTTGTATTTGCTACCCTGAGGAATGGGTCCTTGTTGCTGACTGTGGAACTAAATGGCTTTGGGTTCTGTTTCCCATTTTTTTTATGTATTCATGTTTAAATATAGACCTATGGCAAAAGTATGTGTGGAAGGGCTGTATGTCTCTTTCTGTAATAACATGTATTTTTATGTTTGCTCTTTTTCATGATTAAAACAGGCTTTAAAATATTTTTCTTAAATTGCTTCTGGCTTTTACTAATCAAAAATTTATCCTGAAAGAGACAGATGTACATATTTATGTACATGATTATTTATTTATGAGGAAGAGTGGATAAAATAGACATGACTATAACCAAATATTTGAACTTGGAATTTGAATAATAAATTGAAAGTGGAGAGTAGTTTTTGTGCAGTTTTCAGTTTCTCCTGAAAGATGCATCAAGGAAGAATCAGCTTAAGAGGAAAAACATATGCTTATCCCTACTTGTAATGAAATGGCCAATTCCCTTTTATTTTTATGCAGATGAATGTATTGAATAATCTATAGCTGTCTGTAATAGAAAAGCTCAGCACTGTCATCGGTTTAGTGCGTGCATATGTATGCAGACATATTTATGTCTGCAGGTGTGTTTATCCATGTGCAAACAGTGCCTGTCACTTGTCTGTTAACTAGAACAGAAATACCTTACATTGAATGACAGAAGAATGTAAATTAAATAAGAAAGCCTCTTCCCAGAAAAATAAATGAATACGTTTTGTGAATATTCAGTTTTAATACCGGGACCCATATATCAAGCTATGAGCTCTTTCTGGATTCCTACATGAAATTATAGATATACTGCATGGTTAAATGAATGGCCATGCAGCACTTCAATTCTCTCAGCATTTTTCCTGAGAACAAAGAATTTCTTTTTTGTTTAAAATGATGTTTTCATGCATATATAAAATAAACATATATGTTATCACTAATGAGAAAAGGCTTGATTGGGTTTTCTGTACTTAGGTTTTTTTTTTCCTATTTTATTATTCTTTTATTTCTTAATATCCAGTGGAAGGTATGTATTTTTATTTTATTTTATTTTATTTTAATTACAGTGACATTCTTCTTCTGCAGTCTTACCAAATTATTAAACAGATAATATCTTAATAAGACAAAGAGAGCCTATCTTAAACCCTGTGGAGCAAGAATGCTAAAGTGATACAATCTTTACAGAGAAGATTTACTAATACAAGAGGGACACTCTGAAGTAAAGGAAATGATTCCTAATTAATTATTAAAGACATGGAAGCGGACAAATGAAATTAATTTTAAATATTTTATGTGATCAGGCAAAATCATGTCCTTGTGGTCACATTTTCTAAAATTATTTGTTAAAAAAATGGAAACTTCCTATGTAGAACATAGAGATTGTGATTCTTTTTAAAGCCATTTTGGTTGAGTAACAGCATTTTTCTTCCTTAAATCAGACTTTTATATTTCCTGTAGTTTGTGCTTTGTGGTAAAACTTGCTACTAGATTTGTCTTTAGGCACAGCATATTCTGCTCTATAGCAATGTCTTCCTATGACGCTCTTGTTTTTTGTGGACTACTAATTCAGATGGCTGACTGGAGTCTTTTATTTCCCTCCTTGGTTTTGGCGGGTTTTTTAGGATTCATTTTTTTCTTCTTTTTTGTTAAGTTTAGTTAGTTGCACGGTAAGCTTCTTGATACAGCAGTAAATTTAGTTTTTATTTAACCTCCTGTTATCCGAGTTGTCTGTATATATGCAATGTATAAATATGTATATATGTAATACAAAATGTGTATGTATATATTTATCTCTGTATATAATTAAATATGCATTTAAGTCTAAAGAAAATGAAACAAAAAATGTAATAAACCCCCCTGTAAAACTCCAGGTTTAAAAAATTAATATATTAATAAAATATATATTTAAATATATAAACTTCTAGTGCCAAAAGTCAGCCTTGGTAGTTCATCTTTGACTTCATGGTAATGTTTACTTTGTCCCCAGACACGATTATTTCTCGTAGCTTCTACCTTTTATATTCTTGTCTGTCACAGTTCCCAGGTCATGTGTTGTGCTTTACATGGCAGACCAATCTGCAAAACTTTACCTACTGTATATCTCCTGATGTCTAATCGTGGCTATCTAATACAGAGGAAACTGATGGGCTTTCAATTTTGAATCTTTCTGACAGATACCACAGACAAGAAAAAGCAAATGAAATAGTGACCACATATTAATTAAATGTTAAATAATTAATGTGAATCTAAGTGGAATTCTAAATAGCCTACATTTTTAAACTCATACATATGACAGTTGAAGTTAATATGGTTGGTCATAAAATATTGTCACAAATTATATAAACCTCAATTTTCTTTGTATAAACTATTTCTGTAAACTTAAGCATTTCAATTACATTTCCCGTTGTTAGGTTTCTTCCACTTTACCGAAAAGTTATTTATTTTGTAATTTAAAATGTTCAAACTTTTACTTATTATAGTACATATTTACAAATGACAAGAAGGTCAGTGAAGTTTGTTTTGAAATTAAAATATCAAGTAGTGGTGTTTGAAGCTCTCTGGCAGTTCTGTAGGATTTAATTGAATAGAAATTAATTTGATCTTCAAAATGGATACCACTAATATTCCGTAGAAGTAGTTTTGGTATTTTTATTGACAGGATTGTGTTAAAATGGCAGTATCCTCTAAAATAATAACAGGGGAGTCTCTGCTTCAGTGAACTCAGCTTTCACAGAAATTTTATAATACAGTGTCACTAATCTAATGATTTTTTTTTAATCTAAGAAACTGCCTATTAAAACATGTTATTATATTAAAATACCTGTGTCCAAAAGTTTTATTGAAAGCTTTTTATTTCCAGACCATAGTTGAACTGTATGAAAGAACAGTAATCTGAACTTTACAGCTGCATATATAAAAGGTCACAAAACTGAGCATATTTTTTGTAGGATATCCACACTGTTCTTATCATTTATCTTTGTCATAAATGCTCTAACTACCCCTGAACTGACCACAAGGAAAGTAGTATATATGAGTATAGATATGCATATAGCTGACACTCTTTCAACTTAATGTGTCATCTGTAATGATACACTGCACCTGAATTCAGATGAAGCATTCCCTTGCACTTCCATAATAGTATATTACTATTTATGCTATGCAGGGGAGTTGGTTGATTGCTCGGCATTACTCTGTTTGAATAGATGACAATATTTCTTAGTTCATATGATTATTTTTTTTTAATTCCACACTGTTTTAATTAGCTTCTTAAGTAATGCTGTTGAATATGAGTCTGATTCAAATCCACTGAATTAAATGGGAAGACTCCACAGGTGTGGTAATGAAAGGTGAGGGAAGGGCAGGGAAAGGGAAAGGGCAGAGAGAAGGGCAGCATGGGGAAGGGAAGGGAAGGGAAGGGAAGGGAAGGGAAGGGAAGGGAAGGGAAGGGAAGGGAAGGGAAGGGAAGGGAAGGGAAGGGAGAAGAATTTATAATAAATATATCCTCAAGACTTTGTAGGAACATGTTTTTCATGTCTGTGCAAAGAAAGGTTTGTTTTAAACTATTGCAACTCTCCATAAAACAAAGGAATTAAATGTTGATGTCTAGTATCTAGAACAATAAGACTTAAATCAGTGTTCCAGGAGTAAAGAGTAGGAAATAAGCAATGATATGCATTGCTTTTACCTGTAGTAAATAGATTATCACGAACAACTGTGATCATTTCTTCTTGACTATAGATTTTGGTGACACTCCACAGATATGTTTTTAGGGTCATTAATATTGAATCTGTGCATGAATGGTTTATACACTGATATGAACTTGACCTCAGTCTGTTGCAGTCACATAGCTGCATTTCTATTGTATTACAGCATCTGGGTGTTAAAGAAGTGTCCTGGTTTGAGGTAAAACAGGACCAATTTTGTTCAGTAACTTTGCTTCTTAGCTGGGCCTCTTCTAACTACTGAAATTAACAGCATATTGTGCAGACAATGTTCACTCTCTCAGAGTGATAAGACCAATGTTTATAGTTGATGTCCAGGGATGGTATGCGGAGAGGGTCTTGTTTACACTTATTGCTATAACAGCCAAGGCCAACCAACTTTGTTATTTGCCCCGTTGGAGGGTCGGAAGTGGAAAAGCACAGTGGGGTCCCACCTGCGGGGAAGGAGCGGACAGGAGAGGTGACCCCAAACTGAGCAACAGGGTGTTCCATCCCATCTGCCTCATGCTCAGTATAAAAGCTGAGGGATCAAAGGGTCAGCTCGCGCTCTTCCTTCGATGGCCGAAGTCTGAGGAGGACTCTGTCTGTTCCTCTGCCTTTGGTTCCGATCCTGAATGCAGATCCAGAATCCAGTTCCCGTCCGTCACTGAGTCCAGCCTGGGACTGCCCCAGTGCCAGCCGATGTCGTGATTGTCATCCTGGGAGCTTGATAAGGTTTTGTATATTTTTCATTATTTCCTTTTTATTTTGTTATTAATATTTCATTAAAGTAGTTTAGTTCTTTCTAAACTCATAAGTCTCTTTTTCCCTCCTCTGCCTCTCTCTTTGAAGAGGGGTAGAGGGGAGCATCTGTCGGTTCCATCTGGGGTCCCCCACGTCCCCAGTGGCTGATTTGGCCTAAACCACGACAAGAAGTTGAAAATGCAAGTTATTATATATAGGAGTACAGGAGTATACATAGCATACTGATAATAGCTGATTCAACATCAAACATTCCTGTTAATGCACCACACTTTCTTAAACAACCTTCTGTATACTTTGGTGTATATAAATACTTTTAAGAGAGCCATGCAGAAGCAGGCACGTTTTTTACTTAAGGCTGCAGGACTCCTACAACCACACGAAGAATGTGGTTAGACTAATTGAGACCTCTGACAGATGTGCAGCAGTGGATTAAAATTGAACGGCTGAAACTGTTACTGACCTTAGCACTCCTCCATGCTCTCCTGACCAATGTTGCCTCCCTGGAGGCAAGGATGTCTGATTTGCTTGTGAATAAGTAGAACCACCACAGCTTTCATCCTCTGTCTTACATTAAACTGACTCCAGTTTTGTTTGACTTCTGTATGACAGACTGGAAACTGAGGTAAGGCTGGAGCTGATTTGTGAGTGGATCAGATGTACATACTTCAGGGGCATCTATGTTTGTCAGTGGGATGGGAAAGATGAGTGGCAGTGGTAGGAGATGCAGCTGATTCATTTATATCTGCTACTTCATGTCTGTTAAGGGCCCTGAGAGGGCGAATATCTTCTTTGATGACTTTGTTTCCCCCCGTATTTCCTCTGTGTTCTTCAATTCTCTATTTAACACATAGTTAATGCTCTTATTTTACCTGGAATAGATCTTTGTGATTGGAACCGTTTTTGTTTTGTGATGTATTTAACACTTTTTGGTTGCTCAAAACAGAAAAAAAATGAAATGTAATGTAATTAGAAATTAATAAGGTATCTGTGGTGGCAGACCTGATTCTAATTTATGATGTTAACAATGAAAAATTGTCAAGAAAAAATTGAAATAAAATTCAGTAAATTGTTCTTAACAAACTGAGGATTTAAGTAGTGAGAAAAGTTAACAAATACACATGTTGATTTCATATAATGGCTAGTATATGTTATGATACCAGCCCCCCTCAAATGCGCTTTGTACTTTATGCAAGTTTAACAGTTCATCATACACAGGACACTGAGCTTGATTTCCTGGGCTGCATACAGTATTAGTAACATTTCCAACATCGAACTTTTCTTCATAAAAAGATGAAAAAACAGAATAGAATGTCCCTGATTCTCAAAAGAAAGTACAGACTGTATTTCTAAAATGCTGTGTAATTCCTACTCAGAGCCACTCCTGAACAGTAAGGGTGATTTAATTATCTAAATAGTAATTAGGAAATTAAATGGAGTTGAAAGCTTACATTCATTTGAGGCCTGGGACTTGCCAAATATGGAAAAAAGTCAAAGGCTTCTCTCTCTGATCATATCTTAAGGGATATGTGGTAATATATAACTTCAAAAGAAAGGCTTTTTTTTCCCCCCAAGATAATTAAGGGTGCATATTTTACTTCTGCTGGGATGAAAAAAAACATATATGTTCCATATAGGTGTAGGTTAGCTTGAAAACTGAAGCTGGTAAAAGGGACTTCATCTTTTATAATCATAAGCAGACACCAAAATGTTGCTCACAAACACCTTAAACTCCAGCTCCATTAAAACCAGTTACTTGTCCTGTTTACCCTACATTGGATCTTCTAAACTTGAATTATGTTTATTTGCACACCAGGAAGTAAGGAAGAATCCTATTTAGGAAGAATCTTAAATAGTTAGGACAAAAGACAGTAAGGCAGCCAGAGATTCACAATAAATACATCTATGACAGTGTTCTGAAGATAACTATGTACAGAAAAACCTTTAATTTATATGGAATGCGTTGTCTGCAACATATGGAAACAGAAATTTGATTTTGAAATTTCATCAACCCACAAATAATTTAAGTAAGGAAGGCTATTATTTGTAGTATTTATAGAATACTTCAGCTACTATTAATGAAGATTATTAAACTACTTGTTAAATGGTTCTTATTCACCAGCTAGTAATTTAATTATAATTGTTATTTTATAATACAAACATATATAAATAATTTAAAATTTTTCTCATAGGCTTGCTACTGCAGTGTTATAATTAAATCTAATATTTGAATGTGTGTTGGAACACAATTGCACCATTAAAAAAAGTATTTATATTCTGTGTAATGCCTCTTGAGAAAGGTCGTCTATTTCCATTGCCAAAATTTTGTGTGCTGAGACAATGGTGATCACAGTATGCAACCTAAACCTAATGTATCCTAATTAATGAAAGTGAAATGAGCGTCTTGGATCATCCCCTCCACCAATGACTGGTCAAAGGTCTCAGTCAGCTTCAGGACAAGACGGTGTCCTTGAATGCTGAGCGAGAGTCACTGAAGCTAAAACAAGGGAATGTTAAGTGTTTTGCACAGTACATTCTCTTCACTGAGATTCTGACAGCTGACTTTGGATGGAGAAACATAAATGTTTGGGATTCATCATTCTTAATGGATGGAGGATAAAGAAGCAGTAGCTGAAGCAACAGCAGCTTTTTGGCATTGTAGCCTCATGTCAAAACACACACCTGAGCATGGGAGAGGAGAGTTTAATTTCCTCTTCGCTTCCATATCTCTTGTATCCCAAACAGACAAATTATAGACTATGCTGAACTCTGATAGGGCCATTTTTTTAGTCTCACTGTAGAACCTAGATTTGGCAGTGCAGAACACAACCGTATCAAACAGTCCCTGTACTTGGATGCACGTGACGAAGTTATGGTAGTAGGACAGGGGGTATATGCTTACAGATGTCTCTGTAAGAAGAGGTCAGGGGCTGCACCGTGCTGGTTTCAGTCTGTTCCAGCCAGCTCTGCAATGGACCCCCCACAGGACACAGCTGAGCCTGTCAGTGAAGCTGCTGGTGCTTCTGGGAAAACATGTTTAAAAAAGAGCAACATTCCACATAGGCAGTGAGCAGTGATGCAAAAAAAGTGGGAGAAACAATCCTGTAAACACCAACATCAGAGCATATGGAAGGTGAAAAGGTGCTTCAGGTGCTGGAGCAGAGAATCCTCTGCAGCGGGAACAGACAGACACAATGCAGTCCATGGAGGACCTCACACTGGAGCAGGTGAATATTTCCTGAAGGGAAGGCCATGGAGCACCCATACTGGAGCAGGACAAAAGTGTGAGAAGGAAGGAGTGGCAGAGAGGAACTATTATGGACTGATCATGAACTCCCCATTCCCCTTCCCTGCTGTGCCGCTCAGTGTGGGGGAGAAGGGAGAGGCATTGGGATGGAAATTGGCAAGTAATCTCCTTGTTTTCATCTCAGGCCACAAGGGGTTTTTTAATCTTATTTTATTCTCCCCCCCCTTTAACCTCCGCATCCCCCNCCCCCCCCCCCGCCCCAAGAAGCTAAGTGAGCAGCTGGCATTAATATTTTTATTTTGTAGATGAAAAACAGTGGAAGACAGGGAGAAACTAAGGAGATTTGCAATACATAGCTGAAACTCTGTGTTGTAGAGACTATTGGGATTAGGGGAGGGAGGTTTTAGGGGACTTGTTTTTCCCAAGGAGGAATGTTCTTCTAAGAAGCTCTTCTAGCTTCATCTTAACTGCACCTCTACTAGATGCCATAATTCTCTATGTTTCTTCCTGATATTTACGGATACAGAACTTCATTTCTTAAACTTCTCGAAAGACTCTGAGAGGTTTTAATTCCAAGGGAATTAAAGGTTTGTTCCAAGGGAATCCCCAGAAAGAGCTGAAAACAATGGTGTCGAGATATCTGATTCTTTTCTTCAGTACTTCAGAGTCTCAGAAAGAAAACACACTGTAAGACTTCTATGGAAAAGAGTCTTTTCTGCGAGGTTGTGTTGAGTTTTCTCTTTCCTTTTTTCCTCCATTTCTCTTAAGACATAGCTCCACCTATATGGGATGAGACCTATTTTAAGAAGTGAGAAGCTATTGATGGTGAAAGATAGTTGCAAAATGTGGAAGTATAACTTTCACTCTCTGGATTTATAAAGAAGCACTTTGGTTATCATACAAGCTAGGGAACATCCCTCCTCTTTTTCTATTTATGATAATCATCAAGAATTAAAAACCACATAATTATATGGGTTTTTTTTCTTTCCTGTATGTAAGCATCTCCTAATATTTATGCAGTTCCTTCTTATAGGGGGAAGAGGACATGAAAGCCTGGGGACTTTCGTTGATCAAGTTTATACCATCTCAGCAAAGGACTACCAGGATCTACTTCTCAAGAAGTAGTCTTTTGGGGGGAAGGACTTGTAGAAGGAGAAGCTTGGAAGGCAGGTGAGGCAGGGTATGATTTGTGTACATGAAAATACAAGGGCGAGAGTTCCAGGAAGGAGCCAGGCTAGGGAAGGATGCAGGACAAAAAGACCAACTCCATATGAGTAGTTGACCTATTGTTTCAACCAGGATATGTCCTCAAAGTATTTTCATGAAATCTGATAATAACGCTCAAGAAATACTTTTAATTGCAAGTCTTTCCTCCCCCCCCCCCAGTTCTACGGATGTTGATCCTAACCTATGGTGTTTCTGTGTGCACCACACAATCTTTAGTAATTTTACAAAGCCTGTATTTTCCAGTTGTATTCACTTACTGAATCTCACCCTCTTTCAAACAGGAGTGATTCTATACAGTTCTGTGAAGCTATTCAGTATGAAACAGTACAAGAGAGAAGAAGATGACACCATTTCCTAAGTATTTTTTAAAGGAGTCCTGAGTATCATTCATTTTTGATTAGTAATTTCTCAATCTTTTTCATTTTCAAATATGACTTAAACCTTCAATGCATGGTGAAGTTCTGGGGAGTCTACTGAGCTATTCCAATAAGCTATGTTTCAAATTGTATTTTCTCACACTTTTCCTACAAAAATTTATTTTAACTGTTGTTTCTGCACTCTCTGTAGTCAAACTTACCAGCTAGTTAGTTGTTTAGGATAGTCTTTTAAGGCCATGTAGTTGTTCTTTCAGTGTTCAAAAATAACCTTTATTGTCTGATGAGATCACATCTGGAGAGCTTTGTCCAGGTCTGGGCTCCCCAGTAAAAAGACATAGATTTGCTGGAGCAAGTACAGTGAAGGAACAGTAAAGTTAAGATACTGGAGCATCTGACATACAGGGAAAGGCTCAGAGAGCCGGAACTGTTTAGCCTGCAGAAGAAAGAGCTAAGGGGATCTCATCAATGCATAAATGCCTAATGGGAGGAAGTAAGTAAAGTGAAGCCAGACTTTTTTAGTGATGCCCACTGAAAAGACAAGTGGAAATGGACACAAACTAGAAGCACAGTAAATTATTTTTAAACTTAAGAAAAAACTTTTATTATGATTTGTGCACTGACACAGATTGCCCAGAGAGGTTGTCAAGTCTCCATCCTTGAAGATACTCAAAACCTGACTGGACGCAGACTTGAGTAAACATAC
>RSEF01000002.1:92124928-92138089 GCA_003993805.1 Himantopus leucocephalus
ATCTTATGTGCACTCCACCATTATTAACTGGCACTATCAAAACATCTCCAGCAGTTTTGATATTCTCTAAGTACGTGTGACAAGCCTCTGCAGTTTCTCTGTGCTGTCAGTGAAATTACTGGGAGGAGCTGTAGGTGTTCTACATCTGTTTAACTACAATGGCAGTTATAATTATAGTGGATTTGCTTAACTCTGATCACAATAACACAACTTTCATTTAAGTGAAAAATGAATATTAGTATTTAATAGTTATTTGCAGAGAAATGACATATTTCTATCAAAATGAAACCATCGCATACTGTGAAAGAGTCCAACTCAGGTAGCTGGAATAAAAGAACAATGCACAACAGTAAGAGTTTGAAGAACACTAATGATTTAGAGTCTGAATAAGGATACCATTACTAAACTGCAGGCAAAATCTGGAATGAAGAACACTTTTTCTATTGCCTTTTTTTATAAAAGTAGCATAAAAGAAAGACAATTAAAAACTATAAAAAGGCTGGTACAACTTAGAACTAAGATAAAATTTGCATATATGGCAAAATTGGGTTTTGTGATTTAATGGTTTAATTTAAAATGAAGATATTTTGGCATATTTAAGTTGTAGACTCATCCAAATTTGGCAGAACTTGAAAGGCATCCAATGATGCAGGTGAATTTTCTACTACTGACATCAGAAAAATAAATATTTTTTAAAATTAATAAAGAAACCAATATTTTGAAAAAGATAACAGTATAAATGCAGCACCTATATCACATGTGCTGAGACAAAGATCCCCTAAATATCCAGTGCAATTAAATATTTATGACAGTGTTCATGAGCAACATAGCATCACTAAACACTAATCTGTGCTTATTTTTTTCTGTATTTCTAAAAATTGAGCATGTGTTGTTTTTCCATATTCAGCATAAGGCAGGGTGGGAGGTGGGGGTGAAGCAAGCCTTGCAGCACTGTATTTTTTAGAGAACACTTCTGTGACATTATATCTATATAGCTTGGACACAGAAGTCAATGATTTTTTCAACTTAAAAGCATTTCAGAAAATATACAGCTTGACAACAGGGGCTTGTAACTGTTCTGCAAGTACAATAATTTAACATGAAGCAGCGAGGAATAACATCAACTTTATTATCTTTCTTCAATGTTTAGCACATTTTGTTTTGAAAAATTATGATCAGTTTCCAATGTGTTAGAAATTCTCATATGACTACTTGTGTATCTAGTTTTTCAAATTCAAGTTCATCTAGTATGCACTATTGCCCTACCTTTAAATCTTATCCTGATCTCTTAACAAAATGACAAATTATGGCCTGCTCACTCCTTAGTCCAAATAAGGAATTTCAATTCTAATACTATATTCTAGCTGAATTGGAGAAGGAGGTTGTGCCTGTTTTTAAGCCATCATTTTGGCTGTTGTCACAGAACAGCAGAGTTATTTATTGCAAATGTGCAAAATAATTTGGAGCAGCCTCAAAATGCTGTTCTGAAAAATTCAGTCATTTGTGCATTATGAAATACTACCTGGACTGCTCCAGGGAGTAAAATACTTTAACCATAGATGTGATTCAGCACTGAAGCATTCTTCTACATCCTGTCCACTGGAACTAAGATGCTGTGAACTAAAATGGCTGCCTATGTGTGTGAGTAAACACTTAATGTCTGTTTTACTCTTCAGTACCAGATTTTATAACATGGGGTCGTTATGTTGCATTCTAGGAACATGCCAGCTGTGCACCAAGTGGTTTTTCTTCACAGGCAAGCAGTGCTGAGGTAATAACTTAATACCCGAGTTCACCTGGTGGGTTGAATCCCTTGTGAAGGTACAAGAGGTAGCTGAAACAAAACTTTCATTTGAGGAAACATGGAAACAAACTGTTGCTCCAAAGCCCTTTGTATTTGAAAGATGCATGCAAGAATGCACAAATAATGCTATCTCTGCAATTCAAGCTTTGCTCTTACATGTTTCCTTCTAGATTTTTGTGCTTTTAAGTGCAATTGGCTATTAGTCAATCTGTTGCTTTTTTCTTGCATGAAGTGTGTTCAGGTGCTTATAAGAGGTAGAACAGAAGCAACAATTTGCAAGATGCTTCCACCGTGGTATAAATCTGAGCTGATTTTCCTCCTCTTTCTTTTGATTTAATGATCACTATGTTACTGCCCTTTGAAGAACTTAAGGATCAAGCACATGTTTTAGTAACTTCAGGAAAATATTCTATACAGGGGTTGATCAGCCTGACTTTAGCATTGTACTCCCAATAGAGAACAGAGTTTGGATCTGCATAAGAAATATAACCTATCTTCCTCTTTGTCACTACTCCAATTCTTAGTAATTTCACTAATTACTTTATAAATGAAGAATCACTATCAAGTATATATTTAAAAATGAATTAACACATACTAGACTCTTTTCTATTTAGTAAGATCTTCAAAGGATAGAGATGTAGTAAATATTTAAAGATGTTTTATAAANAAGAGATGTAAATATTTTAAAGATGTTTTATAAATGACACATTTCTATATTAAAATTGATATTCATTGTGTAGACCATATTTGAAGAGATTAATTTGTTTTTAATGATTTTTTGTCTAATTTATTGATCAGAATACAGATATGATTTAGTANTAGAGATGTAGTAAATATTTAAAGATGTTTTATAAATGACACATTTCTATATTAAAATTTATATTCATTGTGTAGACCATATTTGAAGAGATTAATTTGGTTTTAATGATTTTTTTGTCTAATTTATTGATCAGAATACAGATATGATTTAGTAGAAGTAAATGTTCTGCATCAGTCCTAAGCAGAATTATGTTATCTTACGCAATTAACTATTGCCACCTTTTTTTGTACAGCAATTTTTCTTGCAACTGTCTATTGATAGTCAGTCTCCCTTTTGCTGCTGATGCATGATAACTGTGTGAAGAGTTCTCTTTCGTAACCTAAGTAGTCTACCTGTTCTTACTAGAGTTTCATTACCTACTACATCATAGAAAAAGTTCAACACAAAATTAATGCCCCAGTTCCACCAGAAACTTTGCACTTCTGGGAAAACTAGAGAATATTGGAAAAGCTGTGAAGTAGAAAATCATTCACATTCATTGGCTGAGTTCTGCTATGCCTTCATAGAGTGACTATCTCACTGCCAGTAAGTCATTTGCCATTTAAAGATAGACTGATAAATTCTGTTAGGCTGTTCTGATAAGAAAAAGAGCTAATACAGCTAATGTACTTGGCCTATTTAGTGCTGCTTTGGAGTACGGGTAACTTCAGCCTTAATAATTTAAAAAGACACACAGTCTTAAAGGCTGATGTTATATCTCTCTGAACAAACAAAAATGCCATAGTGGCAATTTTCTTTATATTTCTTAGGAATATAGTAAATTATTAGGAATTAAGTAAATTTAAACAAAAATTATCTGAGGATTATTTTTAACTGTTGTTACAAATCTGAGTCGTTATAAATTGTGGTTTGTTACAAGTCGTATTATAAGTCACTGTTCCAAATCAAAGTTGATGTATACCAAAAGTACACTTTTAATTGTACCTCGAATTCTAATTTGTTCCTATTGCCTAGACTAGCTATTGATTTCAAGGAAACTGGTATGGATCTCAGGGCAAAATCTCATCAAAACTTGCAAAATCCTTTCCGAAGTTCATCATATTAATTAAATTGGTCTTTTTTTTTCACTTCTGGAGTGCTATATTAACAGAATTACAGATTCTGTTACACCTAGAAAATCCATTTACATCCATCTTTTGTATTATTCTCTTCATCACCTATCTATAAAGTTTTTTTTTTCCTCTTCTGCACCACCTAAATGCTTTAAGCAGCTTCCATTGTTTTGGTTTTTTAACCTTCAAACTGCACTACTTCTATTCTTCTGGTCGTTTTTAAAGTTTGAATTTGTATGAATCTATTTCATAACAGTAATAATCTTCCCTAAATGAGCTATCCAACTGGGATACAAAGGAGCTGTGCTATGCCCTCATCTTTGAGATGAGGTCGAGAAGTCTGATCTCAAGGCTGCCAGGTGCTGAATGAAAAGCCTGAATGCAGGGCAGTACTTATCAATGAGGTAATAGGTTATGCAAGTGAAGGGACCCAAGCAATGAAGTAAAATGATCAGAAATCTAGTGGAGAGAAAAGACTGTGGGAGGTAAATAGCTTAGTAGGATATTTGGGTCAATCAAAATTTCTAATGCTCTAATTTTGAAGCACTCCATTTCATAATGAGATGACATGACCTGATATTGCGAGACTTAGTCAATCTATTCCAGTGTAAATGACTTTATCATGTTTCTTTTCATTGCAAGACAGCATTACATGCTGACTTTCAATGCTTTGTTCTTTCCTATTTCATCATGGCTTGCTGAGATATAAATCATTTTTTATTGCTGTGCCCACAGGCTATTTACTCTTTCATCATGTTGTTATTAAACTTCAGTCTTGTTTCTTGTATGTTAGCTGTCACCAGGTCATATGTTTATTTGAAAGAAACTTACAAAATGGGCTGAATGGTGGTTCTTCAGACAACTGATAATGTTTTGTACTTTGAGGGGTCAGGCTTATTGCCAGGTAAATTGTGGTTTGAAAGGGAGTTACCAAAAGCAGCTTAGATAAAGCATAGATAATTTATAGTCCACTGGCGAGTTCAAAGCCTACATTTTTTATGGGCTGTAGTCTATTTTATTTTGGGAAAAAAAAAACAAAGTGTAGGTTAGTGTGTGCCCCATCTAAGTGTTTGAAAACTCTCAGCTCTTAACAAGACTAATTTAACGTTCAAAAACTTGACTGTCAAACAAAAGTACATCGTCACTACTGATCCAGATGAAGGAGAGTGAAACAGTAGCTTACAATTCTAATGATAAACAATGTGTTTATCATTAGGTGGCTTAAATAGGAGGGACGGGAAAATCCTTTATAATATATTTTGCATAATTACTTAATTTTTTTTAAAGTATATAGAAAATTTTATGTCCATGTGCCCATATGTAGATATTGGTGCCTATTGCCATATAGGTCACATTTGATCTATATTTTTATTCTGGGCCACAGTGGTTGATGATTTAGAAAACTGATCTGCTGGATCCAAAGATTTCTGATCCTTATTTTCTCACTCAAATTCCTCAAGCCCAAGTATTTCTTGATGCAGGCCCTCTGTTAGCTGTGGTTCAAGGTCCTCTGGCCTCTTCCAGTCTTCTAAGGCTGACTTTTATCTCATGACTCCCAGACTTCATTTGTTGATTCAATGAGTTCAATGAAGAAGTTAAGACCTTCCCCTCCCACTCGCAATCAAAAAACAAGCAAAAAACCGAAACAAAATAACCCTCACCTTATTGGCCTTCCTAACTTGAGACTTCCAAAAATTCTTGTCTATTGCAAGTTGGACACCACATTCCTGGACTGTTTTCTCTTATAGCTTCTTTTAATTGGGACTAGAGGAGTAACTAGTCTGTAGAGACTAATATCTTGATTCCTGTCTGTAACCTTTTTTTTTTTCCTTGTCTTTGTCCTTGGAAAGGAGTACTCTTTGTGTGTGTATGTGTCTGGAGGTGGTCTGTCCAAACCTGTGGAGCCGACACATCATTGTTGTCAACTACATGGTGGCACTGAACAAGTGCTCATTTAAAATACTTCTGTTACTCCTGATTGATGTTATCTACAAGTGTGGAAAACAGAGGGTAAGGTTTTGCATTACAGCTAAACCAATTTACAGTATCACTTGTTCCTGCCTCTGGCCAGCCTCGCTTTTCCTCTTACTGGTCCTGTTACTCCTGCTGCACCCTTCAGAAAACAAAATAAGCAGAAAATGACTTGCTTTGGTTAAACCTGCTCACAAATGTCAAAACTGACATCAGGTGCAAGCACTGGAATCTAATGGCAGTAACCGTTAGATTGGCACAACTGTAACATTGAGTTTTACCCTGGGCAACCCTTGGAGGACCTGCCATGGTTGACCTGATGTGACTTAAGAGAGAAAATAAAGGAGATTTAAAGTTCTTCTTCTACAGGCAAATGACCATAAAGTCCAAGACTGTTAATCTATTTCATTTTGTGTGTCATACCATTAAATGAAGATTAGTACTTGGGAGGATTAACACAAGCACTTGGTTACGTTCCTGATAACATAAGTAAAAGTAGGCCAAATTTTTTAAAACTACTGAATATTACAGCTTATACTCACATTCTTATAACAGGATACTGAATAGAAACAATGTGAAGGCAAGAATCCTGTCAACATAATAACATTTAATTTACATAAGGAATGTAAAACACAAAGAATGACTTAACAGTAAATTCTTATTTTAACCCTGAGTTGATGATGTGTGAGCCGACACAGGCAGGATGCAGGAACAACCACAAAACCAGGGATGACAGGCAAAGAACAAATTTAATCCTGATACCTCGCAGACCTGGGAATCTCCAAAGCAGCACCCAGGCAGAGGCATGCAAGCGGGGGATGCAGGCATCACGGAGCAAGAGAGTCCTTGTTAGCAAGAGAGAGAGTGAGAGAGCATCTGAACCTGCTGTTCTTGCCTGTATTTCAGGGCTTCAAGCAGGCGTAGTTTTCCACTGTGCTTTGATGTTCTCCCGCAGCAGGCATGTTTGATAAGGTGCCTCTAAGTCCATCACAGGCCTATGTTATCTAACTGCAGATATTCTACTTGTTGAGCACATAAGACTAAACAACGATCAGTGTGATATATATGTTTTCCAACACACCATGTGTAAGTCACTTGAGCTTGTTTACAATCCTCCTCACTGATCTTCCATTACTTTCCCACAGATGAAGAAAAGTATCTTGAACCAAATGATTCATTTGTCATTTAATTGCTCAATTAATAAAGTGAGGATGATGCTTTATAGGACAAAAAGCTAAATACAGCTGAAGTGTTTGATCCAGGAAGAAATCTGAAGCTGGAATAAGAGAAGACAAATAGATGCATCTTAATTGCTGAAATTGTATTAACAAGCTTTACCAACAACTGATGAAACTGAGAAATGTTAGCAATTTGCTTTGTATTAGCTTCCCATATTGTACAAACTTACCTAGAACACAGACTGGTTTCTTAATTCCAACTTAATTTGTACTGTGGCTTATGCACAGTTAAAAATTAAGGCTTCAGTTTGTCTCTTACTTTAAGAATTGCAATCTCAAGTGACAAGGCAAGGGAAAGGTTAAGGAATAGATATGAAAGCTATTGCAAGGAAAATAACTTGCAACTCTGCTCTATTTGTGTAGTTTAATTCAAATCAAGATTGAAGAAAGCTATCGGTTTATTAACAACTGGTAATTAACTGACATTCAATGAACTATGCATTCAGGATCAGTAATGCAACAAATAAATCATGATACTGGACACTTAAAAGTGTTACAACAACAAATTTCTTAACACCATTATAGAACTGATCCCAAAAAGCGCGACCTTACCCTCACACTCATTCAGCAGGTGTGGGTTGCAGGTCCCTATCCCCTCTTCAGGGAAGATGGTGGTGTCCCTGCCCATGGCAGGGGGATTGGAACTAGATGATTTTTAAGGTCCCTTCCAACCTAGACCATTCTGTGATTCTATGAGTGGCCCTGTATACACCAGCTCCCGTGCCACTGTAGCCTTCCCAGCCCAGCTTCTGATCCTGTTGCTCTCCAGACCCTGCTAACAAACACAGACTATGGTGAGAAAGCCCCCACAGCCATAGGCACCCCAGGCCGGGGGTGCCGCATGTTGACCCGTGTTGCCAGCACCCAGCCGGATGCAGGACCCTTGGGGATGCTCCTTTGTACCTCTTCTGGCATTGCAGTGTGACAAGGAAAGAGCTGGCAGTGCCCATCCAGACCCTGGCTGCGGCCACTGCCACTCCAGGGTCTCTCCCCACCATTACAAATTTTCATGCTTCATTTATACTTCTCTTCACGCTGACTTTTTTTCTCAAAAGCCTCTTGGTAGTTATCTGGCAGCTCTTAAATCTGCCTGACAGCCCTCTTCCTCTCAGACATGATCAGTTTGGTGTTGATTACCTCTTGAATAGTTTTGGCTTTTGAGCCATGCACCCTGCGTATGTTTACCCTCCTATCCCAACAGCAGCAGCCATCCAGGCCATTTGCCAAGAGTAGGATATGTGGACTCCCCTACTGATCCCCATTTTATGGATGGAAGAATCAAGGCAAGAAGGTTTTCTGAGGGACATAATGATTGCAAGTGAGGGTAGATTCCAGACTCATAGCCTAGCACTGTGTTTGCCAGCTGAAATGGAGATGTCGGGGCCAAGAGGACTTTGGAGAGTGGAAAGGGAATTTAGTTGCCTTTTTAGCCAGCCAAGGAGTTTGGACTGTAATAGGGAAAGCAATGTAGCCAAGCAAAACTACCATGGGAGAGAGACAACCCCGCTATATTCCCAACAGGATGCTGCAGCGATGCTCCTCTCAGCTTGGCGTCTGCTGGCCAGTCTGAGGGACAAATTCATCTTCTGTCTTGGTAACACCAATATAAGGAGACAGTTTCCACCTCTCCTTTCTCTTATTGCAAAACTTCCAAGCAAAGCCTGTCATAAGACTTATGGAGCCCACTCCAGCACTGATATTGCTGTGCCTTACTGCTGAGACCTCACGGACTTCAGTGAGAATGAGCTATCGGAACAGTTTTAGGAGATCTGGATCTGGGAGATTGCCTGCTATAAATCATGGATTAGAATCGCTGTCTAGACCTGTTTAGAAGGCTCCAATGCAACATAAAAGGAGGTGATTTTTTTACCATTGATATAGATCTTAACGTTTGGAGTTACTTAACAATACGTCAGAGGAGTATGTGGCTTAATTCTTTGACAGATCTGAGCCGTTTTATAGGTATATTGTATATCTATAATTTATAGACACTTATTGACCATCAAAACCTTACGAGTTTTTTTCCCTTTCCTTTTATCTCACAAATACTGTACTATTTTCTTCCATCTGTTTACAACAACGTTTTTCTCTGTTTTCTCATTGGGTCGGTTCAACCTCAACCCTTTTTTTTTTTTTTTAAGAGAAGATAGTCTATTAGAAAAGAAGCAAAACCATAACCAAATGAACCGGTGGAGCAAGTAATATTCTGTAGCTTGCCCCACTACTAGCCTTTTTGTCATGAATGGAAAGCCTAAGGGTGTGTCTAACTTAGATTTCATCTCTTTATTCTCTGTCTGCTAGGAATGCCATTATAGGAACTTGTCAGTGCCTAATGTGCTACCATAATTGATTCACCTGTACAGCTGGAATTGGACTAAACTGTTCATTTACTCTGCTGAAGTGCCAACTGTACAAGAGTAGGAAATGTTATGTTTAGAAGAAATGCTTGTGTCTCTGGAATCAGAAAGTTTCACTATACTCAGCAAAATCAATTTAATTGTTGAAGTCTAAAAAAATTACCTTCAGGTATAGGGGCTATTATGCTTGAAAAAAACTATTTCTTTTTTTTTAAAGAAACTGCCTTCCATTAGAACTATATGTTGCCTAGAGGCAGTAGGTAGAATGACAGGTGTATTTGCTTTTTGGGAATAAGCAGCTATGCAAGGCAGCACTGATCTTACAATGTGATGCATAAATGCAGGTGATTTAGGAATGTTCACAGTAAGAAATAATCGTGTTCGTAACACCACTCAAAGAACAATTTTGTGTAGACAACTTTAGTAGAGCAGGATTTTTAGTCTCTTAAAACAAATCTAAATCAGAGTTCTAATTTTACTCTCATGGTATCCCCATATCTAGAAAGCCAGTTTTAGGACCTCAGCATAGTTTACCTCTAGCCTCAAGCTGTTAGCATGTTGGGTTTCAAATGACAGTTGGAAGTATCTCATATCTCCATAATACTTACTTTTAAATAAATTTAGCACCTGTGCCAATCTTTTATTTGCATCAAAATAATAACTTAATTGCTTCCTTGTATTTATATTTAACTTAAAGTAAATGAAACTAATAGTGGTGGCTTTATTTAGCCATTGTAAGAGTAGGCAGAAATTAGCCAACAACTTGGTTTATCTTTAACTGGGTCTGCTGTTATCACATTCATTTAATTAAACTTGCTGGATCTGAACCTAGGTTTAACCCAAGTTTGCATTTACACGTTGAAAGGTCAATGCATTGGCCAAGTTTTGAAACTCATTCTTTCTAGGTTTGGCAGCATGTGTATATAGCAGAGCAACCTTTTTCTGTCCCGTGTCGCAGTTAGAAGGGGCCTAATAAATGTTGCCTTATTTAAAGTGCTTTTATTCTTAGGTCACTACAGGTTGTTTTTATTATGAATTTCCATGCCCCACGTTAAATGTACAGAGGTCTTTATTTCATGGTATTTATCTGTTATTTCATGCATTGCTTATGGACAACTCAAACAATGAAACAAATAAATCCCTCTGCCATTTTAAAGTAGGTAAAACATACCTGAAAATTAGCAGTAACCCACTTTCCCACAGATATTTAAGGACAATGGAAATTAATACTGAAAGACTGACTAAAATAATTGCTGATGCGTTCCTAAAATTCTCTCTTCTCCCAAGATGATCCATTGAACTGAGCGGACAGCTTGTCAACACAGTAATTAACTAAAGAAAATAGAGCAGTAGGCAAACACAAATTGCTGTGCAACGGTACTTCAAAGACATCTATCAGGTGCATTTAAATGATTAGCAACATAACACAATAAATGTTTAGTTGCAGTGAACTGATGGGTGAGAGGTTGTGGAGACTTGCTGAGAGGTTCCACAGGTGGATGAATTAATTTCAGCTTCTGGGGCTCACAGTGTTGCTCTCAGAGTTACCCACAAAAGTACAGCTTAACTCTTGGAAAGTACCTTATGGAAGTGTCAAAAATGCAATGCAGGGAGAGACTTAACCATTGAGCACATCTTTGTTACGCTACTAGAGCGTTTTTTGGGATCATTCAGCGCAGAGATTGTTAGCTGTCAGGCTAATTCTGCGGGTGTGATGGCACACGATTTAGAGTGTGCATCAGGGTGCCTTTGCATTTTGTCTAGTCCTGAGAAGAGATCTACTTCTGCCTTCAGAAGATTGTGCAGATCTATCCAGACAGAATCAAGGATGTATGTCCATTTTTCCATTCCACGTAATGCTTCTCAGTGCATAACCCTATAAGCTTACTGCTAATTAGTCAAAAAATAATGTAGACTAATTGCGTACGTTAGGGTTTGGGTTCATAAGCATGTGTTGACTGCTTTGTGTTTGTCTGACACTACAAAGCAGCTTTAATCCAGTGCAACAGTTTTGGACAGTGCCTACCCCAACGAGGTTCCCTTTCACTTTGGTTTCCCAGATCCTTCTGTAAGAGACAAGATCTCTTAACAGCTGACTGTGCCGAGTGCTTTGTACTGGTCTGATGAACTGTCTCTGAAATTTGAAATGAACAGAGAAATAGCCATTGATTTTATAAATCTTCATATCACATGAGTTATCATATGGGTTGCTTGCTGTTTTCTGGTTTTGACATTGTTTTTAATAACAGAAGGAATTCCCAGCTGGAGAGTTTAGAAATAATAACGAAACTGTGAACTCATGTCAGTGACTGAAAGGCAAAAAGAACATTGTAAGGATGTTATCTCATACTTCAAATGTTCAACCTAAGAAATTCAGAGATAATGCTACCCTGAAAAACTTGTAATAACCAGAGGAGAAAAGAAGGAAATCAAGTCAGAAGGTAGCCTTAACGACTTTAAGACAACCTTATCTCTTTCCCTCAGTGGCAACACAAAGAAGAGGAAAGAGAAAGAAGCAGAAATTAGAAAAAATAATATTTGAACATAGTTGTGGGCAAAAACCATGCTTATGTTCTAGTTATAAACACAGGAGGATTTCAGTTTTAGTATATTTATTTGTCTATGACCTATTACAGAAAAAAATAAGAAAGGGAGGCCAGAAAGTACCTGAGAAGGTATGAGTTCTTTGAATAATGAGGATTGAGGTGACTGCATGAACAATAAAACTCTCCAAAACATGTTCTGCTAAAACATCTTGCAGTGAAACTAGAGAATTCTTGTTTTCTTTGGAATAAGAATTAAATCAGCGTCTGCTCCAAATTGGAGAAAGTTGCAGAGAATTGACAGAAAGTATCAGATGGAGCCCCTCAAATAGTACTGTAAATAGGAGCTAGTAAAATCCATGACTTCAGGATTAATTTGGCTGCAGAAGTCAGATGAAATACTATACTTAAAATAATGTGAATATGTGTGAAATAACAACAACCACAGCAAAATTATTGTTACCTGTAACAGCTGTCCTAATTCTTGCAGATCCTTTCAGTACAGAACAGGATATGAAAAAAATGTTGTGTAAAAGTCTGACTTCAGAAGAATGAATCATTCTTCTTCAGGATTCAGGTTGAGACTTCCACTAGGAGTATATCTTCTGCTGGATTTTGAAAGCAGGCTTCCCACTTTACAAATAAACTGGAGAGAAAACAATAAAGCGCCTACAAAAGATAAATACCAATACCTGCCCATGAGGCCACAAAGGACTTATATACCTGATATCCCATGGCATAAAAAGGCAGCAAAAGCTCTTTGTCTTTCAGTGTCTTCCAGCTTTATATTCTGAGGGAATGGAAGTCATTCAAAGGAAATCCTAGCTTTTGGAGAGAAATAGTCTGCTTTTTTGTATAGGTTTTAATGATCCCTCATCTCAGCTTTTTGTTGAAAGAATATGGACCTTCCTGATTTTTTTCACAGACCTTGACTTCCTTTGTGGTGAAATTACAGATATTCTTAAAGCCTACAGAAATACATTTCATTGATGAGCACTGTCATCAGGGGTGGCAATATGAGTCATAGTGTGCAAACTGATGGGGGCAATTTCTTTTGCATGAAATAACCTCTTATTTCATGACTCAGAAAGATAGAACCCTCCTAACTTTGAGGCGTGTGCTCAAAGTTGAGACTTCATATTTAGCTTCGATTTTTCTGGTTTGTTTTTTTTTTTCAGCCTCCACTGCTAATTACGTATAGAGAAGAAAAACGACTATTATGCTGTCATGCAAACTTCAAGTGCTCAAAGCTTATAAGCCAACTTCCCTTAAATCGTCATGAAAATGATCTCATTAAAATTCAGAAGATTGACATGGTCTACAATTAAGAAAGACAGAGAGACAAACTTCCCACTTTCTGGTTTATTTGTTTTTTT
>RSEF01000002.1:92138099-92150249 GCA_003993805.1 Himantopus leucocephalus
CTAAACAGCCCCAGCTCCCTCAGCCTCTCCTCATAAGACTTGTAATAGTTACTTAGTAACTTGTAAATAGTTATTTAAAAATTCATATCCCGTACGTTTTAAAAAAATCATTGGAAAACTAACTCTTACTATTTTGAGTTTGGACAAAAAAACCCTGATTCAACGTTACTAGATACTGACTTTCCAGATTAACATAACATTTTCGTAACTATATACCTTAGTTATAACACCAACTGAATGTATTATTATTGAGTAGAAAATGTGTTGCATCTATGAAAACAATCTTATTTCAAAGTTGCAATCACACATCTCAGAAGTAACATACTTACATAAGGAACTAAGAAGGTTCTTATCTTTGAATGGGAAATACAAATTTAAAAGTAATTGAAGTAAATTACCTATCCGATTTGGTGTTATTCCTAAAGTTCTTAAAACAAGAAAAATAAAATACTGGCACAACTTGTTACTTTCCACAGGGAAATCACTCCTAACTTCTGAAAAAAAATTAAACATGGAAAAGCATTCTTTCACAAGGCTTCTAAATATCAGGATCTTTCCAAAAAATAATTATTTTGCATACACTAAAAACCAATCTTCTCTATACTAACTGATATATTAGATTCAGTTATATTGACTTTTTACATTTAAAATGTATGTTTTTCTTTTTGATCTATTCTCCTTAAATTTGTTATGTACGTTACTTACAACTTACAAGAAATAGATCTAGAAAAACAATAGAAAAAAAACATTAAAAACTAAGACCTATATACATTTTTCAAGATACAGAAAAATAAACATAGAACAAATTTTTAAAACAAATCAGTTTAAAATGTGTATCTAGAATATGTGTAAACTGCTGTTTTCTCCAGTCAAGCCTGCAAATTTACTTACACATTTTTCCAAAGAGTCTGAATAGTTCAATTAATAAAATACCTGATCAAAACAACATGCATGTACTATAACATTTTCTGGACATAACAGTATGAAAATAAATGTAAGCATCTTATGGACACTGACCAAATGTAACAATAAATCTTAAACAGTAGAACCATATTGCCTTTATCAACAGTAAGTATTACTGTACTAATAAAGAATTTTAATCCATATTCATGTGTTTCTCATCTAAAACTGAAATACATATTTATCATAAACCACATTTGTTATGTGATTTTTTTTTTTACTCCGAAGGACATATTTCTAGGAGAAGGCACAATTTAAAGTTCTTCAAACATTTAAGATACTTACTTGTGCATATGTATTGAAGTTTTGTCTGTTATCTTCTTCCCAGCTACGTTCTGAAAGCTTTTTATGCTGTGCAGGTCCAAATATTTTTGTACTTCTTGCATCAGTACCTTTTCTGACATCACACAAAAAATGTTTCTATTGAAAGTCAACCACAGGAGAAATATAATTGGGAGTTGAGTCCTTTCCATCTCCATTCAAATAGATATCATTCTGCTAAATGTTTTCAGAATTAAGATCTTGAAGTCTGGACTTAAATAAAGAGAAGAAAGAGAGAGCACATCTCATTTTAGCAAGTTACTGATACAATAATAATATCATAATGTTTCCAAGACTTCCTAAATTTCCACTGAAGGAAGCCTTGAAAATTGAATTTCCCTGTCTTTTCACCTTTTGTTCTGAAAATATACTGACTTTATGTCTACCTGTTCTCTAAATCCTTGATGATTGTATCATCTTTTCCCTATCTCTAACAGGGCTGCCCTTCTTCACAGTTCTCCCTATGCACACTCTTTCCCCTCCCATCTTCCTAACTTAACCTCATAGTCAAAGGTAGCATGGCTTGTTAGGTTATAAAATATATATCATAGAAATACAGGTATATCTCATACTGCAGAACATACCCTCTTAGAAAGAAAAGATTATGAAACCTCACTCTGGCTGCTCCAGGTGTGAAGCACGTTTCTTTGAACTTCTCTCTTCACTATTAACAGAAATTGTTGTGAATGTCAGGGGAAAAAAAAAAAGAACCAAAACACAAGAAACACACACACACGAAACACAAAAAACCCCCAAACAAACAAATACAAAAAGATGATGTTCTGCTGTACACATTTCTCCCCTGGGGAGAAGATACAGGAATGCAGAATCTAAGATATGTTTTAGTCATTTTGATGAGTGGACACCATAGGAGGTACACAGATAATGATGTGACAAATTTTAAACACAGCAAATTTAAAGTAGAGGGGGTTAAACTGTCTCTTCATCTTTTGAGTGCTGCCTGGGAAGAAGCTTCCCACAGTCCTTTTAATTTTACCTACACATGCATTTTTATGAATAATGTTCATTATTTTGTGAATTATTTTATGACTAACAATTATTTTAAGAATAACTGGTGAGAAAGTTTCAATGAAGAAATTTTGCTCAATGAAAGAGCAATCTTGAAAAGATGTGTAATAATGTCTGCTTATGAATAAATCTGAAATACAGAACAGAATCATAGAACAGCCTGAGTTGGAAGGAACACATGAAGATCATCGAATCCAACTCCTGACTCCACACAGGGCAAGTTAAACCATATATGTAAGAGCATTGTCCAAACATTTCTTGAACACTGACTTGGTGCCATGAGCACTTCCATGGGGAGATTGTTCCAATGCTTGAACGCCTTCTCAGAACATTTTCCTAATATCCAGTCTGAGCTTTCCCTGACACAGTTTTAAGCTATTCCCTCGCATCCTGTCACTGGAAAGCAGAGAGAAGAAGAAATCAGCACTGACTTCTCTGCTCCCCGTCATGTTGAAGTTGCAGAGAGCAATGTCTAAATACTGTGACCTATTTCTGTTTTTTTCCACAAATTCTACTTACTTTTATTCCAAACTGCGGAAGGTCAGAATCACTCTAACTTGCAGAGCACTACTATGATTTCTAATGTTGCTTTTTAGACAGATACACGTTGTCCGGTTACTGAATGAAACTGACATCCTGAAAGAATAAGAAATAGAGAGCAGAAGGGTCATATTTTCCTGCATTAATCAACTATTGAATAAATAAGTAGTTGATAAAATCCTTTTAAATATCTCAGGGTTTTATCTGTTTTGCAAAAGCTTACTAACAGTTAATTTAGCTCTGGACACTACCAAGATATTTTGTTTTTATAAACTATGACGCTCTTTGTTTCCCTGTGACAGCCAAGAATAATAATTCATTACTTTGGCTCCAAGATGATTCCAAGCACATAAACATAACTTTAAATCAAGAACTACATGTCATGCATTTGCCAGCATTAATCTTGGGAATCTCACTTCTTTCTTGAATTTAAAATGCAAAATACTAATTAAAAAGAAACCTTTAAGAATTCAAACAGAATAGGTTCTTAAGTGAAAGAGACATCTCTGAGAAGATCAAAGAGCAGATGAGAAGTAAATGAAAAAAATTAAAATTGTAAAATATGCATTCCATTTTACTAAATTTTCAGTGTAATAATACTAGATTTAGCTTCGGAAATTTTGCATGTGCCTTAACTAGGAAAGTTATTGTTCAGTCGCATTAAAGACTTTTTAATGTGATATGATTGTTCATTACGTGAAACAAAAAGATTTATTGCTTGAATCATCAGCATCTTTAAAGCAAGAGTTTAATAGAAACCATGAAATGATCCTAGGCCACTGTAATAATCAATCATTGAAAATCTGATAAGAAGTGAAACGTTTCCAAGAATTAAAAGATAAGTGGATCAAAATTTTGAGGGATGCTATTTATTTAATAAAAATTTGATTTCTGACACAGTCTGTGAAGGATCATCCACCTTCATAATGAGAACAGGAGCCTTATCCCAAGTCCTCACCCCCAGGAGCAGAGTATTATTGTTACATCCTGAAATGTCTCTTCCCTAAGTCTGGATTTAGATATTTTTAAGTTTGAACAAAAATATGAAGTGAGACACAAGAAGTTTTCAATCACATTAGGCACCACACTAATTAAAATAGCAAGACTAGTCTAGCTTTCCTAATCTATAAGAACAATCACTTGCTTTTCAAGTGAAAAAAAAGTGATTACCAAGTTTTATTCATGTCAGGTTAAGCTGATGTCCCCACCAAAAGTGAGGCCCAATCCTCTTACCAAATCCCCTTACTAACTTCCTCTCTTCTCCTTTGGATGCTGAACTGGAAACATATATTATAAATACTTTTAAGACTGGGTTACTGCACGTCTGCATGAGCGCCAGTACAAGGAAATTAATTTTGATGGAAGTTCAATTTTAACCAAGTCAGTACTTCATCATTTCGTGGAATCAGTCCAGCTGTTTTATACAAAAAATATATTCCCATTATTCCTGTATTTAACTTAACATGTAACAAGAATATTTGCTTAAGGAACAGAGAGAACAAGATTTGAATACAACACAATAAACCATGTGAGATTCCTCACACATACACACTCACATTATTTGTTTCTTCCATATACAGTAGTCCTTACACAGTCTTTATTTATCTTTTTAAACTATGAAGTGAATTGCTTCCAAGTTTTCATAGAATCGTTATGGCTGGAAAAGACCTTTAAGATCATCAAGTCCAACCATTATCTAACTCTACTGGGCCTACTTCTAAACTACGTCCCTGCGCACCATATCTGGATGGCTTTTAAATACAGCCAAGGATGGCAATTCAACCACTTCCCTGGGCAGCATGTTCCAGTCTTTGATAACCCTTTCAGTGTAGAAGTTTTTCCAAATGTCTAACCTAAACCTCCCCTGGCACAACTTGTTGCCATTTCCTCTTGTCCTATCAGCTGTAACTTGTGAGAAGAGACCAACGCCTACCTTTCTACAACCTCCTTTCAAATAGTTGTAGAGAGAAATAAGGTCTCCCCTCAGCCTCCTTTTCTCCGGCATAAACTACTGCAGTTCCCTCAGCCGCTCCTCATAAGACTTATGCTCAAGACCCTTCACCAGCTTCATTGACCTTCTCTGGACACGCTCCAACACCTCAATGTCCTTCTTGAGGTGAGTCCTTCCTAAGAAGAGTCAAAACACCTTTTATCTTTTCCCCTGTATCATCTGTGGAGAATATAAAATGAGTCAGTATTTTCTTAATTAAGAAAAGTACTTCCAAAAAAATCTTTCTAATTGCAGATGAAAGACGACTGTTCGGTAAGAACATGTTCCAGGAACTGAAAAAACATTTACTTTTGTAACGCTTTTGGCAGATGGATAAGATGATGGAAAACTTTTAAGCAAATGATGACTTCCTTGAAGCACAAATTGCTATATTAATTACTACATGAACTGTATACAAGAATTTTCCTTCGTTTTTTTTAAATATTAATTTGCTGATGGGTCCCCAAAGATAGTGGTTTTTTCATTAGTTTCAATTGGTAATACATTATCAAAGCTCAAACCATTTGACTGGAGAAATTTTTTTATACATTCTTAGTGCAATGTGTTTGCACTGTTTGAAAATAAATCAAACAATGCATTTCCCCCCACCTGGATAGTTCCATGAACTGAATTTATGTAGGCATATAGGAAAGCAAACTTTTTTTGGACCAAATTTTCAATTTCTTCTTCTGAAAGAGAACCTATTATATGCTTGGTGATCCACAAGGTGTTTGTCCTGCAAAAATAGACCAACCTATAGCTAAAATGATGTGACATTCAGTCGTAACCAAACCGAAGATGTTTCAAGTGTTATTTCCTCAGAATATACACCAAGATTGTTTTTCTGAGACACTCTCGTTGCATGATGGTTCATGTTTGGTACTTAAAATGAAGAACAGAGAAGATTCTTCATGAACTGCAGTTAGACTGTTTATTGGTATCTTTACTGATCAGTACAAAAATCATTGTTCATTACAGAAAGTGCAAAATCCCTCCTTTTCAGGTGTGTTGATAGGGCAAAATCCCTCCTTTTCAGGTGTGTTGATTTTACCCCAGCCAACAGCCAAGCACGCAGACAGCTGCTCACCCACTCCCTTCACCCCAGAACAACAAGGGGAATGAACAGGAAGAGCAGAAGTGTGAAAACTCATGAGTCAAGTTAAAGACAGTTTTATAAGTGAAGGAAAGGAAGGGGGGGGAAGGGGGGGCAGAGAAAGGAAGGAGGAGGGGGAGGGAAGGAAAGCAAATTGAAGGAAATTGCTCACCACCTCCCACAGGCATACCAATGCCCAGCTATTCTCTGAAAAATATGCACCTTGGAAGCAAAAAATCTCACCTTTTTCTCCCTCTGCCCTAGTTTTTATTGCTGAGCATGATGTTATGTGACATGGAATATCCCTTTGCTCAGTTTAGGTCGGCTGTCCTGGCTGTGTCTCCCCCTTGTGTTCTTGCTCACTCCCAGCCTACTTGGAAGGAGAGTGAGAAAAAGGGAAACCCTTGAAGCTGTGCAAGCACTGTTCAGTAACAGCCAAACACTGGTATGTTATCAACACTATTTTAGCCACAAATCTAAAATACAGCACCTTATGAGCTGCTATGAGGAAGTTAACCCCATCCCAGGCAGACCCAGTACATCAGGAAATAGTTTTGTTAATGGAATTTTGTGACCTTACTCTCACACTCCTGATAAATATAGAGGATATAAGACAAATAACTGAAAAATCATGCTACAAATAATATTTCAGCTCAAGCACTGTTCATCATCATTCTTGCACGGTGGTGATGATATGAACATAAGCTATTTGTTTTGTGTTTCTTCCTTTGGTCCAGCCAGGTTCTTCAGTTTTCAAGCAGTGGTCCTGATGTTTGACCTAAGTTTGCAATCCTTACCCATTCTTTAGTGAGTTCTACCACAGGTGTCTAAACCCTTCCTTCTACCACCTTTCAGCAATACCAAACACATCAGTAGCACACCATGGGCAAGTCCCATAAACACTAAAGTCCTCCTGTATTTGAAGTCTGATGAACCTGTGTAGGAATTCCTACAGAGCTCAGGAAAGACCTTTCTCCAGATGCTGCCAAAATAAGTAGATTTACCACTGTGCTTCCACTGAAACTGAACTTAAGTTAAATGATAACTTATATGCACTGTGTTGCTTCAGAGTGACCTGATTGAGTCACCTGCTGTCTTGTTTCAGAAAGAAAAGGAAATAAGAAATGTCCTTTAAAGTGAGGAATGTATCATCGTGCCAATAAACTAAATAAAGAACTGTTCTTTAGATATAACATGGGTGGTTAACTTAGTAGTGATTGCCTGAAAATCCACCTGAATATGTGCATTTCTAACCTAGGTTCCTTGAAAATGAGTCAATTTTCTGTGAAGTAACTGTTTCCGCTAAGGGAGTGACTGTCTTAAACATGGAAAGAACTGATACCACTAATGGTTATTAACTCATGAAAATGTTTCTTTTTATGAAAGTCTTTGTGAAAACTCTCTACACAATAATAATTTCCTGCACCTTTTCTTCCAGGTTCATATAAAAGAAATGTATATCACTCAATACAGCAGACAGCCCTCCTTTCCTTTTAAAGTCATGGACATTAGGGTAAAGTCATTTGTCTTCTGCTCTCAAGACCGATAGCTCAGGAAATTCTACTTGAACTATTTTCTATTAAAAGATTAAATAAATGAGATAATATCACGGGTATTTGTCATTAGAATTTGCAGTGTTTAGCAAAGTTAATTCTATGTATTGAGTAAATATGAAGCACATCAGCTCCCAGAGACATCATATACTTAGAACCATGTGTGGTGAACGCGTGACTTAAGCTTGGTGTATGTACATTATGACACCAAAAAGAGAAACTAGTGTGTATCCTCGAAAAAAAAGTCTTGTCTGAAATAGCTGAACAACTGCATTATTTCCTAAGAACATCTGCTATATCTCATTTCACAGCGTTCTTCTTTCCTGAGCCACGAATAAAGTAAGTGTAAGACAGCAGTGACTGAAAATTGCAAGAGTAAATAGTGAAACATTGTACTAGCAGATAAGTGTTGTAAAGTGAGGTATAACTGTGACCAGCGTAAGTAGTAAAAGATTTCTTAAAACCATAAATTGTATTAAACTAAGATAATAGTGTATGGAGGTATCTTTAAAAGATACATGCAGGCAATACAGTGATTATGGGCTTTCAGCAGCATAAGTAGATGAAAGCTCATTTAATGACAATGAAGAAGACAAACTATGGAAAGAGGTTATAATTGCAGCTCTTCCAGGCTTGTTACACTTGTATATCACTGTCAAATTTGCTACCTGCAGTTTTACTGTCAGGAATACATTTCCTCGGATTTTAATGCATCGCTTAAGTTTTATACTTTCACAAATGTTCACAATAAGACATTACATTTGATAGAGAATAAATATTATCTATTTTTTATTACATTTCCCACCACTTTTCACTCGTTTACTCCAGTTAGGGTTGCTCTTGCCCACTATAATAAAGTCTGCTTGGATACCTCCTTGTACTAATTAGGTTGAATATTTCTCAAACCTCAGATATACCTTATTGCGTCAGCTCTGAGGTGCTACTCCACATAGTAGCATTCTCCATAATATGAATAAAGTTATCAGGATCTAAAACCTCCAAAACAATCTGAGACTTTTTCAGATACTGTCCCACTAGTCATTTCCTGCCTGCATTCATAAATATTGCTTTATGTGCCCATTGGATGTCAGGTAATATTGAAAGTAAGTAATTAGTAGCACAGTCTGGCCACACACTAACATCTCTACAGAGAGCTAATCCTAAATAAAATGAATTGGTGAATCATAAGACCTACACGGTAACGAAGGTTTTATGATGGACATAGGAGTCTACAACAACAAAAAATAAGAACTGTGGTTCAGGTCTTCAACTTCTTTTAGGCTCTAGTGTTTGCTAACAGATTTCTATTGATCTCTCACTGAGGATCAGATAATGAAATACATCCCAAGCAGTGACTACCAAGCAGTTTGATGAAGTACACGTTGGCCCATGGCATAATTTGTCTGGATGGCAGCAGAACGGATCTTGATGCCAATTTGTAAAATGTACCAGAAGCTTTGGCATCTGTTCAGACCTGTAGTTATGCAAACAGCACAGGGAGTCTGCAGAGTGCTGTGAGAAGTCAAGAAAAGAAGATTGCAAACTGAATGGTCTGCTTGCCTCCCTACCCTTCTTTCACTAGGAGTCAGGACATAGGTTATATGTCTCTGCCAACCATTTATCTAGGCTGAGGAGTAGAAGACGTGAGTGAGTATAACTTGGACTTGCTGGACTTTTGCTGCTGCTGGGATAATAGCCTGAGAACTGACAGGGGATAGACCTGCTAGATACAGCAGGACAGCCTGAGCCAACATCCGAGCTACAGAGCTAGGATCCAAAGCTGCCAAAACCCATATCCGTATGACGAGGTCTTGCTAAAATAACAATTAGAAAGTCATATAGGATGTCTTAAGTGCCATATCTTTAATAAAATCCTCTGAGGTGTACAAAGACCACTTTTGCTCTGGGGACTGAAACCCCTGAATTCTCTGGAGAAGGTTGTACAAACAACACATTGGTACTGTGGTATCCCAATTATCCAGTAGCTCAAGTATAAATTAATACATTAAATAGTCACAAGAACAGGAACATGAAAGTCCTAGTCCCCTTCCCTAGGTGAATGTACCAATTACTAGGTGCATTCTTGTTCTTGATAGTTCTTGGACTTGATTAGTCTGTGCAGAAAAAAGTCATTTCCTCATGAAGAACAGATAAATACCCACCACTGCCCCAGAATATCATTTAACTTGACATGAGAGTTCTTCCCTGTAAGTAGGCGATATGGGATCAAAGTTTGGGAAAGTAAGCCTGCATGTTTCAAAAGTGGGGTAACTAATAAGGGAATAGTGCAGGGAATTTTGGGGTTTGGGTTTTTTTAATCAATTCATTGTTTTGCTGTGAAACCAAAGCAGTAGTTGTATTCTGGGACTATAGGTCACGGGAGTTCTTGGAGTTTGGCAATCCATTTTGTATTGAGGACTGGAAAGTGTATAAGCCTCACTAAGATTTTTGTTCTTAATTAGTCAGGTTTAGTTAGATTTTAGCTACATTTTGAATGAAGCCTCGTACTCTCCTTATTTGTAATACTTAATATTTTTCTTTACATATCCATCATTTATCCTTTTCCTTTCTTATCCATTTTCCTGTTATAAGACTTTACACTTTGGATATAAGATTTCCTGTTATAAGACTTTAGACCTACTCTGTATGTTCTGAACACAATAGCACCAAAATACTCTTGACTTAGAAGTTATTTTATCTAAGAGTCTTTCACTCTATCAGGACCAGAATTCTTTTGCCCGCCCATCTTTCCAACACTCCAAATAAACTATACTTCCCCCTGCATTTAGTTTTTACCTCTTGGTAAAACTTAGTCTTCACAGTACTCTATTCTGTATAGAGTAATCTAAGGCAGACAAAATCCACATTTCTAACACATAAAAAAAGGAAGAACAACTTTAAAATTTATCAAAATGCAAAAAACAAACCCTCCTTCCTTTAGAACTTTGGGCCTACCTTGCAGAAAAGTATGTAAACCATGCAATTTTCGTTTCATTTACTTCTATTTCCATTCAGGACAGCACCATCATCTGTGAAATCTGTCAAATACAAATAAAATTACATCTGAATATTTTTTTTTTTCCCCCATATTGAGTACACTATGTGTGTCATTAACTGCTGTGTATGATCAACCATACCAGCAATTGGTAACTATTCCTTCATATGAGGTAAGAAGCACCAGGGTACTTTATATCATTGATGTCAATGACTAGCTCGGCTTCCTCTATCTGTAATTCTGTCAGCTGTGTCATCTCAGGTTTTGAATAAAGCCTCAGCTATAATTAACTGGCTTCCTAGGGTGAAATCAGAGTTTTAGTCAATATTGCTTAAGTTTAAACAATAGCTCTTGAATTCTGCGTAGCACCTGCTGCTGTTTCGTCTTTGAAATGCTTAACAAAGGTGCTCAGTCTCTTTCAACAGCCGTTACCGTGAAAAGCCAACGTAGGTGGTAGCCTGTATTATCACATTCCAGTTAATTGCCTTTTTGTACGCAATTTTCCTCCTAGCCGTTTAGCATGCAATTATTATTAAACCATTGCATTCTGATAGCACCCAGATGCTCAAGTTGAAATCACAGGCCCTTTTGTTAAGATACTGTAGAAAGTATTCTTAAACTAATTTCTGTCCTCAAGAGTTAAGAGTCTAAACACACAAAGCAGACAAACTCACATAAATGGAAAAACCTTCTCTTCTGTGTGAGAATAATCATGACAAATGTGTTTGTTAACAATCGCAATGCTCAGCAGTAACTCCTTTCAGTATTCATTCCTAAATCCTGACGTTACTAATGAGAATATTTTAACGACAGTTAATGAGAATTTTGCAACTAACTTCAAAGAGATTGGGATTTCATCTTATTAACCCAGATCTTTTAGAAATCTGATGTGTGTGATGATTATATTTTAAATGCTGATTGTAATTGTCCTAAAGCATTGTTTCATGGACTTTATAGAAAAACTCCCAGTCAGTGGCTATAATCCAAATTCTTCATTTCTTTTCTTCTTCCCATCTTTTTTTCTGTGGCATGGCTTTTGATGAAACATAACACTAACTAAATCACTTTAAGAATTACCCTTAAAAGCAGAGTAGGTTATGTTGTCAAGCTCCATAGAATAATACAATTGCTTAGGTTGGAAAAGACCTTTAAGATCATGGAGTAGAACCATTAACCTAGTACTGCTCAGTTACCACTAAACCATGACATTAAGTGCCACATCTACATGTCTTTTAAATACCTCCAGGGGTGGCGACTCAACCACTTCCCTGGGCAGCCTGTTCCAATGCTTGACAACCCTTGCGGTGGAAAAATTTTTCCAAATATCTAATCTAAACCTCCCCTGGCACAACTTAAGTCCATTTCCTCTTGTCCTATTGCTTGTCACTTGGGAGGAGACACCGACACCCACCCTGCTACAACCTCCTCTCAGGTAGTTGTAGAGAGCGATAAGGTCTCCCCTCAGCCTCCTTTTCTCCAGGCTAAGCAACCCCAGTTCCCTCAGCCGCTCCTCATAAGATTTTTTTCTCAAGTCCCTTCATCAGCTTTGTTGTCCTTCTCTGGACACAGTCCAACACCTCCATGTCTTTCTTGTAGTGAGGGGCACAAAACTGAACACAGCATTCAAGGTGGGGCCTCACCAGTGCCGAGTACAGGGGCACAATCACTG
>RSEF01000002.1:92151249-92167928 GCA_003993805.1 Himantopus leucocephalus
TGTTATTAAGCACCAACTTAGCTACCAAAGGGAGGTCCAGAAAGTATTCTTGTGAGGAAAGAAATTTAGGCTGGTACCTCTTTTTGACTTTAGAAGGCTACCTGCTAGAAAAATTGCTTGCTACCATCTTCTTCAGATGAAGAAAGATTATGTGTTTCTTCTCAGAGTCTCAAGTCTGACTTGTATGTGTTTTCCCCTTTCTGAGGGCACCCAAATCCTCCATGCCCCCTTCACAAGAGCCCTCTGCACCTGCAAAAGGGCTTTTTAGCGCTAAAACCTTCCTCATTCTCCCAGGAATGTAATGTTGCCAGTGATAATGATTGTCTATGCTACAACAGAGCCTTAGCTCGTAGCTTGTAAAATATGTTCGGCTATAAAGTGAAGGAAGGTACCCAGACCTTGTTTGAAACAGATGTACATGCTGCAAGCACCACAGCTCAGAATAATATGGGAGATAAAAAATAATAATTTGTTACTCTATCCAGAAACATTACAACTTTACGTACAGATTTTTCAGCTTAAATGCGTGTTTTAGATTCCTAATATCACAGGCATTTATTCCATCTGTTCTTATGGAACTAGCTGATCGTTTTCAATTGAGCTGCAGCTTTTCTACCTATTCATTGCAGCATTTGATTGCAAAAAGCTTCCTGTACTGAGGAAAATGTCTGCAATACGCCAGTCACAGCATATCTCATTGTGCGGCACAATATGCTTTCAAAAAGCTGATAAAAAATGTGCGTTCATCACTATCTTGTCACAACAATTAAGTCACTACCCAGAAATCCTATTTAGCTAAATATTCTGTTGTAATATCTAATATGCAGAGTCAATGCAAGTCATCAATCCTGCATCATATTCCAGTCCAATCTTCTAGTCAGAGGACTTCATCTGTATCAGTTATCAAAAATGAAATTTTCTTAAACAGAGGACAGACGTATGGCACTTAGTATTCCAGACTGNCTTCATCTGTATCAGTTATCAAAAATGAAATTTTCTTAAACAGAGGACAGACGTATGGCACTTAGTATTCCAGACTGGATTTTGGTTCAGAATAATTTTGTGAACCAAAATAATTTTGCTTTTCTTTGACTTTATACAACTGGATCAAGGTAGAAAGCTGTTTTGTCAATACCTGCAAAAGTTACAGAACATAATAAATTTGTTTAAATATTTAATTTATATAACTGATTTATTGAAGGAGAAACTTAATAACTTGCATTATGGAACCAGGCATTAATTTTTTTACAGACCTATAGTCAAAATAAGGCCAATGAATAGTAACGTTTGAATAAGAGTCTTCAGATAAGGAATCTACTTCTTTTTGTTTAGAAAAAGCTCAAACAATGTCATTCAGTTTGATGAAGAAAGAGCTCTGTACATTCCTGAGTAATGCTTTTAGGCTTGATACAATCCATCTAAAAGCAGGAGATACTTTAATTCTAATTCTAATTTATCCAGTTATGGTTTAGGGTTTTTTTATTAGCACACGTCTAAGGTATTTAAATTATCAAATTAAAAATGCTGATGTTTCTGTCCAAGATGTTCTCTTTGTAAAAATTAAAAAAAAAATACCTTGGAAATACACTGATGATATGTAGTAAGTGAGCTTATTAATAGCAAGCCGGAGGTTTAACACAGAACAGGTAAGACTTTGGATGGCTAGGAACTTTTTTTTCATCCTTGTGACGAAATGGCATTCTTTGCAGCATNTTTTTTTTCATCCTTGTGATGAAATGGCATTCTTTGCAGCATTTTTGTGTAATTATCACGTTAACTAGTTTCTTTGAAGTCAGTCAGGTGCCTAGCTTGAACTCATTTATATTTTTTCTTTTGGGGGCTGTTGGCATGAATAGTATTATGGAGCAGTTAAATAGCAAGACTCATCTACTATCTATCATGTAAATCAGGGAGTTTAAGTGGCTCACACACACTGTGCTATCAAAAGGAAGACAATGGCCCCACCATGACAGCTGAGCTGAGTAAGACAGAGAGGGATGCAATACTTTTTCATTTCAGAAAGGGAAAAATTGCCTTCCAAAATTTTGAGGTCATCTGCAGCCTCATTATCCGACACTTCTGTTCCCTTTTCTTTGTCCATTCATTAAAATGGTTTGCACGGTATTTCTGCTAATTGTGGTCTTGGTTGAGGAAATATAAGTGGGCTTCCAGTAACGATTTCTGTAGAAATAAATGAAGACCAAATAATATTGTCCCTGTCAGGATTCTTTATACATGTCTTTTTCTTTGCTGATCCTACAACTCTGAAGATGAATAATCCTTTTTCCTGGGATTATTCTCATTGACTTCTGTTCAAAATGAAAGAAGATCATTTTCAGGGCTCTTATAGCAAATGTTAAGGTTCTTACCACTATGAAACACAAACTGCAAAGGGAGGAGCTTTATCAGTCCTCGTTACACTGTAGGCTTTATTTTAGTTACACTGAACTTTGTTGTAGCCCAGTGAAAATAGTTCTTTTTAGCATGTTCCCATACTTTAATTCAGATGAGCCAAATTATATTATCTTGTTGGACCTAATCTGCTATTTCTTCTTTTGACTGTGAAAGTTTTTAGAGGGCTTTCATCAACACCTATATGATATTACTGGTGGGGAAAGACACAAGAACTTGAGCAGCAAAACTCATTGAAACTGTGGGGTTGTCATGGAGAGGGCTGGAAGAAAAACCCATCTGAGGGAAGGAAACCTTCATAGCAGAAGGTTACTAGATGGAGATAATTGACAACTTATCCCTGCCTAGCACTTCGAGATATCCACCTCTGGTATTTTTGGAGTCAAATTTTGAAAATGGTGAGAGATCTGACCTAGAATCTCATCATATTTCATTATAAGAAATTTTACTAGTATATCAGTTTAGTTCACTTTAACTGTTTAAACTTAGATTTATCTTCTTTCAAAACCTGAAAATTGAATTCAATGTCTTGCTCATTAATAGTAATATGAAAATTCTCTGAAATCAAGATGGATTTCTATAATCAGATTAATGTGTTGCTTTCTACCTGGTGACTCACTGAGAAGGAAAAACAGGGTTTGGAGTGTTTTAAGGAAGTAACTAAATAAACACATAAGAAGAAAATTCAGTAGCAGAAAAAAAAATCAATATGGCTAAAATTATAATAATGAGGTGTTTTCTTTTAGAGTTTTATATAGATTCAATGTGCTTGGTTATATTATATGGAATGGAACAATAGAGAAAGCTGTGCTAGAGCATTTATTAACAAAAATCGTATATAAAACAAATTATGTGAGTACGGTCAGACTCCTAGAAACTGAAATGATACTATTTCTACTTATACAATTTTTCCCACTATCCCTTCATAAATTACCCATGGAATATACATTTAAGGCTGTTTGACATCAGATTTAAAGGACTAATTTTTGGCTTTTAAACCTAGAGAAGATGGTCTCTTAATCCCTCTGGGAGGAGCTGGAAAAATTTCCAAGGCAATTTTTGTGACTAAAAATTATCAATCAGCTAACACAGAAGTAAATTTTCCGTACTTCCTGGGCTTAATCCTTTCTAGCTTCATACACCACCTTCATTCTCATATGTATGAAGTACCTAGACTACAGGACTACAACATTTTTAGTCTGCCATAACAAAACAAACAATCATCCCCTACTTGTTTTTAAGTTCCAGGCAGAAGACATAAAATGTCCACACCCCAGAAGCACTTTGAGAGTGTTAAAAATGATTCATATGGTCAGAGATGTCAGAAAAGCAACCTTTTCATTGATTTACCAATGAAAGTCAAATAAAATATTTCCAAACTTTATAGCTGGAAATGGAAGATTGCCATAAAATGGCAGGATTGCAAAAATTCATCATGACAGCCCAGTGAGAAAAAATATTTCCTGTATTGTATAAAACTCACAGAATAAATTTATAAAATCAGAATGAATTTATAAACAAAATATAGGGCGAATATCATCTGTGTGNCTCCAGAAAAAAGACGAAATTAAAAATTAACTTTAAATTCTAGAGAACTGAAGTCCTTCAGAGTGCTTGGAAGGCGCTCTCCTCCAAAAACCCTGTTTGTGTAATGAAGAAATCCATGGGCCAGGTTGCAGGATCCTCCCACTGAATCTGATATTTTAAAGAAGACGCTAAATCAGAATTCTGGAATGGCTTTCCTTTGCAAAGACCCCCTCTTAACCACAGAAGGGTGATTAGGCTCTGAACTCAGGAAAATGGGGGGCTATGACTCTGAGCTTACACTTGAAGTAAAAAAATGCATGACTGGCTCAAAACCTGAAAGCTGCACTGAAGGATCAATAAGTGCTGCTATATTAAACAGATAATCAATGCAAAAAATTGTATGCTGCTGATGCAATGATTCAAATACACTAAGAATCTTAAGAGGAATGACCTGTGCACAACCCATTTTATTTAATCAAATCGATTTTCCCTAGATCCAAAGAATAATTCAAAGGTAAAATTCAAGCATAGAGAAGGTGATATCTGTAGGTTCCTTCCAGACCTATTTCTGTATAATTACGCGGGAAGATCTCATATGGTTTGATCCTCCAGAATTCTCTGTCGTGTAAAAATATGTGAAAAAAATATTGGAGGAATTTATTTTGTCCATCACAGGTGTGTTATTTTGGCTCTCGTTAGTCATACTGCAGAAGTAGTCCATAAAATTACTATAGTTAGGGCTACAAATGACAAATATTTCTGGAAAAAAAGGTAAGTATTGATGACATAGTCACATCAGGAGGAATTAAAGTGCTTTAAAATCAATATATTTACTTAGACCTTGTATTTTTTTTTATACATGGCCATGGCTCAGCAATATGTTTCTATGCCTTTGTGAAGATTCCCACTGAAACCAATAGAAGTGTTTATTTGATATGCAATTGGCACATGCTTCGGTGTTTTAAAAACTTAAACCTTATGATCAGCTAGCAGACAGCAGAAGTTGCTCAGTTAGGAACTAGAAAAATTTTAAATGGAAAAATTATTTTAACATGTGTAGGCCAACTGAAACATTGAAACAAGAAGGTATTGAACATGCCATGTCAAAGAAGAGCGAAGGGGAACCATAAAAAGTCAAAAGATCTTAATTCAACAGTTTTGAAATGGAAAGATTTTTGGTTTTGAAATGAGGTTTTGCTTTAAAATAATTTCTATTTAATAAAGATAAGGTTAATACATGTCACTCCACCAAAAAAGTGTAAAAATGTTGTTTGGTTTTCAAATGTGGTTTGACCAATCAACTAAAAAATAAATTATGCCTGTAGCTTTTCTCAGTTCCACACTGGTTCATTCAATTCTTCGAAAGATTGGATCAAGAATAATAATAATAAAAATAAAAAAATAATTGAAATGCTTGACAGATGCATTTTTATGCCTGAAGTCTATTTAAAATCTTGTGGTAACAATATTAACTCTTTAAAGGAGACTGTCATGTTATCATTTTTAAAGAGAGGTTATTTAGAAATGTATCGTTATTTGAAAAAAGCTCTTCATATAATAGCAATATTTTAAATGTATTTAAAAAAGTGAAGTGAGAGGACTGCCTGGATCTTCAAAGTAAATATAAGCTGCCAACGAATGCCTTGATTATGCAGAAAGGTAAGTGTTCAGTATGTTTTGCACATTGGCACTGCTTTTGAATTTATAGGCACAACTCAAAGTTGTACTAATATCTAGTTGTCATGTTGTCAGGTGGACTTTATACAGGAGTTCAACTAATAATACCACAACAGCTTAAACAACACGCAGAATGGGGAGGGAATATTAAGTCACTCTAGTTATACTATAAATTTTGTTGGTGTTCCATGCAGAAAAGTAATTTTCAATTTGAAAACGCCCCTTTAAAAATGTCAACAAAATGGAGCTTGTTGTATTTTTTATTTTTCATATGAAATTCGGGACCTCCTCTACTTATATGCCAAATCCTGATTAAGAGTCTGTTTAATTTATGAAAGTAGATAACATCAGAACCAACTTAAACATATCAATAGGTATTATATAACATTGTCTTAGCACCATAACTTTCTGTCTATTGGGCACTATTTTGTTTGTTTCTGCTACTGTCCTGAAAACTTAAGAAATTTAAGAGCACTATGACATGAAGGAAGAAGATAAAGTCTACCAACTCGTATACTGTTTTAATGAAGTGTAACTTTAGCTTGTGTTTATCTTTTTAAAAAGAAATGTGTAATTAATGCCTTTTTAATTAAAATGAGAAAACATTATCTCACTAACATGTCAATGTTTTACCTTAACAAAGAGCTTGTAGTTAGAAATGATTAAAAACTAATGAATTTGCATGAACACTAACAAAAGATGTTGGAGTGATAAGAAATACTTGTCAGGTGTCAGATTATTGCTAAGGTACACAAAATTACTTTCATAAGAAAGAAATCTTAGGGGTGGAAAAAAATGAAAATCTGTTTTGAAGCTTTGATAATCCAAAATGCCATCCAGCACTGAACAACCTTCAGGTGAAATTTTAACACTTTGAAGCTATGGCTATAGTGATAAAGCAGTTTAGACAGGTAGGAACAAAGCTCTAGAAGAAAGCAGTGGTGCAGAAAAGCTGATAGTCATACTGTAGGTATTTTAGGGCTTTATTTTTATGTCCCAGTAGCTTTAATCTCGTCATATGGACTAAACGTCCATTTGCAGTTGGAAAGAAACCTCTAGTTTGGTTTCATATGAAAGCAACCTAGTTCAATTGTCTTGAGATCATTTCAACATGCGAACCAAGTAAGAGGGGATAGCTGGGTCACTCATTCCTGATTCAGACTAAGTCCATAATGCAGATGAACCCTAAGCTGGTGTCAACATGGTGTTGCGATTGAGCAATGCTGCAGTTCTGTCATGAAGCCCCTGTTCAACCTGGCTTAATGAATATCGTTGATTTGGTTTGCAGAGATCTTTTAGTTCATGTCAGCTGGATTCCTTTTGGAGGAAACTAAACTGTCACCAGATGTGTTCTAAAGAAGACATAAGGGTTAGAACCAATTTGGCTTTTGGACAGCAATGGGGAAAATTTCAACCAGGACACAAGACTACAACTATCCCAAAATAGGAGTGTAGATACTATAGATATACAAGCTTCATTATTTACCTACTTCATATACGGGTCGTCTCCATTCATGTCAACTTCTTAATGTAGACACAATTTAATGCGCAATATATCTATGAATGGTGACACTAATTTATTCTTGAAAGAATCTATGGTTTAATTTTGCTATCAAAACCAGTCTCACCCTAAATTGGGATTACCCCAAATGCCTTTGAAGATTTTTTAATGGTATCCTAAAGGGATGGGAAAGGAAGAGAGAGATTTGTCACCAGAGAGAAGTCAATAGATGGGAGTTTGGGCACTTGCCTGACGGTGAAAAAAGCCCAGTGTTCTGTGAGGTTACAACTGGGATTCAGTAGGAGATGTTTAAGTACTAGTTCATCCGATACTTCTTGCTCCAATTTTAAGTTTTAGAAGTATTATACTGAAATTTCTTGGAGTCCAATTAGAGTCACCAAGTTCCCCCTACTTATGGTTTTGCAGTGTTTTCTTTATAATCCCTTCTACTGCTCCCACTGAGCTCCAGGCATCTGATGATACAGAACAGCTTCATTGTCCTTTCATTTAAGCTAGGTAGCTCAATTCGTTTTTTAGCTTGTCTCTGCACAAAATCTTCTACTTTGATAATTTTTCACTTCCTCTTTGCCTAGATCATAGATATTTTATTATCAGTGGATAAAAGAGAATGGCTGCTCAGCTGGAAATTTGGAAGATGGAGAAACTTGGGATCTACTGAGTTTTGTCTTTGAAATAAAAAGGACACAAGAAGAAGAAACTATTGTGTGTCTGTGTCTGCCTTGCCTAACCTGCACAGACCAAGAATTCAATATGTACCCTTTAGAGACAGGTAGGAAGTTATTTAATATACTTCCTATGGATAACTTACAGCATGGTATAGTAAAACCTTTGGAATACTTTTTTCTGCATTATGCTTGTACATTTCTTTGGTNGTAGGAAGTTATTTAATATACTTCCTATGGATAACTTACAGCATCGTATAGTAAAACCTTTGGAATACTTTTTTCTGGATTATGCTTGTACATTTCTTCGGCGGATTAAGTGTCACAAGCAATGGTCACAGCAGGTGAAACTCTACTGTTGATAATATATGGTGTCTTTTATTTAAAAATGGGAGAAAAAAACCCTTTTGAATGCTGAAGATCGTTTAAAGATCGGTGATAAATAATCACTATACATCCAAAAAAGGAGCTGAGATGTTCCAGATTCAGGCCAATGTTCCAACTATAACATGTTAATAGGTTTAGGCTGATAAGTCACCCAGCTCCTCAGAAATAACAGTAATCTGTATTTGTAGAAATGTTAAGTGCTTTTGCAATAGTACTGAAAAGTATACTATAAGATATCAGGGCTTTCACCTTTTAAAAGCATGATATGCATCATTTGTGCAAGAGGACTTTTGTTTTCTGAGGTGCATTTGACATAAATGACTTAAATTGTGATGTTCTTTTTTAGAGGCTCAAGGTGGGCTTTTACCTTCTTAATGACTATGTACTTTGCTATAAGCAGTGAAACCCTAGCCAGACTATTTCTGGTTTATCTGAATATTTCATATAAAAATTCAGATTAAGTTCTGAGTCTTGACATTACTGCTAAAAGCATTTTGTTTTAGCAAGTTTTTTGGCTGAACGGTACAGAGAAAATAGGGGGAATAAACAGAAAGACACATAGGAAGGCACAATGTGAAAATTAGTGCTCTAAACCAATCTCTGAACCAATACTTCATGACAACTATCTTCACACCCTTGTCTTAATGTGGCAAATATAGTGAAATATCTTCTAAAATGCCTCTAACTGAAAAGACGACTGCAAAATCATGCTGAAAGAAATTTCCTTGGTATTTTCCTGTTGGCCTTAATGAGTATTGCAAATATGCATATTGGATAACACACCAAAAAAAAAGGGTATATTAATCTTGGACCTCAGTTCAATCTGTTAGTGCAACTTGGGGCTTTGTGTATGTGCCAAAAATATTACAGCAATTCACAATTACAGCTATGTAATGACCTAGATAGTGACAGGTGGATCACATTAGTGGGTTCACCAGCTGGAGCAGATGTTCCGTGTTGCCTTACCACTCATTAGAATAATTTATATGTACATAGGTTTGGAGCTTTCAAACTGATGGTACAATAAGTATATGCTGGTAAATCCTATTGCGTTACAGTTATAGTATCTCTGAATATTACAGTGACTAACAATTACACCATGTTGTCCAGTATTGTGCTTCTAAGTTTGAGAACAAATTTCCTTAGTGAATAGGACTCTCTTTCTTAATTTTTCTTAAATTAAAATGTTGAAATGCTTTTCTTGCAAGTTAAAATAAAAATAAACAATTAAAGTTTTTTTAAACTAGATCTCCAAGTGAGAACGGGCTCCTGTTATTTTACCCAGAAATCTTAACCCTACTTATAGTGAATTAGTAGAATGGCTATCCCTGCACAAGAAAACCTTTTCCTTTGAGAAAAACAAATAAAGATATTTCCCTACCATTTTGTAGGGCTTGAGGATTACAGCACGCGTAGACAGAGAACAACAGTTACAGGAAGCAGTCATGCCTACTTTGGCCTATGGTCAAGACACCAGAAAGCAGTGGGAGTCAAAAAGCGAGGTTTCCAGATCACAGACTTTCCTGATGTAACGTGGCAGCTGCTGGCAGAGCCCCTGCTGTCCTGCAGATGGCTGAGGCAGCCGTACCCACCAACAGCAGCCAGGTCCCAGCTCTGACCTCCTCCCTGCTGTGGAGGACTACGCCACCAAGAGCAGTCCTGCTAGCTTCGAATAAAGGTGTCTGGGTTTTGCTGGCACATTAATTCTTGCACGCCGGTGCCATGGAAAGTTGCATCAATGGCTATTTTATAAACCTGCTTTCTGGACTGTTAGCAGAAAACTAAAGGAATTTACCATCCAAAGTTATTGATGGTAATAGCCTTTTTCTAAAAGCAAAAATACTCATCTTGCTTCATACATGGTTGTTCGTCTGTTTGGTTAATGTCAGTTCATGTGATTTGCAGCCTCTTTTTCTTCATGTTTTTCAAACAGAAAGAAATTGCTATCCCATTTTTTTATTTGGAAAAACAGTGCTAACTTTCAGTGATACAGAAGTACTTACAGGTATTTTGTCGGTCTATATGTGACTGAAATAAAACTGGCAATTTTCTTAATCTGGAGTACACGAAACTATGAACATATTGTTAGGTACATAGGCTGGCACTCAAGAGCATTATAAGAAAACAGCAGATGTTAAATTATCATAGACCCAGAGAGATTATGAGTTACACGTCCCTAGGAAGTTTATACAGATAAATCTACAGGGCTTCATAATAAATTGAGCTCATTTAACACTTAAAAAATATTCAATAATGTGTTATTTAGTTCTTACAGCAACTGACTTTGATGATATAATAACTATAAAAGTGAAATCAGTGGTTTCTGTAATTCCAAAGATTATTGTTAAGGGAAAAAAAAAAAAAGCCCTCTGCTTTTACATAAGACTGGCAAGAGCAAGCAGATAGAAAAAATCATAGTCTCCATCTTCCATTATGAGTACTGCAGAGGCTCGTGCTTCTAAAAAGAGCATCCCAGCTGCAGCGTTAGCAAAGGCAGAGCTCTCAGAGTTCTGCAGAGGTCAGTGAAAGCAACTGACAAATTGTGTGCCCCAGCCACCTGAAGATAATGGCTCTATGGCATTTTGTCACCTTTTATGAGCTGAAACTAAATTTTATATACAAAAAGAAAATGTACAAACAGTGTACAAGACAAAGTTAATAGCAATAGTTTCCATGTTTTGAATAATCTTGAGTTATCCAGGAGACTGATTTTGATTTGGTTTCCCAATTTTTCAGGGTATGTTCCTGTCCTGCCATTCCTGGCTCCTCAGGAACAGCTTCATTCTAATAATTATGCAGGGACCTGTTACTCCTCTCCAAAAGACCTGGCCTAATTACAAGTAAGTCCACGTGCCTCTCTCCATTCCTTCTAGATGACAACAATGACCGTGTTGTAAACATTGTTTAGAGGATTTGAAATACCTGTGTGTTAGCTAGTAAGTGAGTGACCACATCCCTTTGAGGATGGACCACAGTAAAGGTGCACTGATTCACAAGCAAGTTACCGTGCATTTCTTGCATTGATTACCCTTTCTGTGGAAAAGCTCCAAATGAGTAAGAGTTCCTTTAGAGTACATAAGGACTTAAGGGATGAAAATGATTCTCAGATCAGGACTTAGCCATATCCACCATGATAAGGTCGTTCACTATTGGTTTGGTACTTGGTTGTTGACCACAGAAGGAAAGGAACAGGCACAGTGGCTGCCATCCAGGAGCTCTGGATATTTTAATAGAAATACTCGTATGCTTATATTTGTTCCAGAGCCTGGGGGTTATTTTGTTTCATGTCATACTTATAACAGAATTTCCTGAGATGGTGCAAGGCCGACCAGAAGAGACAGCAATTTATTGTCTACCTAGCAGACGTACTGTGTTTTTTTAAGATGGTCGAAGACTTTATAGCATTTGGCCATGAAGTTATTGACAACCTTTAAAACAGGAACCTCTACTCCTTTGCAAAGTTGGACTAGGTCAGCTGCAATTCATAAGTTTATTTTCCCCTCACTTAGATCTTCAAGACAAAATAATTCCTTCCAAACCACCCATGGCTCCTCTTACATTTTTTCTTACTGAGATTCTCTGTTCTAGTTTGGGAGTTTTCCTGCCTACAGGACTACAAGAGACCAGTATGTAGAGCTACTGGGTTACAGCTGAGCCCACTAGCTGGATTTGCAGTGATTTGCTGAAACAGTTTTGTGATAGGGACAGTGTTCATATAATGGTGGATGGGCACCCAACATCTGTCTTATTTAAACAGAAAGAAATCTCTTTAGAAAAAAATTTGTAAACACACAGGGATTTTGTGTCTAATGAATTTGTCAAGAACGTACACAGGAAGCTCAGCTGGGAGACAGATAACATTTATGAATGAACAGGAGAAAATACATTGGGAATGAATTGGCAAATATTCAGGTACATGAGCAGAATTTGGATCTACAAAATCCCTATGAACCTGGAGCTCCTGATTTAGTCACCATTGTTCCTAACTGAACAGAGGGAATTTGGTTTCCTTGAGTCTTTTAAGATGGCACTACTGTAAATAAGTGCACTGGATTCTATTTACCTCAATTACCATGTAATGATGACAAAGTTGTAGCCTACCTTAAAGCCAGTGATTATCATGTACATAATTTCTTTTCACATGCTGGCAGAGCCTAGCTCTGGTACACCTACCAAACACTAGATCTCTGCCCAAGAAAATGAACACGGAAATCACCCCCAGACTTGTATAAAAATAATATAGCTGCTTCAAATCCAATACATTTGGGAGCAGAAGAATATGAGAGGTGGGGTTTTGTATGTGCAAAAATTGGAAGAGATTAGAGAGGGTTTAGTGTTTAACACTAGTTCTGTCTCCTACTGAAATGCAGAGGAGAAAAACTGGAATGAGAAAAAGTATTTTATGCCAAAAAAAAAGTCTTTTAAGAATTTACTTATGTAGGATAATGGTATAAAATGCTAAATCATGTTTTATACATTCTGGGCTGATATTTCTGCCTGAGTTCACAACAGTGTTTCGGAACAAATAATTTGTCACAGTGCTATAAAATGTGTTTACAGTATTTTGTAAGCACCTGTGTACCATCTAATATAATATGTAGAGCAGGACTGTTGCTTTTACCTTTTAGATGACACTTGGGAAAATAAGTTTTCTGTTCAATTTGGAGTGTCATGTTTGCTTGGTACAGCCTGAGCTGGGTAAAAGGCTACCACAACAAGCTAACAAGCAATAAAGGTAATGAACGAACAAACCCCCCTTTCTTATCCTGTCTGCTAACTTCTAGACTGAATGTGATTAAACTGACTACTGCCCCCATCCACATTTATACAACATATAGCTCAGTAGTGTAGCACTTTCTCTGCAATTTTTTCCCGATGTCTGCTTGCACTTTATCCTCGCCTGCATTTATTCATTTCCTAAATTGGCCAAGGTAGGCCACCCTACTTGACATCCACTTCATCCTCAGGAGGACCTGATGCTGAAATGTGTGAAGAGAAATTCTGTTCAGAGCTCAGCATACAGTGGATTAAATCGTAAAGACATCCCTCCCAGGTGCATGACCTTCAGCAGGAGCGGCTGCTGCCAGCAGAACTCAATATGTAGCAGCTCGTTTACCAAGGGCTGGGGCATAACTCCTATACGCGCATTGGCAGAATGATGGGAGAGGCTCACCTCAGGAGCTGGAAGGCTTGAGAAAGATGATGAGAAAGGAAAGAAAAGGGCCAGCGCCTGTGAGGCGACAGTTCTAGAATATGTGCATGCTGGCAGGGAACTACTCAGAAGTCCTAGAATTTTAATCAAATCAGAGTTTTACTAGGTAAAATTTGTGAATGTTGAGTGCCCTAGTATAGGGGGAGATCAGCATTGTTTTATGTAGTCTGTCTATGGTTACGTTTCAAAAGCTGGGTCCTCATCTCTCTTGGTGTGTTCTTCTAATAAATGCTTATGTATACTAATTAAATATGTTTGCAGGATGGTTTTTGACTAATAAGTTGCCTTATAGCTTGAGGAATACAAACAAAATTGGTCAAATCAGTTACTCTTCATTTTATTTTCATCCCCAAGGCCTGTTATGGTAGTCTGTATCGTCGGCTTTAAATGGGATCTTTGTCAGTGGGCAAACTGTAGAGTTGACTGTTATTGTAGCCTTGAAGTGAATGTGATTCTTTTAACCTTGGGGATTTTTTCTTTGANTTTTTTTTTTTTTTTGTTTTTTTTTTTTTTTTTTTTTTTTTTTTTTTTTAACCCAATAATCTTAGCGCACTCAATTGTTTTTAACAGTGCTTTACTTTATTTTGAGCATCAATGTATTGTGGAAATGTTTTATTCATGTCTGAGTTATTTTCCTTCTGAAAATGTCAAAAACATTGTAGGCACTTCAAGCTTGGTGCATTCACAGTACTACAAATTGAATCTTCCTCCTGCTATAATTATTACCAGCTGGGTGTTTTTTCCTCCTCCTAATTTATCTAGAAGCATAGGAGAAAAGACAGGCTGGTTTTATAAAGACATAGGATGCCACATAGTTTAGCTACGTCTGTATATGCTTCCTTTTTCTTGCAGGTGCACAGGATCTATCACTGAACACAGACTTCCCGTGTACTTATTTGACCTTCTTAGTTTCCTATCCTTTCAAAAATATTTAACGCTTTGGAGCAATGTTGTGAGGCTAAGAATGCTTTTATGTTAAGTTGAAGAGTTGCTCCTACATCTACAAGAGTCTGTCCTAAATCTTGAAATAGGTTGTGCAGTCAGAGGGAAGATCTTCACTCAGTATGTGCTTCAAGCAGCTGGCACTATTAAGCAACTCACTGTTTTAAGGGTCTTTCTTACCTTCCTTTTAACTTGTGGACAGTTTTATAACATGTTGAGATTCTTATTTATTCCACAGAGAAACAACTTCACCTACCCTCCATGATTTTTAGGGACATTTTGTCCCTTTTCTCCCAGATAAAGGTATAACAGAAAGACAATGTGAAGAGTTTATAAATATCATCATTGTAGAGTGAACATCTATTCATTTTTTTTTTTCAGCATCTCTTTCCAGATGTGTGATACTTGATAACGTGGACAGCTGGAACCTGTCCTTAATGCACCCATCTCCACCTTTTCTTATCTTGATTTTTCTTCTAGATGTAGGAGAAGGAAAAATGGAGGGAAGGACATACAAAAGATTACACTTCGTATGCTGCTGATCAATAAATTCAATGTGCTAAGACAAGGTCCTGCTCACATAAAACTAATTTTGTGGAAGCAGGCTCAGGTCCTCCTCCATTTGTACTGGTTTTCTATGAGCAAACTGAATTTTTCCACCATCTATTATATACTGGAGGGCACATTGTGGTTTTTTGGAAACAACTGAAGAAATTGGTCTCTCCATTTTTTTCGGCCAATTTGTGTGTGACTTATCCAGGTAATCTACAAACCAAAATTAAAGGGGACCAAATGAGGATATTTCTTCTACAGTTGAAAGACAGAAGGTAGAGACATTTCAGCCATATTCTGTTTTGAAAAGATTCTTAATGTTTTCCCTAGGGCTACTATAATTAAAGGCTATTACATGGCAAAGCACTGTAGGCTGCTGGTCTAAGAAAGTTAGAGAGACCATGCCATTACCTAGATAAATAGGTAGGGTAGATTATACAGGTCAACATTCTATGGCTATGGCAGCCATAGTGGGATTACTGTCGATGGCAATACCCCGGGCTGGGACCTGCTGCTATACATAATATGGCTTTTCTGTTTGTAAGCATGCATTTAATCCACTTCTAAATTGTAGTTATCTGAACTGTAAAATTCTTTGAGCTTCTCTGTGTGAAGTCCTAAAGAAATGTGAAATACTATTATTGCAGCAATGCCTGATGATTTTCTTCTCTGGGGTATTAACCACAGGGCTTCCCCTTCTGGGTGTGGATTTGCATATTTAAAAGTACAGCATTTTTTAGTGCAATTCAGGAGACCGTCCTGTAATGAAAAATGTTATAGGGGACATCAATTAGTGAGAAAATGTAGAAAATTAGCTGACATTTCCAATTATAAGATCCTGTTTTCAGTCTGCCTAATACTTTTTTAGGTTTTAAATATTTATAATTTTTCTAGCTACATATCTCTTTCAAGCTGAATAGTTTTAAAAATATCTGTGGATATAATGTCACTGTTTCACTCAAGGTTAGAGAAAAGTGTTGTCTTGCAACATGAAAGAGAAAGCTAATGTTTTTAGGTCCCTAAGTCTCTTGACAACCACCCATCCTGTGAAATATGGATTTGAAATATGTCAAAGAGGGAGTGGAGCAATCAAGTTAGTGAAATGCCTTGAACTGGCACTGAAGTTTGCCCCAATTCAGTTAGGCTGTTAGGCTTTGAAAAATCTTATTTCGTAAATACTCCCTGCAGACCTTGAAAGAGTTAGGCAGCTATGTTCCCTAATTAGTTACTGCATCTTCAGTCAGCACATCTCAGCCAGGGCACTTGGGGCACTCCCTGCGTTGCCATTGCCATGCCTTTCTGTTGTTATCAAACTACCCCTGAAGCCGATAGCAGAAATGCGTGCATCATCTTCTGTAGGCACGCACGAGGATGGAAACCTACCGCCGTTGTCTGTTACGCTCTGCTGAGGCACTTCAGGTTGTTCTATAGCCCTGTGGAGTCCTCATTAGTCACAGTGTTGGCAATTGTTTGCTCCATACTGCTTAAAAGGAAAACACCTGGACTCTTCTACAAAGAAAAGCTACATAAAGAAGTGTTAACTCTGACAAATCAAATGCATAACATAAGGAAATGTGATTAAAAATAAAATCAAGACTGAGTGTGCCTGGATAACCTTTAGCTGCCCCTCACATATGATACCATTTTAATCCCATACTTTCAAATTGTCATTTCATAAGATTTCTGTTTCTTTTAGCATATATAATAAATGATGCTTGCAGATGAATGGTAGTGATATAAGAAATGAGACAAAAATCTGTCATTCCTCTATCTTGTTTACTGCAGA
>RSEF01000002.1:92168928-92179557 GCA_003993805.1 Himantopus leucocephalus
CAAGACTGCTATTGAAAAGTATCTGAAATGGAAATAGTCTGTATTGTTTGATTAACCTAATTTTTACAGATTATAAACGACCTTAAATCAGTTTGCACAGTTTAGGTAAACCAAAAATGGGAGGCATCTAAACAGCAAGCAAAACTTGCAAAATGTTACCCTTGATATGACTTAATGTACATCATTGGCTAACGGAATGTGTCCTGATATTATTTTTTTTTTCTTTCTTCCCGTAGGAATATTCTACAAGGTACTAGTAACTACTTTAGGCAGGTTATAGAACAAGATGGATGAATTGCCAGATTTAGGCTGGAAAATCCTATATAGCAATCAGTCCCTCTTCCTTCTCAACAGCAACTGTCTCCTTTCTAGTTTAGTTATTTAAGAAAAAAAAGTGTTTACATTACTGTAAATCACAGAATTTACATTTAAATTATTTTTAAAATTATTAGAATATTGAATTGTTAAGTTTTCCAAGCAGGTGTGAACTATTTCAGTAACTACTCACTATTACATAGGCAGCATTCAACTATTACCTACACCTTCAGTGTGTATTATACATTAAATCTATATCAGTGAGTTCGTATTGTTTTCTATGATGATCTTAATCTGTGTAAATGTGATCCAGCAGATTTTAGCTTAAAAGTGTTGTATTTTGCCTACCTGCAAGAAAAAATTCTAATTCTACTATCAAATGAAAGTTGATTTAGTAATTTTTCTCAGTATTAGAAAATGCGTATTCTCATCCTATACTGTACAAAATGTACAGAAGGAGCACTGTAAAGGAACNTTTATAAGTAGTCAATGGATAAATAGATTAGGCTATCCTATAGACTAGACATTCTCTTTATACCATGCTGATTAGATGTATTAATATTGAAACTATGTACAAGAATATAGTGAATGGAAATAATTCTCATAAAACGTGCAACAACTATCTGAAATTAATGGCCACAGATTGTAGTACAGGGTTATAAATAGTAATTTAAAAAGACCAGTTATTTTTAGAATATATCACCAAATTTTTTTCAAAAAGAAGGAGCACTGTAAAGGAACGGAAACTTCAAGTTTTAGAGCAAGGATGACTTTAGAGCTTTGTCTGACTTTAGTGACTAGGATGGAAAGTGTTGCTGAGCTGTTCCAGATTACTTCCTGTGAAATAGCCAGTGTTCATTTTCAAGCGCAGTTCCTCTACAAAAGGAATCCTTACTTGACAAGAAATACCAATCTTTGGTCTTAAAAACACAGAAATGGGAGGGACACTTGGAGTTTCTAAGTCCAGTCTCCTTGGTTTTGTTGACAACCCGTGTACATGATTTCCTTCATAACTTTATTATTTAGAATAAGTAAACTTTCCCATTGTACTGTATTTAAATCTTGAAATCTCTTGACAAGATAAATATATGCACCAGTAAGAGGAGGACCATGTAGGGTTACCTTGAAGGTCAGCTAGAGCTATATTCATTATAACTCTCAGCCAGCCAGTAGTCTGATAGCTGTTAGCAATTAGCAAATACTACCAGAAAAAAAATCCTATAATTATCTTGTGTTTCACATGGTATTTATACTCACAAATTACTAACCGAGCAGCACTCCAACACTGCAAAATTTGCTGTTGTGAGACATCACAATTGGTTCCTTCTTGACTAGACATTTTCCTCTACCCCTCAAACTCCTAAAGCTGAATGCTTTTCATGCATTACATGAGCAGTGTTATATAGCCACTTGTCCCTGCTGTATACTTCGAATACTGGTCTACCCTCGGGCTTTTTCACAGGCAAACTGAAGGTGAAATGCATGGGTTTATTCCAATAACTGCTATGCAGTGGGTGAAGATAGATGACCATGTTTCAGACTGCTTAACATCTTGGAGCTACACTCCAGTATCCCATCATTGCCTCTCCTCTCCCAGTTATATCCTCCACCACTGTCTTTCCATTGGCTTAACCACATTAACTCACTAGTCTAGAAAAAAAAATAAATTGTTTTTAAAGTTCCAGTGGGCTGGGAGGTTTTATCAGCCTGCAGATGGGTGTGATGAATGATGACACCTGAATGTGTACAGAAAACAGGGTTGAAATTGCTGGCCAAGAGGTGGAGGAAGTCTAGAGAATATGTGGGGAACTGCTCCTGAATTGTTAGATTTGCTCATCAGCCTCCCACAATTTCACACTGAGAGAAGGCAGCCTCAAATGTCTGCTGTGCTATGTGACATAGAAAAAATATTCAGGGAGGTTTGGGTGAGAGTGCTTGCTACCCTTTGACTGTATAGGTAATGGAGCTGAAAACCAACATCAGTCTCAAAATGGTGAACGTACATCTGTGTAGCCAAGAAATATTGTAGCACCTCTTAGTCTACCTTGCTAATCAGATCACATCAGAAGAGTATTTTTGCACTGTTACACAGAAAAAGGAATATATACTCAGAAAAAAAATCTAGCCTTCACAGGATTTGTCTTTTTTTAATTGAAATTTTGGAAATGTACAGAAAATGCACACAATTTTTATACAAATTCAAATATATTTCCTCACTAATTTCCTCTCACCTGTTTTTCTTTCCTATTAGGAGAATACTTTGAGGTTGAAATTAAATTTCCTTTGATTTGATACCTTAGAAAAAGATTATTTTCTGTTTAGCTGAAATTGTAAATTTGGAGCCCATGACATTATGCAATTGTGTAGATACGTAGACCAAGCAGTTTGCTCAGTTAGGAACTTCTCTTCTTTTATACGTCTTTCTTTCCATTGTCTGTAGTGGGATCCTCGATTCCTCCCTTGGGCACTTCACTTACATGCCTAACATTAGGTAGGCCTTAGGCCTTAGGTAGACCTTTGTGTTCAACCTGTGCTTTGACTACCAACTATGGTTATTAAGATTGTATGTTTGAGATACACCCATCACTTTTCCCTTGATTACATCCTCTGGCAATCATTTAAAACAGTTTTATTAAAGCTGTGCTCATAAGTACATATACCCATGGATAAATTATCTTGAACACACTTACAGTACAATTTTTATAATCCTGCGGTTACAGAGTGTAGAAGAGCTATTAAACTCTGTTGTGGACTCAAAAGTACATCTCGGCTTGAAAGGGAACTTACTTAGTTTTACAATACAAGTAAAATGCAGGATTTGGGAACAAAAGATAGAAAAGTAAGCTACAGTCCAGCTTCTGGGGCATATAAAAAGGAGTTGAGAAGGTCTCAAATGTTTAAATCTTCCAGTATGTTGATAGAGCCTGGATATAGCTTTGGCAAACAACAGGAGACAAAAGCAGATATCCAATAGTTAACTAGGATCACAGGTAGTTTCTAAGGTTCGCTAGATCATTGCATAGTTCTTGCATCTTCTGCTTGGTCCTTTGAGTAGAATCAGGCCTGGAGGTACGTTCCTGTGGTCACCAAACAATGCAGATGGGAAGTTAGGGAGCTGAAAAAGGAAGTCACAGTAGGCAACCACTATATGATAAACAAAAAGAAGTACTGAAAATAGGGATATGCATTAAATGCCAACTTCTTTTCCAGATTTAGGGACCTCTCAGTGTTCATGTCCATGAACACACGTCAGAATTAATTTACTGAACCATTTAAAAATATATAGGTAAATAAAATGAGGAAATATGGAATCAAGCAACATTCTTGCCTTCCTCTCCGTTTCATGCAAGAGCACAGTGCGAATCCTCTGCTCAGCCTGAAGAACTTCCAGTGCATTTCTTCTAGCAATGAACTCTTGTAAAACAGCTGAATTAAGTTGTCCTCCTTTGCACAAAATAGTTAAATATTCATCAAGGCCAAAAGCGCAAAAGTCTGCAGTGCACTGAGTCTGGGCACTGCCTTAGGAAGGGAAAAGCTCCTAGAGACAAGGATTACATAAATCGTTGGTCTGTCATTATTAAGTGAATATCTCAGTTCTTGGGCTAGTCAGCTGCGCTCATGTTTGCTTGATCCCTCTGACACTGTTAATATTTAAGTCTTCCATAAAATATTGTGATACTACCACACTCTTCCCCTTGATTTTTTTTCCTAAGTAGCCCACAGACTGCTGGCTAGGCCATTCTCCTGGGCTGTTTGGCTCTTGCATCTTCTAGGTATCTGCTTCCTACCATCAAATGCTTTATAATTAGCCTAGAGTTACTAGATCATCTACCCAGAAAATTGCATTCTATGCCATCTTTGGGCTGATGAAATTCAGATTCTGTGTTTCCCTCCTTAAAATATCCTAACCACAAACCTATAAGCTAAATTAGTGTAGGAATATTTCTTACTTTCACTGATGAAGCTTGCCACTGTACTGAAAGGAGCAGTACATCACATCATGCTGAAAAAACATAGGATAAGAAAAAGATATTTTATTTTGTTTTAGGCACAAAATCAGGAGTAGTTAGGTACTCAACACCAAGGTTTTCATTTTAGCTTATCACTGAGTAGAGCTTAAATAGAAGAGAGTAAATCTTTACTAATTCCTTTACTATTCAGATTTTATGACCGCTCATCATGAAAAACCCTTCTGGTGTTAATGTTTTTGTGATGAATGTATCTGTGGAAATCTGGTAGTAACTTAGCATTCAGAAATGTCCAGTTATTTATTTTTAATGACGAGGTTCTTTTTATTTTAGAAATGCAGACCACAAAAAAAAACAAACCCAAAAGGTAAGGACAAATCTGGACGAGAAAAAAGATGAGAAGAAGCTAGTTAAGAAGAAATTATAACAATTGCATTGAACAAAACCTAATTAAGAGCACAAGTAAAGATGCTGTTCACTGATTCATGTGATGATAATGTAATAACAATCTACTTGTTATATGTAGCCTTATTACTTTATGAAATCTGAATGAAGTTCACAGAAGCTGTTTAAGCTGGTGCAATATTAGCTGAGTCCACTATTTAATTAATTGTTTCATAATAAATGGGCCCCTTGTTTACAGTAATATTTTAATTCTAATTTATCTTCACAATCTAAAAAAGTGTTTAATTGCTTTAATGATATTAGCTGTCTCAGCCTTTATTGCAACACTGGACATAATTACCCTCTTTTAAGGTAATTTATAGACCTCATTAACACTCTTGCCTCTCTGCTGTGATTAAAAATCTCCTAAGAATTGAAATCTCTCTGAACAGTAAGAGAATCGTTGTGATTTATTGTTCGCCGTTGCTGAAATGAGCACAAAGCTGATTTATTATGGCTGATCCCTGCTGAGGTGACTAGAATTGGACTGGGGAAGGGGAAGGCAGGAGCTCTTGGTGCAGCAGTTTACTCCTCTCCGTCACAGAGTTGCAGTTTAATATGGGTCCTGTCATTTGCTTCCACAGGAGCATGAAGAAATCTCTGGTGAGTAAAACCTACAGCAATAACTAGCTTGGAAAATCTCACCTTTGCCAAATAGAAAGCAATTATATTCCTTTATTGGAAATGAAACCTCCTGACAAACTAGCTTAGAGGTCTCAACAAGGTGATATTAGTATAGTTTTTACACACAAAATATTGGCAGTCATAGGAAACCTTGGACTTACTGGTTGGATAGAAGAAGTTGTTTACCTGCCATTTATATTTTGCCTGTTTGTAGAAGGGAATTTATAATTTATTTTTTTTTAAATGCACATAAAACACTACAAAGAAACTGACAGAATAGGTCAAGACTACAGCCTTGTAAAATCTAGCGCCATGTTTACCTTATTGTCTCAGTCACTGTGTAACTCCGAACAGTTTACAGAACGATCTATTCCAAAACACAAATAAAAATAAAGCCAAGGAAGTTACTATTAATCTATTGACATTTGCACACCTGAGGAAACTCCTATCCTGGCTGTTCAGTATACATGAAATTTATGAAGTAAACAGGAGAGCAGGGCACCAGCTTACTCCGCTGAGGGATGGAGATGGCATATACTCTGCTTCAGGCCAATACAGAGATTTTTTCCACAAAATGCAGAGCATCCAGAATAGGAGAAATATGGCCACTGTTTTGCATAGGGTCTTTTCACAAGCTTGAATGCTGCAGATCTGTGGTTGTATGGAAAATACAGACATCGCATCCCCTGAAAGAACTCCGGTATTCTGCTCTTCACAGCTGTGCAAAATGCATGGTTTTAAGAGACGCTGTTAACTTTCTGTAGGAATTGTATTCCTGAAAATGTCTTCCCTTTTTCCATTGTTCTCAACTGACTTAATAAAAGCAGATTATTTCTGCCTAGAAACTCTGTTGTTCCTACAAAGGTAGGAACCTCTGCTTATCTCTTGTCATGGCAGTCATGGCGAGGAGCTCTCATAGACCTCTGGGAAATGCAGGCAAGCACTGAATGGGAGACCTTGTTTCCTATGGGGCATCCACTGCTTTCCATACTTCACAGAATTTAGCTCTACATAGTAAGGAACTCAAAGACTAATTACTCATAAATGACTTCAATTGAATCTTTAGCTGTTCAGACGAATAAACGCTATTCAGCTATAATTTTTAATATGATATTGCATTGATCTTCTTTATGAAAAATAAGTGTTTGATGTACTTCTCTGGAGCTATTTATGAGACTAAACTAATAATTTAAAAATCGTTTTTGAGCACATAGTTGCCTGGTTTTCCTCACTCATTATGAATATGGATATATTTACTCTGCAAAGCAATATACATTGCAAATGAACTATCCAATGGAAAACAGAATTCCAAAGAGGGTAAAAATTAAGATTTTATGATTGCTGATGAAGCACTAATTTGTTGTTGTTGATTAAACTGTCAGGAAATTTATAGTGAGTTCCTATTTTTACGGGACTGATAATTTTAATGCAATGTAAATACTGATATGGTAGAGCATTGCATATTTGTGGGTTGCATATGTATTTCTAAATAAAACGAGCTTCCAAGTAAGAGAAAGCACAGTTCCATTCCATTAAAACTCAGCTCCAGTAAAAAGATTACCGTCGGCAGAGGATTTGCGTGACTAGGTAGAGGGACAGCAGCAGAGGTAGCAATGGTAGCATAGTGTACAGGTAGCAATGGTGTACATAGTGGATTTTGTAAAGCTTTTGCCTGAGGAACTGGTGAAGGGGAATGTGGGATTTGGATCCCCATTTGGATCTCCACATTTGGAGATTTGGAAGACAGGCGTTGGCCTACTTAAAATGACCTCTGGTATGTAATGGCAGTAATGTTATAAATTCCAAATCTGGCCTGGTTAGGGGTAGGAATCACATGAATGAACCGTGCAACTTAANCCCATTTGGATCTCCACATCTGGAGATTTGGAAGACAGGCGTAGGCCTACTTAAAATGACCTCTGGTATGTAATGGCAGTAATGTAATAAATTCCAAATCTGTCCTGGTTAGGGGTAGGAATCACATGAATGAACCGTGCAACTTAACTGGATTCATATATGTAAACCAGCTCCAGATGAGGTATTCACCCACAATCTTAACAACTGTCATGGGGTTTTTTATGCATTTGTATTTATTCCACATGAAGTTTTATCTTTTACTGGGGTCATTTCTGTTACATTTAGACATACATTTTCTATTTCATCAGCATGAAACTCTTTTAACACCAGGAAAAACAGTTTATTTACATGTTATTAAAAGTATCGTGTTTGTTGAATGATTAAATACTTGCTTTATGACATCTTTTATCTTTTGCTATTCATATGTCAATCTGTATCTATACCTATATGTAATATCTGTGACATTAGAGAGAACAGTTTAATGTGTATGGATTTTTTTTTAATGAAATAAACATGCTTAAAGTAAAAGGAGGAAAAAAGTTATGGATTACTTAAACCAAGATGGTTTGGGGCACCAATAAGGACTGTGTGTGGGAAGACTGTAATAGCTGTTCTGATCACCACGATCTAATCTTTCCAAAAGATGGAAATTCAAGTACTCAATACACTGATTACACTGTTTCTCCCAGTAGAAATCTAACTAATTATTTGCTTTACAACAATACATAGGCAATGCAGAAACCTAGTGTTAGATCTGCATTCTACCCTAAAGAGTTTGCAGTCTGAAGAGGATAACTACAGGGGATAGAATCACGGAATCACGGAATTTTTCAGAGTTGGANTACAGGTACGGTCAGCAATGTCAGTGCAGAAATCAGAAACTGAAATGTGTTTTCCCAAATTCTCTTTCAGATGTTCTAAGCACAGAAAATACCTTTATTCTTTGTTCACAGCCCAGACTAACAATTTCAAGCTTAGGATTCTTCTCTTCAACCACTAAATCCTAATTCCTTTTTTAAACCACAATGGATAAATGGTGCTGCTGAACAGTCCCAGTTTCTCCTGAAGTTAATAGGAATAACAGCATTCAGTCCAACAGAAAACTCACGAAGTGTGAAATTCTCAATCTAATTTCAAAAGACCTTCAGAAGGTACACTTAGGCTAGAAAAAATGCTACACCTTTGGATGATTATTCAAGTTCTGCCTGCTACCTGATGAAATCCTGAATGCAATACCCAGAATGTGATTTACTGGAAAAACAAGCCATTTAGGAAAGGACATAAAAGAGAGACAGATAATTAGAGATTTTTGCAACATTTATACAAAGACTACTATTGCTGGGATCAGCATATTTTCTCTAGGTTTAGATGAACCTAAGAAAATCAAACTATTCCAATGTAACTGATACCTATCTGAAGTCTCTTGATCCTAATTCTGATATCGGGCTCACATTCTTTAGTTTATCTTAAGACATTCAACACTGTCGTCAGCTGAAATTTATGAATTCTTTAAAGGTCATTTTAAACCAACAGAAAAGAAATGGTAAAAAATGGAAGAAAAACATGACTTTGAACTTCTTTAAAATACTTAGCTTTAGCAGATAGAAGAACATGTCAAGCCATGGTCAGAAGCCAGTTTCCAAGAGGAATACTTTTATGAAAAGCTCTGCTACACTCTTTTGCTGTTTGCTTTGACAGACTACTTCAAACTATCTCAGGTTAACTCAGGAATATTTTATTCTCTAAGCATATCGTAGTATTCTAAACCTCACCTAACAGTTCAAATCTATGTTTATCTTCTAAGTAGCCAGGCTGACAGCAAATAAGTAGGTGTTAATATGTGCATAAATGCTATCAGCATTGGGGACTGGGAAAGAAAAGGAGCAGGAGCAACACAGTACATTATCTCCCAAGGAGAGTAAGGCTTGCTGATAACTTTTTTTCTGGCCTAGACTGCTTTTCAATCTTTTTCGTTTTGTTTTTTTTTTTTTAGTTGAAAAGTTTGCTTTCTCTAGATTTGTGTTGGCAAAAGAACTGAATACACAATAGCACACAAAAATACCGTTCTGATGAAAGACATTTTTTTGTCACATCAGCATCTGAGCATAGAGTAGCCTTCCATTAAAAGCTCTAATGCACTTTTGAATAAGAATGAACTCATACAACCTGCATACTTCAAAACACACAAAGATAAATTTATAGAAAAAGAAAAGAGCGATTTAATTAGAGAAATAGTAAATGAAGGGCCTTATTCTGGCCATTTTCATAAGTATGTAGTGTTACAACTGCCTGTTTCAGCTTTCAGAGTGGGTGCTTTTTATTTGCAACAGGATGAGCACTTTCTAACTGCTCTATGTTCCTGCCAGTAGCAGTGCAGATGACATAAGTAGCAGTTTGCATTGGAAGAACAGCTTTAGAAACTGTCACCATTCTCTGTCTCTTTGCTTGTTGTTTTTGCAGCCTTTGTACAAGCTCTTGGCTTGAAGCCTACATTTTAACGTACATTGACAAGCTTGGGGATCTTTTTATTTTATCTGCTGCAGCAAAAAAAAAGTGGAAGTGCTGATTTTTGTCAAAACAGGAATCACTGAATAGGCACATCTGAGGTAGGAGAAAAAATATGTGATAAAGAAACAAAGTTGGAGAAGTGGAAAGAAATTAACCTAATTGACCATAATAAGCTTGCTACACTGGACTGCAGGAGAGCAGACTTGAACCTCCTCAGGAATCTGCTTGCTGGAATACAGTGGGATAAAGCCCTGGAAGGAAGAGGGGCCCAAGAAAGCTGGATAGTATTCAAGGACCACCTCCACCAAGCTCAGGAGCACCCGACAAAGAGGAAGTCAGGCAAAAACACAAGGAGGCCTGCATGGATGAACAAGCAGCTCCTGGACAATCTCAAACAGAAAAAGGAAGCCTACATAGGGTGGGAGCAAGGACAGGTAGCCTGGGAGGTATACAGAGAAATTGTATGAGCAGCCAGGGATCAGGTTAGGAAAGCCTAAAGCCCAAACAGAGGTAAATCTGGCCAGGGGCATCAGGGTCAACAAGGAAGACTTCTATAGGCATATCAGTGACAAAAGGAAGACTCACGAAAATGTGGGCTTACTCAGGAAGGAAATGGGAAACCTCGTCACCTGGGACATGGAGAAGGCTGAGGTACTCAACGACATCTTTGCCTCAGTCTTCATTGGTAAGGGCTCTAAGCACACCACCCAAGTCACAGAAGGCAAAGGCAGGGACTGGGAGAATGACGTAGAACCCACTGTAGGAGAAGACCAGGTTTGAGACCAGCTGAGAAACCTGAAGGTGCACAAGTCCATGGGACTTGATGAGATTCATCTGCGGATCCTAAGGGAACTGACAGATGAAGATCCTAAGCCGCTATCCATTATATTTGTGAAGTCGTGGCAGCCTGGTG
>RSEF01000002.1:92179657-92209405 GCA_003993805.1 Himantopus leucocephalus
TCTGTGATTCTATGATTCTATGCACCTGGGTATCTTGAACCTAAACATTAGTCTTTTTCTTCTCATTTAATAGGAATATTTTAAGAACTGGCTTTTCCTCTTTGCATTGGAGAAACAGGGTAGATATCAAAAAGATAAAGGCTCATGAGGTAAAGGTATGTGGATAAAAGGCAATCATTCAAACCTGAGGACCTCTTGCAACAGGGAAATCTGAAGAATAGATAAAGATCTTCTGGTTTGGGAAGTATCTCACGTAGTAATCTTAATTTCTCTATATCTCAGTTTTCTTGCTTTCTCCCTTTTTTTTTAATGCTTATTTAGGCCAAGAAATTCTAATATATTCATATAGTCTGCAACCCTCTCAGTCCCTGATTGTGTGTTTCCATTCTAGTCACTTGTGAAAAATATCTTAAAAAAATAATGGCTAGGTACGTAGGGATGTTGAATTGCTTAAGGTAGAAAATTTTTTGGGAAGCACTAAAAAGTGTTAAATCCAGAAGTGGGATTCAAAACCTTAATTCTATGAGCTATAAATGGTAGAGGAAATACAATGGTCTGCTTGGGAATTATTTAATAAACTAATTATTTGTTACAAACTTGCACACTGAAGTGATTCCCGATAGCTTTTTTTTTCTTCTTTTTTTTCCGGATTTAAGAATTGATTTCTAGAAACATAAAGGAAAAGAAAACCAAACCAAAACTAAGAAAACTTACAGAGAAGATACCAGAGCACCATTCAAAATTTTGAAAAATTGCTTACATCCACCAATAAAATTTAAGTCTACAATCGGAACATTTTTTAACATAAAGTCAATGAAGTTTGTGGGTCCTTAGATGTTTTTCAGGGTATATGGCAACGGTTCCTTAGTTTTTTGAGTGGTAAGATATCAAGGGAATATTGCTGGCCTCAGTTCAGATAACTATGGTGGCTTCCTCTGCCTTGTAGGTGGGAAAGCATTTTCCGTTTCAAGTCAGAGCAGCCGGGCAGTACCATTCTCTGTTTCCAAAGATCCTACAAGTACAGGAAATGTCTGCCTGCTTCAGAATGAAATTTTCGTTGTTTCATTACGCAGACTTTTATTTGCTTGTAGACAACATATACACAGATATACAGACTTATATGCAAAATATGTTCTTTTTGTCAGTGAGTGGATAGTAAATTGCAATGCCATCAGTGTTACTGAATAGTCCAGTCAATTTCATTCCTGTTCTACCTTTCAAATTCCTTGTCAGGTATGCTTAGGAGTGTGTCCTATTCCATGCAATGTTTTATAGCTGTCATGAACTTATCCTGACTTTTTCACATTATTGAGGGAATTAATTGGAACATCTATAGTTCTCTGATGAGGCACAAACACTTCTGAGTGATGTGTGGAGAGGAAAGCACAATAAATTCTCATTATAGAAAAATGCCCTATAATGCACCCGAGCAAAAATAAACTGGAACATAATTCTACAACAGAAATTGACAGTCTCTGTTGGTTTCAATGAGCTTTGAATCAGTTGCAGAGATAAAATCTACAGCATAATTGCAAGTGGAGTTAGGACTTCATCAAATGTGCCACTGCTACTGCTGTGAGTTGCAAGCATGCCCCCATATCATAATACACCTGTGGTAAGAAGTGAAAAACAAGGAAACTTAAGGGGGGAAGAAATCTAATGAGAAAAGAAAATTAGAAATAATAACAAAATGCCATGAGGGTTTCCTGCTGATAACTTTGAGCCTTGAAAGAGGAGGGATCAGGGATACAAATTGTTTTGTGACATGGCTGGACTGATAATATATGAAACATCTAAGCTCTTACTTGCCACTTACGTGCTGAAAGATGGGAACATTTGCTAATACAAATGGTGAAGGCATGGGTATGAAACTGCTTCAAATGGCTTAAGAGTAGATGCAGCCTAGTTAGTTTCTTTGCTGTAAAAAATTAAAAGGCTATTAGGAATCAATCTGACAGATAACTCTCTGCAGATTGAAATTTACATCAGTTCCATGAACAAGAAAAGAACAAGGGTCAGAGAGATCCAAAGTAAATTACAAACTAGGAAAGACTGCTGAAAGTACTGTTCATGAAAGTGTTCTTCATGGTGGAAGAACTTCAAAGGTGAAAATAAAGGGCCTTCTGAGGTGAATCAAGGACCATGCTCTGGAAGGGAGGAGGCCATCATTTGGTGGGCATAACTAGAGTGAGCTCGAGCTGCCAGATAAAGCCTATGTCTCATGGGGTGAAACCACAAGATTTTGTGACAATTTTAAAAAAATATTATTCCAAAATTTGGAAAAAGAACCAGAAGTCCTTGCAGAACAAATGGACTTTTAGGTTTGTGCAGCTGCCACTTAAGAAACAATAATAAGTAAATCTCAGCAGGCATAGAAAAGAGGGATGGTTGCCAAGCTGAGCTGCAGGAGGTTGATCCAGATGGTAGAATTAAAGCTGATTCCTAAGCTCCTTTTGTTCATCTTACCTCTTTAGTATTCGCTCACTGAGTTCAGTGGGTATTACCCATTTCTTCTTCACTAGCATTACTCTATGTGCTGTCATGGCTCTGTAACAAGCTACAGCCTGGCAGGTGGTAACCTCTGGGAACTTCAAGTGCTGGGCATGAGATGACAGGGACAGTTAGCTGAAACTGGGCTTGGGAGAAGAGATTATAGAAGTCTACGCCCAGGCAGTAGTTTGTCAGATATTTTTGATCATTCTTTACCATTTCTACGATGATATCTGATACGCTTAACCCTGCCTTGTGATTTTTCTTTCATGAAGAATATCTCTTTTTCAGCTGCAAACCCTGATCTCTGTCCTCAGATCCTACTTTACACTCCCAGTACTGCCACCAGAGCAGTGATGGCACTCCTGCACTGACCCCAAGTCAAATCCATCACTGCTTGATTGAGTTCGTGTTCCTTCTACAACTGATCAATGCATGTACCATGTTGATTTGGTGATGAAAACATTTTCCACAAGACTTTTCTTCTAGATTTTCATTTTTTTGTTCTCCTGGTTTTCTTTTGGAATATTACTGTACAGTTACACAGTCATCAGTGTGAAAGCTAATGATGTTTTTTTTCTCGACGTAGGCAGGGTATAAATAATGAAATAACTGCAGTCACTAAAATTAATACATATGAAGGAATGGGAAAGTGGAAATCTCTTATGCTCAGAATTCAGAATATTTTCTGGCCACAGAATTTTTCTCTTATTTTTCTAGAATTGAGTATTGGGACAGCTGAACTTTGGTGTGAAAGGAAAAGGCCATGAAGGCAACTTTGAAAATATAATTGCAAGTGGGTATAAAGATGCTGTTCTTAGCTTGCTGATGGTGTGAAATAAAAGATAATCCAAATCTATTTTATTAAGTTGTTGGTTTGAAAACCTAATGATGATAAACTAAATGCCAGTGGCACTTCTGATTACACTAATGACAGTTCTAGCAGAAACATCCATCAATGACAATTATTCCAGCTGCCTCCCATTCTTCCCAAGCATCAGAATCCCCACCTATCTCTTATTTAGACATCAGTAACTCCAGCTTTCTTCTGACAGTTCTGTGATAAAAAACATAGCCTAGCGATGACTATTAGCCTGCATCACCATAGGTTTATTTCAAGCTAAAACATAATCTGACATCATATAAATGTGTATAAAGTTTATTGAAATTAATTGTCTGTGCTTTAGTACAATAGAGTGTAGATTAGGTCCAAAAAAATATACTTAGAGATTGGGATATATATTCTGCACAGTACTAGTATGAAAGCATCCCGGTGCCTGATCTTTTTTCTACCCAGCTCTTTGACTTGAATTAAAAAAAGAACTTCTAAAATATATTTACTTTTCTGCCTTCCTGTCCATAACTCAAATAAATATTGAATGTCCATTTGGGTGCCAAAGAGCAAAGACTCACATTATACATAAGTAAAATCCAAATACTTTGAGAAAGACTAGAGAATTTTCATTCGTGCAGAAAAAAACATAGCACTCTCACGTGTACATTTGCAAATTTCACATATAATATTCTTAACACCCTTTCTGCTGCTGTGAGAGACCACTATAAAAGGATTATTCATTTTATTCTGTCAATTTTGCTATTGTTCCAGTAAGTTCAAATAGTAGAAATCTGTTTCATTCTTTATACAAGCATGAATGTTTTCTTTGCTGTCAGGGAAACCTTGGAGCTGGATACATTAACAAGTCTAACCTCACTACAAAAAGTCTGCCTTTTTATGCTTTTTATTAATCCTAAAGCCTTTAGAAATAACAGTGTGCAAATACATGGTGTGCACCTTCAGAAAGAGCAGAAGAGAATATATAGCAGAACAATAGAATCATTTATGTGATGTGACAGTTTCACCAATTAATTATTCATGCAGTTTTTAAAAAGCAGAATGAATAACTTCATAATTATTCCTAATTTGGCATACTTTTAATATATTATTCTGTAAAAAGTTACCATTTGTTTAATAATTTCATGGTTTACTGTTATTCAGGTGTTAGCCACCTTAATTGCAGTAAAATACAAGCAATCTGCTCAAGATATGAAGTTACTACCCGAAAAAGTGCAGACACTTAAAATGGTAAATAATCATTAGAATGCTCACTTACGAAGAAATAATGTAGGTATGATCAGCAGGAGAATTGTGAGGAGCTTAATTTAATGGATAACACTGTGATATAGTCTGTTTAACACCTAAAAGCTGGGAACTTAATTCCTAATTTCAGATTAGGTGTCTGGTTTTGCTCTTCAGGAGGTGATGCTGAGAAAATCATAATTATCTGATGTCTTTTTTTTTTTATGTCTGCCTGAGGAGGTTGCGGGGGACATAAGTCTGTGCACTCGTCACAAGTGGTGGAAGAACTTGAGATCTGCCTTCATGGACTGAAGCTGCCTATGGGTCAGGGTCCGCTGGTGGCTCTCAGCTCACAGCACTGGCACGCTTGCATGTATCTGACAACAGAAGGCGATGCCTGTTAAGGGATGTTAGGAGCATGGCCACCTCCTCCAGCCTAACATACAGGACTCACATAAAACACAAGCACGGACAACCACATCCTCCTTCTCTTTGGCTGGCAAAGACAGGTCACTAGTGTAGGTGCACACACACAACAGTCTCCATGTTCTTAAGCACACACACACATATTTGCAGATCCCCCAAGCACCGGCAGAGCTCCTCTGCTTGCCTGGTTCCCATGCCCAGCTCCCAGCCATCTTACCTGCCCCACAGGTCCCCAGCTGCCAGCTGGTGAGCTTGATGCTCATTAGAAAACACACACACACTCACACATTCATCCCTTTTGCCCTCCACATTCACAAGTCCCCCCAGTGTACAACCACAGACCCCCTACATGCCCTCTACCACCCTGTCCTGAATCTGATGCTGACTGGTCCAGCTTCAAGCTTGCCAGCGAATACCGGTGCACACCCCACAAACACCGGGAAGACAGAGACAGTCGCCCCCCAGCAATCACCACACGGGCTGTGACCTGTGGTTACGCTGCAGCCATCAGCACCAAGACCCTCACTCGCCTCACTCCCCCCTGTCCCTGCCAGTAGCTGTGTTTTGGGCCAGGGGCACCCACGCGCCTGCTTTGACTGCAGTAGGTGCCACCAGTTTTCACTCACAGACCTACAGGTGTCGCCAGTAGCTGGCACTTAGCCCTTGCAGTGCACATAGGCTGGGATAGAGAGTGAGATTATGCAGAGAGATCGTTAAGAAAAGAGTTAATAAAATGATAGGACAGACTGGTGATTGGGTGAAGGGCTCAGCCAGACAAGTGTGCTGACCCTTTTCAGTCCACCCCTCGCTTTGTCCCTCCCTCCCTGCTCCGCCTCCTACTGCACATCCCCCATGGGTCCGTACAGCTCCATCCATTCCCCGGCCCCTCCCAGTCCCAGTTTCCCCTGGTTCACAGTCTTATCAGTTGCAAAATCCAGGTCGATCTTCCTGCAGTGGTGCCTGCCTTGGTAGCCCATCAGTTAGAGTGACTGGTGAGGTTCGTTTCATGTCATTGTCTCCATGTTTTGTCAGGTCTGTGTCTCTGTGTATTTTGTTTCTGGTCTCCCCCTTTGTTTCCTAACTGAAATGTTCCGTTGGTCAGATGACCTCACTGGAATAAACTTTCTCATACTCTTAGGCACCCTCATCAATTGGTGTCACTGATCAGGTTTGGGTTTCATCAATCCCTCCCTTATCATTTGCCTGTCAGGTCTGTGTCCCTCCCTGTTCTTGCTTATGGTTTCTTCCCTTTATTATTGTCCCTCCTTGCACTGAAGAAGGTTCTTGACCAGACATCTTTAAAGGAGCAGACACTTGCCATCCACACGCCCTTACAATACCATCTTGTGGTAAAGCTGTAGCGAGAGGAAGAAAGAGTTGCCCTACTAAAGCACAGATTGTAAGTCAAGGATGCAAATGACTATCTACCTCCCCTTAATGCAGGTACCAGGCTGGTGTGCCCTGAAAGATGGTTCTTCCTTCATTGCCTGCTCAGGCCCTAGTCTCACAGTCAGGTTACTTAGCTGGACCCAGTATAGCACCACAGCTGGACCCCAAGAAATCACTTTGTCCCAAAACTGAAAGAGATCAAGTCTATAATAAAGTACAGCAGCTGATTTGCTAACGTTTACTAATGTGTAGCAATTGAAATGCTAGTCCAGCAAGGTATTTAGGACACACAAGTGACTGAAAATCCAGGAATACTTTCAACCCTATGATCATAACATACTAACTGCAAAATCAGTTACTGTTTTTTCAGGAAGATGCTTTGCACAGTAGCTTTCTAGCAAAGCTCAAATTAGTGTTTTCTGAAGCAGTATAAAAACTGTAGCTGTATTTTAACATGAAAAGAGTCTTCTACCTCACAGAAAAGTGTGTAAACAATAAGCACACCATCTAAATAATTCTGCTTCACAGCCATTCATGAGGACTTTGCATTTTACTTCAGCTCAATGCAAATTTTATTCACCATAGTTCTGCACAGATGCACTGGTTAGCATTAAGGAGCTGTGGGGTTTTTTTCTGCTATCTCACAGGGATTTTCTCTACTGTTGAATATTTTGTTCTGTTACTTTGGCTATATGTAGGCAAGAAGTTTATTACTTGTTCCATTCTACCTCTTTTATCACTTTTTCCTTTGACCTGAGGCATTCAGAGATTTCGGTGACAGTTTTCAGTGATGAGATTTAGGAACATTATGCTTTTACGGTGCACTGTGTTAAAATATTGAGTTTCTGAGCTACTGATCTGTAAGGGTTATTTCAAAAGCAAGCTTACCAACCTCAAAAAATGTTCTGTATTTTTGCCTGATTCATTTTTAAATAATCTTTCATGAGATTTATGTTGACTATATCTGGAATCAACCACTCTGTTTCAGCTTATGGTATATTTGGTTTATGGACTAACAACAAAATAATTTGGCTGAGGTCATTTAGGCCTTTGTCTAACTCAAAAGCTATATCCCTCTCGCTCATGAAAAATGGTAACTGAGTCACATCACTGCTTCCACTACAACCCTGACATTGCAACTTCTTAAGCCTTTCTTTACTGTAAAAATAGAAAAAATAAAAATAAGATTAATTATTCTCCTTTAGAACAGCTTGAAACTCATAACTACATTTTCCACTTAACAGTTCAGAATTTACTTTCATACCAAGTCAGAACAAAATTAGATATTTGGAATTTCCTACAGAAAATTATTTCAGACTTACAGATGCCTTACAGATTTCCTATTCAGATATATTTTTCCCTTAAAAATATTCTATATTTTAATTTTTGCATTTTCATTATAATTAAAGGATTTTCTATCGCAGTAATTATAACATATAAAGTAGTAATGACATTAGTATGTCATACTGTGAGATCATATGATGTATTGACAGTATTTGTATGACACCATAAAATTTATCACATCATAATCTGATATGCAATATGTCCTATTAATAAGTTTTACATCAGCTTATTTTGTAAGCATTTACTTAAGAAAGGCTGGGGTTAACCTGAGCTGGACATGGATATATTTAATCTGGATTTAAAGAATTATCTGGGCAGTGAGGTCCTGGTAAAACCTTAAAAAATAACATTTTGAAACCTTTTAAGATGGAGTTTGATATAGTTCTGAAAGAAACCTTATTTCTCATAGATCAAGGGCCTCAGCTGAGTGACTCCAAGGTGCCTCTGCTTGATCCTATTTAACCAATAATTTAATTTGAAAGAATATCTGTCCTTGCTGGTCACATTGCCAGTCCTGTGTATCACCAAAAAGTCTTGCCTTCAAAAACTGATACATATTTTGATATATGCAAGGATATATTTTATGCTTCTGTATCAATTATGGATATTTAATATGTACTGCAGTAAGGTAGTAACAATTTATATATACTGTTTGTTGCTAAAACAAATGGAATTGTCATTGGGGAAAGTTTTTTTTGCACAAATAAGAGTAGTAGATTCTGTCTTCCTACACATGTAAGAAAACTGACAGAAATAATAGCATTCCTATACCAAGTTATTTAATGATTGTATCACCTTCTTATGTATAGCTTAAAGTATATTTCTATCCATTTATTGAGATGGTTGTAAAATATTTAAGTGTATTGTTTGGATACTAGAACACACAGTAATAGAAAGCAGACTTAAACACATTTTAAAAAGCCTTAAATGCACACATGGGACACCTCTCCTATGAGGACAGGCTGAAAGAGTTGGGATTTTTCAGCCTGGAGAAGAGGAGGCTCCGGGGAGACCTTACAGTGGCCTTCCAGTACTTAAAGGGGGCTTATAAGAAAGATGGGGCCTGTTGCAACAGGACAAGGGGAAGTGGTTTTAAACTAAAAGAGGGTAGATTAAGACTAGATATAAGGATAAAATTTTTTATAATGAGGGTGGTGAAACACTGGAACAGGTTGCCCAAAGAGGTGGTAGATGCCCCATTCCTGGAAACATTCACAGTCAGGTTGGATGGGGCTCTGAGCAGCCTGAGCTAGTTGAAGATGTCCCTGCTCATTGCAGGGGGCGTTGGACTAGATGACTTTCACAGGTCCCTTCCAACCCAAACTGTTCTATGATTCTACGATACCAATTTAAAAAATGGCAAACATTAGGAGGCAGGGCTTTTGAAGGACTGATGGACAGAAAGCCTGTTTGCTAAGACCTCTTTACTCACAGAATTCTTCTGCCTTAATTGTTTTTCAAGGACATGGGTGAATCCAGCTTTATTTTGTATGCTGCTGGCTATGCCTAGACTGTCTGGGAAGGAGCACCTCAAGAGGAGCTGTGTTTGCTTTGCAAACAGCAGCTGCAGGACGGGACCCAGGCACTGCTGGGGCACTGCCACCAGAATATGTGGGGCACTGCCACCAGAATATGTAGGGCACTGCATGCCTGGCAGGTCAGTCTGCTGTCAAACACACTTACATAGACTGTCCACAGGCTGCCTCTGAGGCATCTGCACGTAACAAAGATGGGAGAGGAATGAGCCATTAACACAACTGCAACTGTTTGAGATCACCCAACATCCACGTTGCTCTGAGTGGGGAAACTGGCATTACGGTCACGCTTTTATTATAAATAAAGTTCAGTTGTATTCCAGTGAAGAAAACTTTTAAAGGGCTAAATTGACCCTATTTAAGTAAGTATGGCCTCTAAAGTGTTGATGTTAAGTCTACTTGCAATTAGTAGAAAACCTCAGAATAAGAGTTATATGTAAGAGGGAAGATATAATTAGAAGTGACAGAGGCATTTAAGGAAGATTTGAGAAAAGAGCAAACCACATAAAAATAAATAGCTGCAAAGGGTAATACCTTTCACTTTGACAAAAACAAATTACACATCAAAATATCAGGCTATCAGGCCATTTTCTTAGTCTCATCTGTGACAACCTGTTCTGTCAGGTTAGTGTACTTTCTGTTCGTTAGCTAGGTTGTGGTTCTGGTCCTCCAGTTGTCCCGTTCTATCTGTTATTTCATATCCAAACTCTACTCCAAGTATGAACCAAACAGTTTGAAGGCAGAGAAACTCAGGCTAGACCGGAGCATTTTCTTTGACTGATGCAAGTTCCAAACACAATATGACTATAATCTATGCTGGATTTGGATCCTTTTGCTTGTTGCAATTCTCTAGAAATATCTTAAAAGGGGTAATTTGTGACAATTCATCTTGTGTTTTTAAACACTCGATCATTCCTGCAATGGGGACAGGATAAGGAAACCACTGTACCTGCCTCACATGAAGCTAGTCCTATTTTTGAAGTGTAGAAATACTGAAATACAGACCTTCGAAACTCCATACTATGCAACTCACTATTGCAGCTATCTTTCAGAATGCAGCTGAGGGAACCCTGAGTGCATTGAATCAGCTGAGCATATAATGCAAATAAATTTAAAGTAAACAGATTATTTTCAGGTTAAATGGCCTTTAATGATTGCAGTATACGCTGAAACTACTTGCAGGACAGAGCATCCAACCAGGCTCTTGTTCATTTGAATTTACGCTTACTGATTCTCCCTGTCTTACAGCTTCCTTTTCTTTTCCTGGATTTTTTATGGCTAGAGAGTAATTTTTACAAAATGTGTAAGAAGTGTAGGGAAAGTAGTTGTTCCAGTAGAAAGTTCCAGTAAGAACTGGAAATCCAAGGGCAACAGTTGTCTTAGCCATTTGTAGGAGACCGCTAAGACGTCTCGATCAAAATGTCTCAAAACACGCTTACTGTAAGTGGACCAGCCATATCCTGCTCATAACAGGAGCAAGGAGCACCTGAAACTCGCTGAGCTAAGCTGCAGGCTGTGCCACTGCGATCAGCCACAGCATCCTGTTTACCACAGGGGTACATCAGGAGTGACCATCTTCCAAGAAGACTATCTTCCAAGAAAGATTGGCCGAGAAAAGGTGGCTTCTACAGTGATTGGTCAAGTATCGAGCAGACTTTGACTATAAATTAATGCCGTGTCCCTCTACAAGTGGGCCTCCAGAACCCCCACCATTGTTGTGATCCAAGGATTGTGAGTCAACAGGACGCCGCTGACGATTAGGGGACCGTCAGGACGCTGAGAGTCAGTGGTGGTGACTATACTCTTGCTGTGCTCTGTAATACTGCTTCTCTCTTCTGCCTTTCCTCTACTTCCTCCTTTACTCTATCGCTTGTTTCAGTAATCAAAGCTGGGAGATAACAATAAAGCTTAGCAGATGGCATCTGACCTCGTTTGTGTCTTATCTCATGCGTGGAATCGTTACAGGTCCTTCCCGCCCCCCCCTCCCCTCCTCCCTCTGCATCCTGGTCCGGGACATGACACCTTTAAAGGATCTAGAATGATTAAATCTAGACTGTTTGGGATTCCTGCTCCTCCCTGGGACTGTTAAATATCACCCCGAAGTTTAGTGATCTTTCAAAAAATGGAAGAGAAATCTTTTCACCAATAGAAAATAGTCTGCTGAATAATTTGCGCTCACCCAGGAGGTATTAGATAAAGCTGGAAGAGGTACTTAAACCTAACTGTTTGTCCTATATATCAACTTAGTTTTGCCACTCTTCTATTAAGGAACAGACTACTAACTTCAGTACACGTGCTTGATGTTGTCTTAAAAGATACAGCAAAAGATGTCCATGAATTGTAATGGGATATAAGTATTAAGTAGGCATGAATATGAAAAGGTTATTGTGTTTATTTTCAGGAGAAAAAAATTAAAAACTGAGGGAACTTCTCTAGCAAAAGAAAAATAAACTTTGGGCACTCTGAGGATCAGTCCGGATTTTTGCAGATGGCACTATAATGATTATATTTATTCACTGAAAGAAACAACTAGATAATTAATAATTGTTGTGAATCTAATTCTGTGTTTGAAAAAATGATATAATAGAGGTAATATTGAACCCATGAAGGTATAAAAAAATTAAGACCTGTATGGTTTGTAGGGAGAAGGGGCATATTTTTCTTTTCACACAAATAGGATGGCCTAACAGAAATGTCACTTTTGGGCACAGCTCTTTTTTGGATGTGAAACAGGATAATTCACTTCAGACTGACACAGCAGTGCAAGATGAACTCAGATAGATGATTCACAGTGCTACCCAATTATTTCTGGGTGATTCTTTACTCATGATGTGTTCTGTAGTCTCGTAGGGACAGGTATACTCTTCAGAAAGAGTGCTGGAAGGATTTTTAATATTTCAGGCTTAACAGGAACCAACAGGTATGGATTTGTGTTAGGTAAACCCATAGGGGCTTCCTTTCCAAATTGAGAATGAGGGCTGGCTCACTGCCGTTAGAAGTTTTAACTTTATTCTCCTGACTGAAAAGGTGCCATATAATAGAAGAGTGAAAGCTAGTTGTGTAGAAGAGATTTGGCTTATTCCTAATCAGTAATGTAGGAAAAGGCCTTTAGCAAGGCAACAGGTATACATTTTTAGTTTCCCTGCTCCACTTCTTCACTCCTTCAGAAGTTCCATTCTTAAGTGCAGTAGGCAAAACTTTTTTTTATTAATATATGCAAAATCACAGACACAGCTGATCTTCAATATGCAGAAAATGCTACACAAAACATCTGCGACAAGTAAGAAACAGTCAGGTCACTGATTAGGAATTCATTGTCAGACTGCACTGTTTTCACTTGTCTGTGCAGATCAACTGCAGGGGATGTGTCCCCTGGGTTTGCATTTAATGGGTAATTCTGCACTCCGGTATACTTTTTATAAAATAAAATGCAATTTCTAAGACTCATTTGAAGACATTGTATCTTTTTCTGAATTACTTTCCTCCTCATTGCTGATTAAATATCTCTATGTTTTGTCTGATTCTTTCAGTAATGTCCATATTCAATGTTCATGACATCATCATTGCTTTCATGATAATGAATCACATTGTCACCAGAACTGGTCTGCCAAATAGCCCTAATTGTCCTAAATGCTAGAGCTGGGACAATAGCAAGTAAGGATCAGCAGCTGATTGGGAAAAGTGATTTCTAAGTCTACAAATCTGTGATAGTAAATGAACAGAGATGGCTGTGAAACAATTTAAGAGAATATGACCAGGCCTCCTGATAGCTTCACAAGTTTAAAATACCAAGGACTTCTGTTTGGACAGTTCTTATGGCCAGTTGACAAAGCCTCTTAGGATTGCTGTGTCAGCAGCAGGTCACAAGGATGTATTGATACCCTGGTGCGAAACCATATTCCTGAGAGCTAGGGAAATTTGGTGTTATTCATGTAAGAAGTGGAAAAATTTTCGACCAATGAGCTACAGCTTCTCCACATCACATGGTGCCACGCTGCGTGAGGGGAGAACCTGCCTCTGTATCGACGAATGATGGTCCATTTTCGGCTCCTGGTGCATTCTGGCTGCTTTTGGATGATGTTTGCATGTTACAAAACCTTTTCTTTTCCTCTTAATTGCAGGCTTCTGCAATATAATTATTTATTTTTTTTAGGATTTTTTATTACCTGCCTTTTGCCTCCATAAAATATCTGAGGCTGTTAGCATTGAAATGAAACCCCATCACTGCTTTTCTTTAAGTAATACAATCACTTTCTATTCTTGAAGTAAATTAGCAGTACTGCCAGCTACATTTGATTAGAGGGTGCAATATAAATATGTACCTATAGGAATTGTTTAGACTTTCTTCTTCAATGAACTTCACCGAGTTCATTGTGGATGGTGTAATTGATGTGATTTTCTGTAACAGTAGTTAGAAGGCAAAGGTTCGTACTCACAAATATAATTTAGCATATGGAATGACTGTTAGAAGAGAAGATGCAAAATTGACTGGCAGTACATGAAATGTTATTACTAGTTACATTTATTAAGTTGCTGTTTGGTCAGTAGAAACACCTCAGTAAACAGTGTTACAAACTTACTGATTTCTTCTTCTTGTGAAGAATTTCACTACGGACAGCTACAGCAGTTCTAGACAATCTAAATCTTCCAGAATTATGACAGTTTTAAAATAGTTTTTGTTCCTAGTCAACTAGAAATGTGAAATTTTTTTATGGCTGTCTTTCAGATATTTGCTTCCTTCACCTCTTTGGAATAACTCAAATATGTTATATATTACATGGAAATCTATGAATCACATTGTGTTGCTTAGTATGATAAAGCTAAATGTGATATAAGGGCTCTAGCTTTAAGTGGTGGATTCCAGTGGAAGGTGATGACTAGTATATATGAGATACCGGTTCCAACCTGAGAAGTAAATGGTATTTATAGAAATAAAACACTGAAATACAAATGGGCATGCATTTAAAATGTCTTAAACGTAACTCTCAGCATTTAAATTTTCAAGGAAATTTAAGTCTGATTGATTAAACAGAATCTTGAAAGGCATGAATAATGAGATGCTAATTTATTTGGGAAACTGCTTATTAAATTTTCTTTGTTTTTATTTGGACAAAAAGGTGTTCAGCGTGGGGAATACTTTTCCAGGAGGAATGTGTGATAGAAAACACTAACATATTTTGAAGATGGAACTTGGTCAGCTTATGAAAATGACTGTATAACACAGTCTTTGTCAACAGTAGGGTATGAAGCTTGATAACCTTTCTAATTTTATGCTAGTTATGGCCTGAGTCTTTCATAAATGAAATGGGATACCTCCAAAAGTTCCTTCGTTCTGTTCCTCTGCCACAGTTGTGGGAGCATGTGTTTCCACTGGGACACTTTTGTTTCTCTCCCGTCTCTCATTAATGTCTGATAACAATAACAAGAAAGATACAGGATTATGCATGTCTTGGAATCATGTGCTTCTATCCTTTTGTGCAATCAAGACTGTCTTTAAGATGGGAGCCAGGCAGGTTCAGACTCCTGCTGAACTAACTGATGCTACAAAATGGTTGAATATAGCCCTAAATTCACATTTGGACTGTGTTCAGCATCTCTATTAAAATCTGAATTTTGTCTCCTGTTTCTTCGTATAGTTCTCTAACCTCTGTAGTCACTCTTATTCTGGGATATAAAAGAAACCTAATATTATTTGGACTTCTCATTATTTCACATTCCTCTGGGGTAACATGAGCCCATCAACTCAGTGCCAGGAACCTTCAATTCCTTTAGCTGTAAGAATCCTTGTACTCTAGGTACTGCACATTGGCACTGGCAGCACATCTGATGGAGCAATTTTGGCAAGTAATGGTTAACCTATTTTGTTGTCCTCTTGCAAGCTCTAAACTTAGAAAACATAAAGGTAAACTGCATGTAAATATAACTGTTCATAAAGACATTTGAAATATTTGGATTAAAACTGCAAGTTGAAAGTGGCATTGCATTGTCTTAGGAAACTAGAATATGATATTGCTGATTAATGGATATAAATGGCTTTGTTTTGATTCTGCTTTAGTCAACAGACTAAATTTAAATAGGATGACTGTAACTTATTAAGTAACTAATAACTGTTCAGAACAAATATGAAAAGTAAGATTCTCATTTTCATGCCCAGATTTGTTTCTTTTATACTATTCCTACTTTTGAACTACTTTTTGTGCTATCTAGGGAGGCTAGGTTAGATAGAAACTACAGAAGAAAGGCAAGGCTGTTCTTCAGTGATCTACTTCATGCCATAGCATATCTACAACAAAGTGACATGATGTGTATTTTGACACTGATTCTGCAGGAGCAGGCAGGACTCTAGGGCTTGCTGCCCAGAGGCAGAGGTGGGATTTGAAGCTGGGGCTCCAGCATTATCACAGACTTATAGAATGGTTTGGGTTGGAAGGAACCTTTAAAGATCACCTAGTCCAACCTCCCTGTCTTTCACTAGATTGGGTTGTTCAAAGCCCCATCCAACCTGACCTTGAACGCCACAGACTGGTTCATAAAAGCCACAGTACTGAATCCAACACAGACTTGTTAGTTTAATGCATACCCTCAGATGTGAGTATCTCATGAGGTCAGAGAGTGATAATTTAAAGTGTCCTTTCTGAAATGATTGATTGACACCTGAGGTTAATGAGTATTAAGTCCCAGCCTCTTTTGTAAAACTGAAGCGGTTTTGTTTTACTAAATTAATCAAATAAATAAATCATGTTACTCCAAATATGCTAGGCAAAATCCCAAGGGAACATTAATCAATGCAAACTGTTTCCTCTTTCTAGAAAAATGTAGAATTTTAAGGATATGATACGTCACACTGTTTCCCAAATCAAAACTAATACCATGCCCATAATGAATTAGTAAGGCCACTCGCAATATCTCTTCAATATATTATGAAAGATGAGGTTTATGATCAAATACATTCTTGATCAATTTATTTCATCACTTACAACCTAATTGTTTCATTATGACATTTTGTCCCTCCTCAGAATGAAACAATTGATTTAATATACTGTATAAAACGACTGTGTTTCTCAAAAAGTTAATCAAACTATTGTCAGTTGATGTCTGAACTAGTGCCCTGCAATTAATATATGGGGTGTTCAAAATATCAGTTAGAAAGTACTCTCCTTGATAAATGTCTTTAATTTAAATACATTTACTGGAACTTTATGAAGTAGTAGTCTGCAGCTGAGAGACTTAATCCTTTTAAGTTCCCTTTTTAAATGTTCAAGACCACAACAGAACAAGCTATACATTGCCGATTTTCATCAAGATATAAATTAAATGCTCTGAATCCTTGAGTACTCTGTTAGTGTCCAAGAATTCAATAGTTATCACAGGCAACCAGATCTTTTCCTTAAGTACCCAAGTCTGCCCAGATGAAATGGGAAGATGAAACATTTATATAGTTCCAAAAAATACCACTTTTACTTCCAGAAGTTATTAGTTAGTGATGTTATCTCTAGCCTTCTGAATATTGCTTACTGGGATGATTGATTAAAGATTAAATAAATTAGAATAATTGATAATAAATTGGTAGATTAAAAGGAAACATTTAGCATTTCAAAAAAAACAAATTATACTTAGAGTAACCTGTATCTATATCTTTAATACTGCTTTAAGAAGCCTTGCCATAAACAATTTTGTGTTAAGTAATTTCACTTTTTCCTTTGGATTTGTATCTTGCTTGTGGAAAATTCCCGTTCTGTATACATTTTTATGTGATGTGATGTGATGCAGATATTCTCACTAAACATAGAGAATCCAAAGAAAAAAAAAAAAAGAAAGAAAAGCTAAATCTAAAACTATTAAGGATGTTGTAAGACCTGCTGAGCCCAGCAGAATCCAGGACCCGGGGATTCCCCCCTTCCCACCCCACACACTCAGAGGCCACCAACCTGGTCAGCCACACAGGCTGTCACAACAGAGCAATACCTTTATCAGTACCCAGGTATAACACTGCCAGAGCTCTTACAGCCAGCCTCATTCTGGTGTTCTTCCCCTGCTGATTACAATCGAAATTCACTAGTGAAAACACACAAGACCTGACTCTCTAGATGCACAAGCACATCCACATTCACAGATCCCTTAAACATTCGTGTGGTCCTTACATCCATCTAATATCCGTGCCCAGACTTGAGCCCCCTTGCTCAGCCACTGGTTCAGACCTTGATTCTTTCCAGGTGCAGGTCTCCTCCTGCCTGAGTGATAGCCCACCTGGAAATTTTCTAGTAAATTGCACATATGTCCATATTTGGACAATTGCACAATTGCCCATATATCCCTGGAGGTGTTTAAAAAAAGGGTAGACGTGGTACTTGGGGATATGGTTTAGATGTGGTTTTGTCAGGTTAGGTTAATGGTTGGACTAGATGATCTGAAAGGTCCCTTCCAACCTTAACAATTCTATGATTCTATATATACACACTCACACAGAATTAAATTCACTAAGGAAATAAAAAGAACAGCCAGGTCACTCCATTGCTGGCACTCAGACCTCTCACATGTACACATAAATGCTGTCCTGTCTCCCAACACCAGATTTACAGTCCCTCTGACCCACAACCCCTTCTCCCATTCACTGGCACTTAAACCCCCACATACCCTGCTTTCTCCTGCTACTTATACCTATGGGACCAGCCATCCACAGTTCCTCCTCCAGGTGCTGGTGCTTAGACTTTTCAACTCACATACAAACACACACCAGCTGCTGGCAATTAGACATAGGGGCATTGTGACCAATAGCTGGAATTTAGACTTTGCAGCAAACATGTATAACCACATAAGATAAAGATTGACATTACATAGAAAAAAATAGATAAATGTAGTATTTAATAATAAGATAGGACAAACTGCAGTGATCAGGCACAAGGCTCAGTCAGACAAGCGTACTGATTGTCAGCCTGCTAACATATGAGCAGCCCTTTCCATCCATGCCCCTTTTGATTTTTCCATGCTTTTTCCTCCCCTGTCCAGCCTGGCCATTCCCCTTCCCTGCCTTTGGCTCTTCCCCTAAACATCCCATAGTAAGTTCTACATAATCCCACAAGACCCTCCTGAAATCCTGTAACAAGTTTCACACAGTCCCAGAGGCCCCCTCAAATACCCCATAATACTCATGATAGTCATGTTTCCTCCTTCTTATCACTTGCGAGGTTCAGGTTGACTCTTGTCAAGGCTATACCTGATTATTTCCTTTAATGGTCTTTCAATCAGTGCCAAAAGAGTTGCGGTCTTTGTTAATGTCTCCATTATGACCTGGTCCCTAATATTTGCTTGTTTGTGTGTTTAATTTATCACTTTCCTTGTTATTTTTTATTTCACTTATATAGAATAGTGCTTAACCAAATAACTTAATCAACCAGATGCTCTCACATGCCACATACCCTTATCTGTAAACGCTAGATCTACAGAGGGATTTAGACAAAACTTAGGAAGTTATTTCCCAATTTGGGCGCCCAGTTCAAAATTTGCAGTGCAGTGTTGGAGACATGACAATTTTTTTGCTGCCTATAATTTTGTCACTAAAACACGTATCTTCTGAATGCATGAAATGGACTGAAGCTAACTTAGAAATAAGTCACATTAAAGCTTTTATTAGACTTAAGTTTGGTTCTTCCAGTCATGCACATATCTCGATGCTGAGTTCTACTTAATATTTCTCAGTACTCATTTCCTTCCCCTCCAATGTAAGTGTCCTAAGCAGATGAACTACATATTCTTTTTCTCACTCGTGAGTTCATATTTAGACAGACCGTGTAAAACATATCAGGAGGTGCTGAGAGGATTGTACCAAGAACTCTCCTCAGCCTGGGACACTCACTGGGGACAGAAATGTTCCATTTGATCGAAAAGAAATTTTTGTTATGCTCCATTGAGCTTTTCCTTTTGTAATAATTTCAATTTTGTAGTGACAAATACTGTTTCAAAACAAAAGTGAAAGTATTTCATTTAAAAACAATAAAGTAACACATTACAACATTGGGAAAACCTTTATTTTTAGCCAAATTTTTATTGAATTGCGTTCAAATTTATCATCATTGTATTTTTTCTTTTTCATTACTATTTATGCTGTGAAAAAAATGCAGCAAGAGAAAAAAGTGTAAAAGTATTTTGATTTTTCAGATTTCCAGTTAAGTTTACAATACAGGTAAGTGGACATTTTTTAGCCGTAAACTAAGCGATGATAAATTTAGGACTCCACACCAGACATTTTAGCATACATTGAAATAGACTGAAATTGCATCTGAATGTTTTAATACAGAATTTATGGATTGGAGATGGCCTTCTTGATCCTCTCTGTTGCAAATGTGCTTTGTAAAATACTGTCTGATGACTATATATGCACTTTTTACACAGTGGTAGCAGTTGTCAGCCTCAATCACTTCTGTACTGTGCACTTCATAAATCCAGTCAGAAGAGCCAAAATGCTTCCATTTCAAATCCAAACAACAAGTATAGCTCAACAATAAGCAACACATAACACAGAATGTGGTTTTAGTTCTCCGAATTTTAGACCTAGTCAATACCATAATAAATTTCATTTGTGCATCTCTGTTTGAACCATAACAGCGAATCTCTAACAAAGGTGCTTCAAAAGATGCATCTGTAGGGCGTAACTCTACTAATGGATGTCTTTACATAGACAGGCTTAATGACTCTGACAAATGAGCTTTGGAGAATCATGTAAAGCCACTTAAGAGGTTACCACTCTGCCCCCAGCTGTCTGCCAAATCCTTTGCTAATTACTACCACCCCCAAATATAGCAGAGGAAGAAATAATGTGAGCTGATTCTTTATCCCTAATAAAACTTCATCAACTGAGTGTTAGATTAAACTCTGCAGCCTATGAAGCATAGCTATAAGCTGGCACCACTTTTTTGTGCCATACTTAGTAATTTCTCACCTAAGGATGAGGGATGAATCTTCAGAGCAGTCCTATGCAGTATCAAATATAAACCTGGTAATGTGGTCAGATATAATCAGTTCCCATCCCATGAAGCAATTATGTTTGCTTAGAGTATTGAGATAGCATGGACAGTTGTCTCTGAATAGAGTCTGGAACAAATTCAGTGCTGCCATAAACATGCATGAAGTTTCTGAAAGCAATTATCTTTGCTCTTAGCGCTTGTGGATGCTGAAGAAAGAATCTCGGCAGGGTTGTTTTCTCAGAGCTCCATTATAAGTGAAAACAATGCATGTTGAGTTATAGATTGGGCCTTGTACTCTTAACAATTCAGAGCTTGAAAATAAAGGTGGGTTTTTTCCTTGATTTTGCCAGTTTGGCTTCATTATCTGCTTATTGACTGTTCTTAAGGTACTCCTGTGTCTAGTGTTTTACTAACTGCAAAAGGAGTAATCAAAATGACATTTCAGTACCTTTTATTTTGTCCTTTCCTTGCTCTTGATTATGATCTTCCACTGTAAATGTAGCAGTCATAACAAAATTTACACTGTAACTTGATCTAGACAGAGTATTTCAGAAGATAATTACTGTCAGAGGTAGAGAAACAGTTTCTTATTTTAATAAGCACTATTAACTGCTTAATGTCGTTCAGTTGCATAATTTCAGTCTTTTTCAGGTTAGATTACAGTGGCAGAAGAAACCCTCTTTTCTACCTTGTTTGATCTTAACAGTCAAAAACTGTACAAAGCTTTGGTTGTTGTTTTTTTGTTTGTTTGGTTGGGTTTTTCCCCCAGTGTCTTATTTTCCATTATATGCCTAGTTTTTAGTACCTTGCTTAACCAAGGTGTTTAAACGCATGCTTCAATCTTAGTGAGTGGACTCATACACTTCTAGTTAAATCAACACTTAAGTGATCTTCTGCTTTTGGGTCCCTTATGCTATCAGCCCATTTCCTGGGATAAGCATCTTGTATCTAAGTCATAGACTGCTCTAAGCTCTCATGCTTAGTCAGGTTTAATGCTCATTCCTCCTGAAGAATCTTGATTTGCATCAGTTCTTTCACTGAACTCAGTAAGTGAAATTCTTTGGTATTAGTGATGCTGGAATTTCACTTGCTGTAGGAGATTTGGAACTTTATTTGCTCAGACTGGAAATACTTTGGAGATGTATGTTGTCTTTCACTTTGAGGATCTGCAGTCTGTAATGCCATTACCTTTGTATCAGTTGGACTTCTTGGTGTTACTGTATTGCACACAAAAATTATAGTTGTCGTACTACTAGCGTTGGTAACAACTATAGTGTCTCAGCTGATACTCAATACCGAAAATAAGTTATCTTCTCATTCAATAGCCATACTACAGTTCTATTTAAAATGGAAAATATAATAAGAAAAGATTGACCGTGGCATTTAATTTTCTATCCATAGAGCAAGAAGATGTCTCTGAAAGTGGATTTTATATTTGGTAAAATATATTCCTGAGGAATATTGTGATATTGAGCAGATTTTAAATTAAAAATGACTGCATAATGTTATTAATGGCATTTTGATATTAATGTCTATATATAGGCTAGTGCATTAGTCCCAAAAAGTACTAGAATTTTTATTTTTTTCTGGGAACTTTATCTAGTGAATACAGACAAATAGGACCTGGATAGCACGTTAAAGTTATGCCAATATTAAAACCAAAAGCATCATCTATATGCATGCAGAATTTAAAGAAAATATTCGAGGAGTAAGACAGGCATCACATTTAGTGGATGGCAGGTCAAAGAGGAGAAAAGCTTGTTTTCCAAAAAGTAATGATCTATCAACTCTGTTAATGCATAGCCTTATACTTACAAAAGAGGTCAATTAATTCTAGGCCAGATCCTCTGGTAGTCTAGGTTGCAAAATTTCGTAGAATCATGGGATCATAGATTCTATTTGGCTGAATTCTCTTAAAGCATCACATCTACATTACAGCACCTGCGGAACTGGGCCATAATTTTACTAGTACAAATTTATGAGCAAATAAAGATTAATATTAATAAATGTCTACTTCATCAATAAAAAAAAAGTGTGAGTCTGATCTTATTAAAATCAACCTGATTTTTAACAAGTATTTCTGAGACTTTCTTACACTTTGCTGCAGACAGAAAAAAAAAGTTCAGTTTGTTCTCAAGTGTATATGATACGGGGTAAATACTGTGCTCTGAATGGCAAAAGAGCAGGAAAGAATTAGAGTTAGCTGAACATTTTTTAACACTTTCTCTTTGAAAATTTTATTTTTAAATCAGCAATATTGCTTTTAATTTATTTCTTTTTTAAGAACTGCTTTCTAAAGAACATTTTTGCTCAAAACCCCACAGATCCATTCTGATTATTAATACAGAAAAAATACCCTGAAAAACTGCTAGACCTCACTATGTGTTACATTTGATGCTGAAAAAACCTTATCAACATTTGAACATTTTGAACGTCACTGGTAGATGTTCTGCAGAGTTAAGCCTCTCTATTCTCTTTTACAAAGGTAATATTGTTATGAAAGATAAGTCATTCTACACTTCTGCCAAAGATCCTGCACTCATTTATGATAAGTAAAATACTCTGCTTCTGTTATGGAAAGTAGCTGACAACTATGCCTCCTGAAAAGCCTAGTTTGTTTCTGTTCTTATGTATCTATAACCTTACTGGTAAAAGCCAATGTCTAAGCAATTTAACTTAGGTTATATCCCTCCAAGACTGAAATGAGAGGACATCAATACAAGTTTTCACTGCTGATGCTTATGATGCACCTCTTTTATCAATTAAATTAAGAGTTTCTGTTCTGAAGGCTGTAAAGCAGCTGCTTTCCAAGCACTACTATTTATATTGGGGTGTTAGCTCTCTGCCAAAATGATATTGAATGTAGGTCACACAACAGAGGGACAAGAACTCTACTGCGCTCAGAGGAAGTTCACTTAAAAAGATGCAGATTATGTGATTGGGATTTCGGTCTCATTTTGTTACTCTTTTTTAGCACATCATTGTGTCAAGGTATATCAGCTGGAGGTGGTCCTAATTGGTGTGAGGTACCTCTCCCCCTTCTTTTTTTTTTCTTTTTTTTTTTAATAAAAAGTCATCAAAAAATCTATTTAAATATTTTGAGATTAGCCTCCAAAAAGAGTTAAAGAACAAAGTTATCAAACTGCCAAATGCCAGCGTAGTCCTATTTGTCCATTACTTTCTAGATGTTACATGAATTGCCATTTCTAAAGAGGGATCATAACTCCTATTCCCTCAAATTATGATGTGTGAAAATGAGTTTATGCTTTCATAGTTCATAATTATCCCTCTGAGAGGGACGGTCAAGGACCAAATCTGAAATGCTGCACTAGCATACAAGTTAACACACTGTAAGGAAAAAAGCAAGACTGTGCTCTAGTGGGAGGGTGATGAAAGGATTACACAAGCCAGTGCATGAAGTGTTTAACACAATATATAGGCACAAATCAAAGTCTGACACTCCAAAATCTGTAGTTCTGGCAGATGTTTCAGGGGCACTACACTACAGCGAACAAACAGGGAAGAGACCCAGTTGTGAGTCTTTTTGAAATAAATGAGAGGGAAGCACTGAAGCAAGGCAAAGCCTCCGTATCCCTCTTCGACCCCCCAGGTTACAAATGTCCCAGAGGCCCAAATCTCAGTACATGAAAAGTAACTTTGAACTTAGGAAAGATCCAACTCATACAAAGAAGTTTCACAAAACAGTAAATGTTATGATTCATATTGAGGCATCCATTGAGCTTGCCTTGAGAAACAACGAATCAGCTTTCAGCCTTTTGTTTAACAGGGGTGAGAAGGGGCTTCTATTAGTGATATAAAACCTTAAAGTAGAAATATAAAAATGGAAGACTGAAAAGGTTTTTTGATCTGACAATGCCTTTTCTTTTTGGTTATATACAAGCGTTGTGGATTGATATGTGAATAAAGCTTTCAGTTACATCAGGTGAGGTTTATTCCAGTGCATTTTAGACAGCTAAAAAGCTGATATCTAGAGTAAGAGAACTACCTGAGTTCTTTATATAAGCAGTGCTGAAAGAAAAAGACCCTTTTTGAAGTCAATTCATTTAACTGAAATAAGGGCATACAATAAATAGAATAAATCATTAAAATGGAAACTCTCTCTCTCCTGACTGTAGTGGCAGACTGGCTGATTATTTTGGACCAGATAGTTATCTTTTAGAGTGCTAAATTTAGACGACAAGATTTATACTGTAAGTTTCACTACTTAGAAATATGAGGCAGTCTTCCATTAAGAAGACCAGTAGCAAAATCAAATCCGTCCTTGGAATTTCTTCCTCTAGTGTATAAATGAGAAGAAACACTATCAGGGTTAAAATATTAAACTTTTAAACTCTGGCCAAGGCCAACACAAATGTCTATAAAAGACTGCTCTTGAAAGCTTTGTATAAGCCCTTTATTTTTGAAACCTAAATAATTTCCTTTAAAGGAATTGGATGTATGTAGTATCTCATCGGAATTGTGCTTTGGGTCTCTTGAGTTTCCTATTCTCTTTTACAGCCTGACTTCCAGGATTTGTATGTTTCTCTTATTTTCTGACCTTGTTACTTGCTTACCACAATGTTTTTACAAGTATCCTGTGATACACTTGCCATTTGTCCCTATCAGTAAAAGCAAATTCTTGAAAATAGCTTCTTGTTTCAAACCCATATCATTATTCTGCTTCTTTGTTTGGCATTCGGAAACAGCTTGTTTTTGATAGCTAGCTAAAACATTTCATAGGATCCCTGCAAGAATAGAAGTCAGACAAGGAATTATAAATATTATATAAATATTTTGTAAAATAATCCTGGCTGTTATCTCTAGGAAAGAGATAGTACAATAATTATGATTTATGCTTATGTAGACCAGTTTTTCTTGTTCTTTTGAGGCACTGGGTCAAAATTCCTGACCATAGACACTTGTATGCCAACAAGTGTGAGGAAAATTTTTCATCCTTATTAACAATCTGAACAAAAGGACTGTATTCCACCAAAATATTAAATGACTATTAAAGAAAATGGTTAACAGAGAGAACAGTTGGATGGAAAATCTAGAGTTCTAGTTAGCACTCCATGCGCAGTGTATGTATGCATGTGTAAGCTGTTTCAGATTTTTCTGTGAGAATACAAGAGTAAAAAACATTGCAATAATAAACAATGAATATGATAATAATAATATTGAGATCAGTCAAAAATATGAAAATTCTGATAAAGCATACCAGGCTTTTGCCAATAAGAAAGTCATGCTGTGCTATTCCCCAACTGACAGAGGAAATGTCAGCACATTTTCAGCATCTAGATCTCTGAAAGCAAAAATATTTTATTCTGAATATGCTGATGAACTCCTAGTTGTACCCATCCTTTTATTCTTAATTGGGCTGACTTTCCCCAATATAACGTTTATCCAGATCATTCTCAAACTTTATAATCAGTAATTGTCTTAAATGCAAAAGTCAAATATGTTGGATAAGGGGGAGGGGTACTGGATATCAGGCTAAATGGTTTTCAGCATTCAATACCCTCCCAAACTGATTTATCAGTTCTGTTTTCCTCAGCTAACACAGAATGTGTTATATCCCTGTTGTTGAAAAGCAACAGACTAAGTCTTACCCTGGGGGAACATAAAGGAAGTAATTGATTACAAAATAATTAATTATTCTCTACTTGGGTTTCATTTTACTATTTATTTATTTATTTATTTATTTACTTACTACTTTCATTTTACATTTTTCAGTCCATTTATTTTAGAAAATGCCTTCTATTGACAGAATTATTTCTGGAAATAGCAGATGTGAGAGAAATATCATAGAGTATTCTTGAAAAGTAAATGTTGATGTGATCCTGCCCTCTCTCCCTCCTTCTATGAAAAGGATTTAACCTAGTCTATACATATAAAAAGCATGAGTATTAACTTCAGTGACCTGAGTTTATTTATTCACTAAGTTAATTTAGCAAATTCTCTTCCCCACAAGAAAATACCTACATCACCCAAAGCAGTGCCCTTATTGTAAGAACTACCTTGATGTTTGAATACCTCCACCTATCATGGCATTATCTTTTGCACAGTTTGGGTCTGTTTAACTGACTAAATGTTTCTAGTGGGCCAAAATTAAGATTTGTTCTATTTGTTAAGGCTGATTTACTAGGTACTTGTTAGCATTCAGTTGTTATTTTTAAACGTGAAACTGTAACCATGAAAAGTTCTTTAAATCACTACCAAGTCATTTATTTACTACTGACATCACCAGTTATGCCACACTGTCACAAGCTCACTTAAAATTGCTTAGTGAAATGTTGCGGAAATGATATGAATTAAATATCCAGTTTAATATAGACCTGAAGAATGAAAGGAAAGTGTGGGTGGAATTGGTGTCAAACCTGAATAATTCGCTTTTAGAAAGGACTGTTTACTTGATCTAGCTTGACAAAAATGTGAATAGGTGCTATTTCAAATCAAAATTATTTTTGTGAAATAGATATCTAGTTATTCAATGATTATTACTTCTAATTCAGTCTCAAAATTTAGCAGCTATACCCCTCTTCTGGTGTCATGAGATAGGCGAGGAAAACATTTCTTTTTTGCTTGCTTGAGCTGTCCAGATGCACCTAAAGTATATGCATTAGCAGATTATATGAGGATTGCCTGCTTTTTAAAGTATAAATCTCTATCATCATAAATATTTTCTGAGTATTCTATGCATTGCTCACCTTATTCTTCAATCTTAAGCAATCTTTCATTACCAAGACAAAATTTTAAAAAAAAAAAAGTCTTTAAACTTGTTTTCACTAAAAGGATTTTTGGGGTGGTTTTTGTTTGTTTGTTTGGGGGGGTACTGTGTTTGGTTTTTTTTTTCTTTTTTTTTTTTTTCTCCATAACACTGTGTAACAATTATGTATAATAGCCACATAATAGTTAATCAGAAGCAATCATTTTATGATCTTCTTCCAGCATGTTTCAGTCTGACAGCTTTACAAATTAACTATAGTTATGTTAGGATAATAGTGTGGTTTTTCTCCTTCACAAAAGCATGGAAATTCACAGTTGAAGCTGATAGCTTGTCTTTATTATGCTGCTGCATTTCTATCTAAGGGTGATGTGATACATTAAGTAGTCATTTCATCCAATTTTTGAGCTCAGCTGATGATTAATTATGAAAAGCGTAACGGACAGTTGGGTAGGGCTTTGACTAGGATGCAGGTGACATGAATGACTTCCAGGACTTAGAGACTGACTATACATTTTAAGGAAGGATGTTTTACTTCTTTGTAGAGTGCTTCTCCTCATCCTTCTGCTTAGGTTCTCAGCTTCAGGGACTGCCCCCTAATCCAGAGCGGAGCACAATATAGCCCATTTTCAAAAGGAGTGAATGAGATGCTAAGGAAGTAATACATGGTAAATGACACCATCTATAATAGCATCAGTAGCTACACACATTAAGAAAAGAGATCATTAGTCAAATTTGGTTATATATAACACAGAATTTATTTGGGCTGTTGAAATGGTATTTGAGCTGATTTTCAGCAAAACATCAAACTTTGAAAAAGCTAAATCTGATTTATTGCTCCTAATGATGGTGTATGAGTGAAAGGTAGCTTAAAAGTCTCTAAAGAATTTTTTTTCTTTACACTTTACATTGTTTCTTTAAAAGGGTAGCTAGTGCTGTATGTATTTTAGTAACATCACTGTTCTCAGACTGGAAAAAATCGGATCTGCAGTCTTCCTGAGGCCTAGTCCTGAAGGATAACATCACTCTATCATAAATGAGAGAAGGGAAAGGGAAATTAGAATGAAGCTTGTCCACAAGCCAAGGTGACAAAAGATAATGGAAATCCTCAAGGCTTTCCTGCCTTTTTTAAGAGAAAAAAAAAAAGACATAATTAGAAAATAGTGATTTATACAAATTCCATGAAGAAGTATTTTGTCTTCTGAAATACAAGCATGAAGCCAGTAAATAAATAAAGATAGAACACCTCAAGTGGTCCCAGTCTAATTTTCACTCAGGTTTTAGTGCTTGCTGAAGCACCCTACTTTATATCCACGTTCCTGACCTAGTCAGGGGTAAGTCAGAGGCAAAAGCCTTTGAAGGCTTTCAAAGGAGGTTTGCGTGTGCGTAACTTTTGATATCTAAACTCTCTTATTATCTTTTTCTTCCAGAAAACAACATATAGCAATTAAATTTCCCTTTGCTAGCCTGCACACAGCAACCCAACATTGTGCAATGCTTTGGTGTCTATCTCATATCTAGCCGCATTAGGACCATGAAAGAAGATACCTTCCAGGTTAGAAACTTCAGTTTAGTCTGTTAGATGTCCCTTGAGCAAGCCTAACTTACCTTTTTATTTGTCATAAGCAAAGAATAAATCATTTATCTGTGATGTTAACATTCTTGATCTGACTGATTGGATTTTAACCCACCCTCTCCTTACGCTAGAGTAATAAGCATTCATTATTTCTTCTGTATATTACAAGATAAAGGACAGGGTTTGAAAAATGTGGTTCATAACAGATGTTGACTTAGTAGGACTATAATGCATACAAACTGTAGATATAACTTGCACAATTTAGTTTCCTAGAAGAAAATTGCATACTGTGAAAAATTGATTCCTTTTCATCAGAATAATATTTTATGCTTTACCAATATGTAAGCAAGCAAATATACCTTAATTGGTTTGATGAAATCAGTTTTGTCTGTACAACCTTTGACTTTGCGGATAAATGTTTGCTAGGACTGTGAAAGAGGAAAGAGTTTGGTCCAGCAGTCCACTGATTAGGCTATTCACCTTGAGTTAGGTAGTCAAGTTTCAGTCCCTGTTGTAAATAATATTTATGCACTTGCACAAGCCAGAAAAAAAGGGTAAACCAGACTAAAACTTCTAAAACTGCACTTCAGAAAATTCTATCCAGTCTCTTGAAGGAGATGTTTGAACATAGGGTTTATACTTTAAGGCGCTATGGGAAGGATTTAATAGCTCCTACAGATTTTTAAATGAACCAACTTTCTCCAGCAGCGCATTTTGTCAGAAAGAACAGGGGTGATTCAGGGGCTCCTGTAAGAAAGAAGTTATGTATCTTTGAATTTGGGCAATGCAAAGCTCAGATTTGGATATCTAATTCTTTTTAAGGGGCTGCCACGCTCTGTGCCATTTTTTCTAGGATGCAGAAAGTTGTTTGTTTGTTTGTTTGTTTTTCTGGAATTCCAGCAATCTGGTGTAGACTGTACAAAGATTCTAGACAGTACTTTGAATTGCAAATTTCACTAAATGCTAAATTTGCTCAGGTTGGGGTCTGTGAATGTCCTGGTTTGAGGTAAAATAGAACCAATCTTCTGTCCAGTAACTTTGCTTCTTAGCTGGGCCTCTTCTAACTACTGAAATTAATAGCATAGTGTGCAAACTCTGTTCACTCTCAGAGTGATAAGACCCATGCTTATAGTTCATGCCAGGGAATGGTTTGCAGTGAGGCTCTTGCTTATACTTATTTCTGTAACACCCAAGGGCAGATAACTTGGTTATTTGCCCTGTTGGAG
>RSEF01000002.1:92209505-92248709 GCA_003993805.1 Himantopus leucocephalus
GTTTAGTTCCTTCTAAACTCATATGTCTCTTTTTCCCTCCTCTCCCTCTCTTTTTGAAGAGGGGTAGGGGGGAGCATCTGTTGTTCACCCAATGACCAGTTCAGCCTAAACCACAACAGGGAAGATGAGACTGTGCCTTCCACCTGAAACTAACATCTCACTTGGCAGAATGGCCAATACAGAAAGTACAGTTACAAAATAAATTAAATCATGTACTTGTACAAAAATGATACTGTTATCCATTTAAAAACTAAAGTCTTTCTCTCCCTGAAAGACCAATGAGGTGTTTTCACATACCAGTGGAACCAAGACTTTGCAACAAATATCATAAAGAAGCAAAGACAGACCCACTTGTTTCAAATAGCCAACAGCTTACTAGAATGAAGCTTAAAGGCAGGTATTCATTTGGGGTGCTGTGCTGGGTTAACCTTGGCTGGCTGCCAACTGCCCACCCAGCTGCTCTGTCACTCCCCCTCCTCAACAGGACAGGGGGAGAAAATAGGATGAAAAAAGCTCATAGGTTAAGATAAAGACGTGGAGATTGCTTGCCAGTTACCACCATGGGCAAAACAGGCTTGACTTGAAGAAAATTAATTTAATTTATTGCCAATTAAAATAGAATTGGATGAAAAGAAACAAAGATAAAAAGATTAGAACACCACCTTCCCTCTACCCCCTACGTGTTCTGGGCTCAACTTCATTCCTTCACTCCAAGCTCCTCTGCTCTCTTGCTGCCCTGGACAGTGCAGGAGGCAGGGGGGTTGAGGTTAGTCCATAACAGTCCCTCTCTGTTTCTCCTTCCCTCTCACATTTTTTATCCTTTCTTAAATACCCTTCCTCAGAGGTGCCACCAGCTTGGCTGATGGGCTCAGCTGTGTCCTGCAGTCGGTCCATTGCAGAGACAGCTGGAACCAGCTGTCCCTGCCATGGGGCAGCTCCTGACATCTTCCCACACAGGCCACCCCTGCAGCCCCCCCATGCCAACACCTGGGCAACGGCACACAATTCAGATGCAAATAATTAAGATGAAACACCCTGGCATAAGTTGGGTGGAGCGAGGGTTTGAATAAGCCTCTTACAAGTGACCATGATGCCTGAGGCATTTCTGGATCTTGTGGGTTTGGGGACACACAGCTATCTGTCATGGGCCTTTACATGATGTTTCTTCTTTAAACTTTATTTCTATTTTTCTGTGGATTACACTTTTAGTACTTAGATAATATGATGGATGTGGAGGAATGATACATTGGATAGGGAAATATGAAGTTGTTGACATTAATAATATTCTTCATTTCAAGATTAAGAGTGGGAAAGCCGTCTTGGCTGCCTTAATTAATTATCCCAAATCACAGGGAAAATGAAGTGCTTAAATCCTGTCTGAAAATCTGTAATGCATGGGGATGTAATCAAAGGAGGTGAAGGGAAAATACGATTCTTCCGAGATTTCCGTAATCTTTTTATAAACTGGCTTGGATCATTATTGTTAATCTTTACTTGGAATTTCTAGGTTTTGAGGGATTGTGATGGGACTGCATATCCTGAGTCTGTTTGGCTAAATTTATATTACTTGTTTATTACCTTCTCTGTCTAAGCATCCGTTACTTCCTTGGGAATCTAATTGGAAAAACAATATACTTAAAATGTGATTTGTTAAAGATGTCTAATGTCTTAATGAAGAAAAAATCAATACAAAGTCCAGGTTCAGTTTGGAAATTCTTCTTCCAAGAGCAAAAATGCAATTCTCTTTCTATGGCAACACCATTTCTTCCTTTACCAAATTATATTGTTTTATGCTAGTGAGCAAAAACTGATTTTCTGGTATGTTTTAAATCTAGTTTATTTCAGGAGAAAAAAGGATTGAAGGGGTATGTGTATGTCGTGGTGGTTTCATGGATTTGATAAGCAACACGGTAATGTGCAGTAATGGCAATCACTGCTGAAACTGGATTGAAATTGAGTTGAAAATCATCCCTTTTATTTGTGCTACACCTGCCAGTCACTGACAGAGGTGTAAGCAGTGAACTGCCTCAGTGGAGCTCTGTGGAAGCTTTGGACAGTGAGGACTCTGCTATGCCATTCTATTTTTCACCTCTGGAATTTCTGAAAGATTTACAACATTTTACTAACTTTCAAATCAAGTAGGACATTACTAATTCAAGCTCAATATCCCTTCGGAAACAGGATGAGAAAATCTTCATTTAGTGTAATTTGGCATAGCATCCTGGTATAACACTGTTGATTCCCTGGAGCTAAATTAACTGATTTACCAAAACCATTGAGGAAAAATGGCCATTGTATTACCAACAGATCGTATTCAGACAATACTATCTCTCTGTTAGGGTGCTGATTCTTGAAAGTCTAACATTTATGTATGATAACATAAAGGTTATGACTTTTGTGTTATGAGGTTGTTGCAGCCTGGTACAGCACAACTGATTGCAGGTCCCAGGTATTTCCGTACCAATGAGACATCAGTAGAATTTGTTCACTGAATTTTAGTCTAAGGGCTCCAGGACATATTTCCAGACTTGGCATTTTATATGTCTGTTTTCACAAAGAAAACGATGTTTGGCTATCACAGACACCTGAACCAGTGGGCACTGGGTACTCCTGGTTTGATTTCTTCAAGGAATTACAATAGGAAAAAAAATGACAAAAAAGCTCAACCAAATAGTTCACTTTCACTTACAACTTTCCAAATATTAACTCACCTTTGAAAATAACAAAAACCTGAGATGCCCAAGATTGCATACACCACCACAGAGCAGATGCTTGCGCTATAACAGCGTAATTTTGTTTCTCCAATATGTCATGTTCTTAACAGGGATGTTCCTGTTCCCAATGCTGTTGTCATGCCTGTCCCATGTACAAGCCCTCGTGTAGAGAAAACGCTGTTCCCCAGGGTTAGCAGCAGCTGCTGGGCCAATCAAAGTCAATGGGATCTCCATGGTGGCGCAGTGACAATCCTTCAATGAGGTGTCAAGCCCCTGCTCTAGACAAGGCAGCTGTCTGACGTGCAGGACTACAGGCTGCCCCCAGGCAAGTAGAGACATTTATTTAATAAAAAATGTAAGCAAAATGGATAGCTACAGCTGTTTCCCACTCATCACAACTAGAGCTGTACAAGGTTCCTATGCCAGGGCCTGAGTTGCTCCTGCAGGAGGTGATTAATGACAGCTTTTGCTACTAAGATGTACATGTAGAGTTAAAAATTATGTTGCTAATATTGAAATGTGTATGTTTATCTTAAAAATGCACACATGTAGTTTTGTATGTAATGTTTCTGGGGTTTTGTTTATGCCTACTTGTAAACACATGTTCTTTTCAACAATTTTCATATCTTCTCAAAGAAGGCCAGTTTGTTCCATTAGGAGATATGATTTTGTCTAATTTCTTCTGTCTTTGTCTTCTGGGGGAAAAATACAGAAATTTTGTGTGTGTGTGTGTGTGCATGCATGCACATGTGTTTTAGCTCCCTTAAGCTACATCAGAGCAAGGGGGAAAGACAGAATTTTACTAAGCTCCAAGAAGGCAAGACTATAAATGTTCTACCTGTTTTGNTGTGCATGCATGCACATGTGTTTTAGCTCCTTTAAGCTACATCAGAGCAGGGGGGAAAGACAGAATTTTGCTAAGCTCCAAGAAGGCAAGACTATAAATGTTCTACCTGTTTTGAAAGATAGCTTATAGGTAAATTAGTACCTTTTTCTCTTACTTATGGAGGAGATTTCTTTAAAATGTTGCTTAATTAAAAATCCCAGAATTTTCGCGTTAGTATTTTTTCTCCCTTGGATTGTATTACGAAGCAGACACTGAATATTACAGTAAAGTAAGTTTTCCAGAATCTACATTTGCTAGCTGAATTTTTCATTCAGTGCTAATATTGAGGAACGGGGTGACTGCAGCTTAACAGAAGTGGTGCTGTAGCCAGGTTCCCTACCTACCACTGAAAATGGAAGATCTCCCTCAGCGCAGGTCTCGAGGGAGCTGTTTGGCGTGACACTGTCAATGAGTGCTTAGGGACTCCTTAGTGCATGGATCATTGATTTAAAAGACAGTTATAGCTCCTCTGGAATCATTTGGTCTATCCCCATAAATACACCCTTAGGGACACTAACGCACGCATTACTGGAACAATAGTGTGTAATAGCTGTTCGTTCAGTTTTACACTGCTGATATTGTAGTTGAAGGTGTCATTTGAGCTTTAGACAAAGGTAGTTAGAGGATTATTTTACAGTTCTAGCACAGAAAGCAGTAGTAGCCTCTTTTTTTGTTAAGGCTAAGCTCTGTATTATCTTAAATCCTGAAAAACCATAGTGACAAAATCCCACAGTGAAAATGAGATAAAACAGACTGGGCTGGAGCAATTTGGTTTGATTGAAGGAATTGTCTTTTTCCCCCCTCCCTTTTCAGATTGTTGAAGGGCTTTTTCTGAGTTCATCCTGTCCTTTGTCCATGTTCTCAGCCAATAATTCTCTCTGTTTGTGTCCACATATAATTTATTTTATTGGGTTTTATTTTTTTGCTACGGACTATATACTTTTATTTTAGAGATAGTAAAGATGCCAGATTGCTATTTCTGAGTATTACATTAGCCAAATTTTGATGTGTAATATGCCATGAAGAACTTAGCTGTAGGAAATCAGTGTTGTTTTAGGGAGAAAACAAATGAAGTCTCAATTCTTATTGTGAATAATAGAACTTAGTGCAGAAGTGTGAAGATAAGTGTCTGACGTTCACCTCTACAAGAGGTGGGGAGCTTATGCAACATTTATGGTCTTTATATCAATATAAAAGTAAAAGTGAAACTTAATAATGATCACTTATGTGGGCAGACCAAAGGACATCTTCATCCAATGCTCGAGACAGTTGATCTCAAACCTCCTTTCTCTTCATGTCTTGTTCTAGTCTCCTTCTCATACATTGTCACCATACATTGTTACAATACATAATGCTTACAATAATGCTATAATAATAATTCTATAATGTACAAAAAGAAAGTAAAGACATGTCTTACAACTCTATGTTGATGGATTACACAAATAAGTTTTTCTCTGCCTCTGTGTTAGGAATAAATGTCCAGATCATGTATATACTTAAATGATTGTTGTTCCATTAACCACTGAAAAGAAACACTGACAAATACAGAAGAAAACCAAAGCCAATTATATTTTTACCAACTACACAAATGGCTATTTTAAAACAAAAACAAAACTACACCACCACCCTCCACCCCCCCCACCACCACCCCCCGAAATCTCCTCAACTTCCCTGAACAAGAAAGAACTTTTTGGCAGTTTCTCCCTGTGGACATCATGCAGTGAGTTTTGATGAAATGAAATGAAGAGGTTTTGCTTGTACATCTCTGCAGTTTCATGGACTAAAGGATTTGTCCTCCATTGATTTGGAGTGAGAACAAAGTCAGACTGATTAGGTTACAAAGGGAAAATCTTATTCATTTATGCCAGGCAAACTCTATCAAATAACCAAGATGTCTTTCAGTCCTTGGTATTCACATCACATCAAGAAGAAATTATACTGATGCTTTGTAATTTACTTTATAACAATGTGTAATAACCAACCTTTGAAAGCTTGCTTGGCTTTGGAGGAGAAAAATTAAGAGGATATACTATAGGCTATTAAAATTAGAGCAGGACAGAGAACAAGAACTTCTTTGCTGTCTAAATGTTCTGATGGATCTGAAATTAATGTAATGAGGAAAAAAAGTTAAGATTTCTTCTTAAGCATAGTTGTGCTTTAACTGAAGTGCCTATTTTCTGACACTGAGTCCACCTGCCACATAACAGCAGCATCCTTATTATTAAGCTCTCTGTCCCCCAAAACAGACCAGTCTCACCCACACTGACTGCTGGGAAAGTCTATGACCAGGGCTAACTCCTGAACCTTGCACGCAAGTTGTTTGGGATCATGCCAGTTGGGAAAGCCAAAAATCATGCCATGGACTCTTTCATCAGTTCCTCGGCACTGTTAATCTCATCTGTGCAGACACAGTGCAAAGAAAATCTGTACCACAGCACAGTTGTCTCTGATTTAATGAGATATGGTGCTCCCATATGATCAACGGTGGGATTTTTTCCCCACGTATACCTTCAGTCCCTGGGCCAGTGCAGAAAGGAAAAAGGTGCCCCATGAGCAGTGTTGGGCTGATTTCACAGGAGATCTGCCACTAACAGGAATTAACATGTGCAGTCAGGGCACACCATCACACCAAGTCTTCTACTCAGACTTTTTCCCAAGAAGTCATTTTCATGAAGGCAGAAAAATAATCATGTAATACTGTATAAATTCAGATAATTGATTTAATGCTTTCTAATTTGGCTACTGCAGCATTTTCTTGCTTTTAATTGCCCAGACTGGAAACCAGGTGGGGGAATCAGCCTAATTTTTTATTTATCATAATAATATCATTGTGAAATAGCATCTGTTATTGGCTTAAGACAAAAATAAAAAGAAATATGATGTGTTGTTCTGAAATTTTTTACTTAAAAACATTCTGGCTAAAAAAGCTTGTTTGCAACAGCTTTCAATGGGTCTTTAAAGAAGTTATTGGTGTCACAGGGATATTTCCATATTAGTAAGATCAGATAGCTAAATCGGTCTTCTCTTTAATTCTTGTGGAGGCCAAATCAAGCAAATAAAAAACCAAAATAAATGTGTAAATAAATGCAGGAAGGAGAACTGTGAAAAAAGAAAACCTTTAAGATTTTTCAACCCAGGTTCTACCTGCCAAAAATCACATTGACACTAATTACATTACTGATTCAAAATAATGAGACAGATTCTAAATCATCACTAACAAAGTTATGATAATTAATTACTGAGATGTTGAGAATAATAAGCCTTCTTGCCACCCTCATTATATTTGGGCTCCATGAAAATGGAATCCGACGAGAAAAAACAGTTCATTAAAAGAAATACAAAGTAATAGAGTTGCTCTAATCTAGCTTTAACTTTCTAATCAGATTTTTAAAGTCTTCAATGCAATGTCATACTTTTCATACATAGGTAGGTGATATTTCCCTCAAAAGCAAAAGTCTCTGTAAGTAATATACGCATTATTATAGCAGTGGGACAACAAAAGCACCATAGCTGCCTACTAGGGCAAAATAATGAGATTTAAGTGTCACATCAAGGTTATTTAGGTATTGTTGATTAATAATAGTGCACATTTTTTTCATAAATATGCCATTTTCAGCAGCTTTTTAAGAGTCTGTATACACTTCATTAAGGCATTATGCATCTAAATCAAAACAGACCACTCTTTTTGCTTTATACAAAGTGATTTTTGAACAGGAAAGAACAAATTTAACCTTACTGAATCCAGTTCTGCTGATATTATACAAATAAGTGTCTCAGCAAAATCTAAATGGCTCTTTCCATGCTAGGATAGGCCAGTCAGGATTATAAAAATAAACATGTTAGACATAAGCTCAAAACTTTGTTAAAGCTTTAGGTATACTTTCAGCCCCTATAATTTCCATAAGAAGTCATGAACCAGAAGGAAGAAAGTTTGACTGCTATATCATATTAACTATGTATTTGAAGACAAAAATCAGGAACAGAAGAATGATGTAATCATTTAAAAATATAATCTTTTAGAACACTTAAAAAAGAATGGCATTCTTTTTCTTCCGTCAGCAGCTTCCAAATATTATTAACCATGTAAAGAAAGACATATAATAAAATGCAGTGGCTTGAGAAAGTATTTTAGGTTGAATTAGTTTTGATAATCTCTATTAAAATTGGAAGGACTATGGGTGATATTTTGACATCCGATTACCTGTGTAAACAAATGTAACTGTTGAAGTCCACAGATCAATCCACTTTTGCATCACTCAAAATTCTAGGTTTTATTTCTATGCCAGACATTTGGGGTTTGATCTTAATAAGAATATATATATATATTAATTTTGTGAATTCTGTATGCTTGAATTGCTCATTTAGGCATGGCAGTAGGTATTTATTAATGCCTTGTTTTTGAAAAGTAGTAGTTGATGGCTGTTATCACTGGTTCTGGTAGCCATATTTGATGTCTTCAAGAAGTCTAGTTTTTCAATACTCCAAGTGGTTTTTAATACCTGAATATCTAGAAGCTGCAGTACTCAGCACTATTAACAACTTCTCATAACATGAGTCTAGATAGAGGTAGCTAACACATGCTGCTGAAGTGTTATAAAGCAGGGAACCAAAGCTTCTTTGGGCCTTTTACTACAAATATAAGAGGTCTAAATATAGATTCGCTTAACCTACTCATTCTAAACATTGGGTTATCTTCCTTTTGGCAAAAGTTTGCCTGATTCTAAGGAGTTCAGGTTTTTGCTGTCAATATTCATGGTCTGTGTTGCCTGTTGGTATTCCTAGTGAAGAAGATTGTCTTCGCTGCATCTGAATTGAGGATATTGAGCACCAGATTCTTCCAATATGTGTTATGAACTGAAAAGTCATTCTTACCTTCACCTCAGGTAAACTGACCATGCATGGAAATATAATCAACAATTTTGTTCTGCAAATATTCATTTGCCCAAGTAGTTCTGCTGGAGACGCATCTTCTGTAAGCCTCGTTTCATTTTTTCTGGGCTGTCAGACGTAGTGATTTAATTTGTTTCACATTCACATCCATTTTGCTTTCTAACTTACTCTATTTATTTAAACTATCAGGTTTTTGAATTTGCACTCAAAAAAATTCAACATATCCCATACTCCCTCCAAATGCAAGCTGAATTCAACCACAGGAAACTTCTCAGTCTTTGTAAAACTACTAGTATTAACCGTCTGATTCATGCTGGGCACACTGTAAATGAGGACGGCTGTCAGAAGCAAGCAAACTTCCAGGTATATTTGTGTTTCTTTTATTATGTTAATGCAAAATATATAATGAGTTTCAGTATAATCCATACCTATGCATTTTGTGAATGTTTGTCTACTTTGAGCTTGGGCTTATTTGTCTTTCACATAAACTTCAGGATCCCTGGGGAGGAAAGAAACATAGAATATACAGAAATTGAATTTATGAAGTGATCCTCGAGAGATATTTAACCTTGGTGTCATGCTATCTTACAGTATGTCACTTTTATTAGGCTGCAGATATTTAAACTGTAAGAAATGTACCAGATGACTGGGTCAAAGCGTTTTGGAATAATATAATAGTTAGACAGAAAGAAGAAAACAATTTCAATGAATAATTTATCAGTTCTCTCTTTTGGACTTGTGGAATATCCATCATATTGCAATTTTTCAGATTTAAGATAAGGTTTACCTCAAGTAAAATGTGACTGATAGATTTTCTTTCCTGGCTGTTTGAGAATATGAGAAAGAGTAACAAGGAAAGAAAAAGGAATAGGATAGATGAGATGCAAATATCTCAGGGAAGTAATTTATACCATACAGTAATTTATATTAATAATTAATTGGGGGGGTTTTAATGATTGATATATAGTAATTTTACCATGGTATTTACCACGCAAGATTAATAGTAATTTCAGCCACTTGTGTTATGATTCAGCCTCTGAGAAACTTTTGTCTCTGAAAGTCATGTTCTCTGTACGTGGTAGAAAGAAAGTTAAGGAATTCAAAGTGAGATTCACAACAATCACTTGGAGGAGTCAGGATGCTTAGAGCTATCCAGCAAAAATCTTTATTTGAAATAAATCAGGAAAGACAAATTGCTAGCCAACAGATATTCCTAAGGCGATCTTTTTGTTGATTTGTCATAAGGAATCTGGTAGGTTAGGGTATATATCAATCAATACTATCTCTACACCCATCTATTCTTTTTAAATAGGGAGAGACTTAGAGGGACAAATGCATTGGCCTGCTTTATCTGAAATAATCCTTAAACCCAGGAAAAGAAGCTCAGACCTCTTCTGTTGTCAGTGAGTACTCTAGTTACCAGACTGTTCTACAAAATATATTGTCAACTTTTTTTTCCTGAACTGTTGAAATTTTAGTCATTCTGGCATGTACTATGATGTACTGTTTAAGAAGAAGCACAATATTAATATACAGAGGAATTTAGGCAGAGAAACACCTATGGAGCCTCATCCACATGCCAAGTGCCAAGACTGAATCAGTGGGAGAAACACAGGTCCCTGAATAAGAAGGGAAGCACCCCAGTTTTGATTTAAAATGTTGAAATGGAGAGGGGTCTAAATCAAAACTGTGGGCGTAGAGATGTCTGAGGTTGTCTAAAAGGCAACCCTGGAGGAGGATCTGAATGTTGAAGGTAAAGCCAGCCTTTACATTGAACTATGCTGAACGTATGTGATTATGCATTCAATTGAATGGTATTGGACTGAGGGTATTGCATTAATTAATGATTTTATTATTTTTTTTCTGAGGTTAAATAAAATTGCTACTTGCACTTCTCTGCTAACTAATCCATACCCAAGAGAGATGATCTATTTTAATTGCTTTCCAGAAGACAATGTTTGTTTTTCTTTGCCATACACTTAACAAACAGCCTTTCTACTTTTGTCTCTCTCTTAGGGCACATTCACAAAAAGATAATGCATCTCTACAAATTATTTGGCAGCTGGTGGTAGAATATAATAAGTCCATTAAATTAAGAAACAGCTCACCAATATTTTTTTTTTTTTTTGTAAATTACACTATAAAAAGCGGAGTAACAGTTCGTGAAGCAAGGGTTTTGCTCACAAACAATTAAGGGCTATGAGAATGGTGTCAGTCTGTGTTCCAGGCCTTAACTGCACACAGACAAATGGTTCTCTTTAGTTCTGCTTCACAACAGGAAGTCATTGTTATAGTATAAATGTGCCCAGGGTAAAACGTACTGAATCTCAGTAAACTGATTTGTGAAGACATAAAGCAACCTTAGACCCAGTGGAAATTTAAGAGATTATTCAGGGCAAGCTGGAGCAGACAGCAGGCAGTGGTTTTGAGCAAAAAATATAAGAGGGGTGTTTCCACTGGAGATGTAGAGTTCGTTTCCATAATGACACAATTCTGACATCTGTGTTGCATTTGTGCTGTCATGCATCTGAAACACCACTGTGCCAGAAATCTGTCAGGTTTCTCCCCACAAAAAGAGAGAAATACACACTCACAAAATAATAAAAAAAAACCAAATACGATAGACAAAATTTAAAATATGCTTCAACACATTATAGTTAGAATACAGATAGAAAAATACAGTTTACACACACAGGTAAGCACATTGAAATACTTAGAGGCTGACAGAATTAACAATCATGGATTTCCTGAAATGTTTAAGGTTTCAGCTTTCAAAAAATGTCTTTATCTTAAATGATATTACTTGGTTTTGCTGATTTTAAGTTTTACACNTAACTTGAAAAAATACATGAATACAATACAAATTGATTGTATATCCAGAACACTTTAAGATTATATGCTTCAGCGTTTTTTGATGTGTGGTTTTGCTTCAGCCCGTTATGAAGATACTGTCATCACTGGTCTGTCTCCCCCCCCCGCCATGTAATTTCTTTCCAAATTTCAAATGTATGGACACTTCAACTGCCTTTTGTAAGGTCTTGCTTTATGATGTCTGGCTCTAATTATAATGAAGGAATTGCACAATAGATTTCTAATGATATCCAATTCCATTAAATTTCTGGTGAACAAATAGCATAAATCTCTAGTTTTAGTATTCTGGGGGAAAAAAAAGGTGAGTGGGTAAAGAATATCTGATTCCAGGCAGATTACACAATATAGCTGCTAGATCATTGTCCTGTGCTTGTAATATCTCATAGTTGATATTGTCCCAAAATACGCCAAGGGGCAATGATGTCATGTAACAATAACATCAGAAAGTAATGAAGGATACTACTCATATAGTGTACTTATGTTGCTAAAGCCCTTATCTGTCTTGGTACTGCAGAAAGATGCAAAGAGCTGAACAAAGGGAACATGAACGCACCTATTTTTGTAAACATGCTGTTTGAAGGGATTATTGGAGCCATCTCCAAAAGTAAAATTAAAAGCTGATGGATCAATGCGGCAAGAAGTTTTTGACCATGAACTGATGTATGTCTGAAAAGAAAGACAAGAAAATAATTTTGGATGGGCAAAGCAAGTGTCTCACCTAAAACTTCTACTAAAGCACAGAACCCATAATCTATATGAGCACAAAATGCTATAAACCTTCTGTATACATATGGAAGCTTTACTTTTCTTAACATACAGTTTTTAAGTGTATCTGAAAAATAATTAACAGAATTTGATGACTTAATTTTTCCTCCTCTGATCAACAAGAAGAGATGCATTTCCACATTAGTGACAACCAAACCCCGGAACTGGAGTACTTTGAGGCACAGATACAATTTAGGCTGTCATATGGAAAAAAAAAAAAAGAAAAATCCAAACGCATAACAATTTTAGCCCCAGTTGTCTTATGGGTTTGTAATTTTCCACCATTCTCTTTTCCCTTTTAGAAATGAATTATAGATGTTTAGATAAAAAAAAAGCTAGCAGAGTCTTCTTTTGTTACAGACTTCTTGTTGGCAGAAGAAAGAACGAAAGAAGTTGGCTTTGATTGTGTACAATTTCAAATAATGGGATATTGAAAGAATTAGTCCAAATATAGTCTCCATGAGCTGCTTGTCCCAGGTTTATTTCATATCTCCCAATATCTTCCTTTCCTTTATCACATGTAAGTGCTATGTCATTGTGTTTTGGTTGGTACCTTTTGTTGTTAGCTCTAGTAATTCTCTATAAAATTATTGATTTATCTTTATTAACTTAGTGTCACTGATATTCATGATAACTCAAAAGAAAATGAAGAATGGCAAATATTTTAAGTAAATGTGTGAAGAATTTTAAGGGTAAAACCCCAGAAGTTTTTACAATCCAGTTTTAGAAATTAATGTTATGAAAAGTAACATTTAAATTCCATATTGGAAAAGTATTTATGTCTGTGTTAAGTTCCTTCAAATTTCATGGGAGATGCTTTATTCAGCTTGGACTAGTTGTCTTTCTATACTCTTTGGCAAGATAGAATAGTTACCTATTGCGTGGGAATGATTGCATGTATCCCTGTTGCATGTTGTATACACTTAACATGTTTTTTCTAGTATATTGCTCTAGCAAGAGCTCCATCACAAAGATGACTGATCCTCCATGTCGTGTCACTTCCTTCTGTCTCTATTATAAAGCATGTATGGTACATTGTCAGTATTTGAATAGTATAAAAAGTATTCCTTTTCTCTTAACTTCCATTGTACTGTCTAATTTCTAGTGACACTGAGATGATCTGTGTCTTCATGAGTCTAGTCGTGCAAAGAAGCAGTACATGATGCGGTAGTAAGGAAAGGATCTTTGGAACAGTTAGCTGCTGAAATCTACCACCCAACTAAATGTCTCAGTGGTAAACCGGTAAACTGAGACATTTGTTTGCAATTTGCCAGCCTGTAGGGGCAATTTCAGACATGTATTTCTACTTTACTGAAGTCACTTGGTTTTCTTAGCTTGGAGAAGAGAAGGCTGAGGGGTGACCTCGTGGCAACCTACAGCTTCCTCAAGGAGGGCAGCGGAGGGGGAGGTGCTGATCTCCTCTCTCTGGTAACCAATGACAGGACATGAGGAAATGCAATGAAGCTGCATCAAGGGAAGTTCAGATTGGAGATTAGGAAAAGGTTCTTCAGAGGGTGATCACTCACTGGAAAAGGCTCCCCAGGGAAGTGTCACAGCACCAAGCTTGTCAGGGTTCAGGGAGCATCTGGACGACAATTTTAGTTATATGGTTTAGTTTTACGTAGACCTGTAAGGAGCAGGGAATTGGACTCAATGATCCTTATGGGTCTCTTCCAACTTGAGGTATTCTACTATTCTATGAAAATTTTTCCAAAACGTGTTTAGACTCACAATTCAGAAAAAGCCCTGGTTTGAAATCAAATTTTGAAGATATATGTATATACTGGTAAGTAACCTCACTCATATGAATCCTGACCTTTCCAGAAGCATGTTTGATTAAACGTAAGTACCTTACCAGCAAGGAAAAAAAAAACAAACAGAGTAGCTAACTAGTATCCTATTTGGAGGACCTGAGACCTCGTAACTTTCCAGAGAATTTAGCTGGTACAGTACAACACAGGGGCTACATCCCCAAATTCCACTATGATTGAAATTCTACTGTGCTTTACTTTCTACTGTCTATTTTCAGAGTAATGCCTTTAAAATAATTTCTCTTCTACAAAGAGTTGGACAGTTAGTACTTCTCAATTAAACCAATTTTAAGATTCAAGTGTTCAAATGAATTTCAGGGAGAGAAAAATCCCAGGCATGGGACATTTCATCAAAGTTATGAACATCTCAGAAATTGATTTTATAACAAAATTAGGAATTAAATTGTGAAAATGGCACGTTCATTAAATTTCAACCTACAAAAAGTCAAATGTCAGAAACAGAATACAACTGAACACAAAATTCTCAGTGAAATTTTTAATCTAACTTTGATGAAATAGATTTTGTGGCAACTAAATACCAGCAAATTACTGACACTATATGGAGGAACAAGAAAACAGAGTGCACAGAGCTCTTCTCTCCTTCTCAAATGACCTCCTGCATGGCTTGAGGTATAAGGAAGAGAAAATACTTTGACGCTATCTGAATTAGACAGTGTCAGTACATAATCACTCTTCTATACCATAAAAAGTACTGTCTTTCAGAGACATAGTATTTTTCCTCAAAGTCTGGAGATAATGAAGCTCAGGACTACTGGGAATATGTAGTTAGATCAAGCTCTGAATGCATTCATTTGAATATAAAATGGGACCTGTATTTGTCTGAGTACCTGACTGCTACAAGCAGAAAACAGAGCTGGGCATCCTTCTCCCAGGGACTGCATTCTCCTGCCCCTCAGGAGATGTACAGTATGTGTGCTAGTCATTTATTTATTACATTGAGAGGCCTGTGGTACTTTTGCAGGGACGTAAGAAGACATGTCTGTGTGAGAACTCCTACTACACCCTGAGCTTCTCTTTCTAAGAAGCCGAGAAGTGGAGGCAGCAAGAGACTAGCTTTGGGAGCAGATATTACCTTCACATTCACACTTGTTCTAGGTACTACCTTGGACCTTAATGCTGGTAGTATTCTACTCTGACAGAGCTCTTATTTACAGTAAGAATTTGCAACAAGCTGACTGCACAGGCAAATTGGGTCCCAAGAGTCAACCAGACTGGCTTCAGGTTAGAAATAAGCCCTTGATTAACTTCTTGTGTTGATCTCTTCCTTTGTTTGCTAGCTTAAAGCGAGATTTCCTCTCAGCTCTGCACAGTTTTGCTCAGCTTCAATATAATGCTCACTAGCGCTGCTGAATTAACAGATGGGACAATATTAGCATAAAGCACAGGATGACATGCTTGAAAACCAGTACCAGAGAACAAAATACTGAAAATGAGCTTCAGAATCATGGAGCTGTAGAGTTTTCTACTTTGACAAGTAAATCCTAGTCTTTGGGAGAAAAATAGACATATTAGGGAAAAAAAAACAAAAAACAAAAAGCAAAAAATAAAACCCCACCCAAGAACAAGACAATTCAGAACCTGCTTTAGCAGGAACAGTTCCTAAACTAAAGAGGTCTTAATAAATCCAATACGGAAAGCATTGCTGTGTAAAAACGCTATATATCTTTCTCCATGTTCCCTTTATTAATATAAAAGGAAGAGCCTTGGACAAAAGGCATATGCTGATGATTCACAGTTTTCTGGGAACGGCAGGGGACTGTTATCACTGATTAGAATCAATTTTTGAGGCAGAGAGACAGAACTGTCCACAGTTAATCAGGAATTAATCCTGTAATGCAGTTCCTAGAAGAGGCTGTGTATCATTTGACTGCCTCTGCAGCATAACTGAGGCATTGGTATATCCAAAGCAAGCTTCATTTAGAACATACCAGACAACTATCAATGATGGACAGCTGTTTCAGTAGTTTCACCGTGCAAAGACAGACAACAGAGCCTCATGTATATTAATCCCCTTAGCAAAAGCAACACTGGTATCAGAAGACGGCACTATCATTGAAAGAAAGGACAGTAAATCCATCAGATGGTTGTCGTGAAGTCAAATTAATAGGGGAGAAAACAGAAGCCCTAATAGATGAAGTATGAAATGGGGGAAAAATGAGACAGATTTCTAATGGTATCAAAGATATCAAGATTTAATATTGATTTACTGTCAGATGATGTACATGTTTCTTGCAGTGCTTTGTACTTAAATGAGTATTTCTGAGTCCAAAACATACTGCAAATAAGCAAATAGTTTTCAAACACACCATGGGTGTGATCTGTTTCTAGTGCAGTCAAAAAGATTATGTTTAGTGGCCTCACACAAACATGACAGTGTCTCATTTATTTAAGTGCAATAAAGATAGAAACCTAAAATGAAACTAGCAGGACATAAATTCAGAACAAACAAAATAAAACAGTTATTCTCTCTATGTGTTGGTAAGGCAAGGAACTCCTTCCTGCAGGACATTGTGGGTACTACATATTTTCAAGACTTCAAAAAGCAGCTGAACAAGCTGAAGAAAATCCGTGTCAGATCTCTAATTACAAGAACATGACCTGTGATATAAGAAATCTTTGAACGGCAGATGGATGTAACCCAGGATGCCATTGAGGACAAGTACTGCTACCTGCCTGCTTGGTTCCTAATGTCTTCTGCAAGTTTCTAGTATTTGCTATCATCAAAGAATGGATAATATGTTTGATAGGCCTTTCATGTGATGTAATGAAGCTGGGTTTAAGTTTCTTTATAACATAAGTGATACCTTCCAAACCATACCAATACCCCAAGACACTATCAATGAAGTCTGTAGTAGACAAAAAAGACATTCCAGTTTGTAATAAGGACAATAAGGAAGTAACTCGCTGAAGTACTAAGCACTTTCCATAGTTAAGACCACAGCAGTTTACCCAATAAATTAACTTAGTGTTTTATTACTGATTATATTTGCAACAGCATCAAGCCCCTGCTTGCTAATACTCTAACTAAGGAATATGTTATCTTACAGTTGACTGTGGAATGCAATAAGGACAGAAGAAAATCTGGTGGTAAATGTCTGTCAGAGAGAAAAACAATAAGGGCTTTCCAGGGCAGAGATTATAATTCTGCAGAGATCATTTTGATAGTGCTTCCCAGGTGATTATGATAGCAGAGCCTGTGTTTTTTCCCCAGTGATGGGCCAAAAGAGATTCCCTTTTTCCTCTTTTTTCTTCTGCTATAAAGGAAGGAAGACTTTCTTTGAAAAAAATCAATGCTGGTTGATTTTCTGGTGATATTTGGTGCTTGGATTACCTGAAGGAGGTACTACCTAGGAGGTTGCAGCAAACTGACTATGGCACAGAATCAATTACTGTGCCTGCAACAAAAGAAACACTGGCTATGCCAGTTGTTTCTACCGAGAGGGGCTCCTACTGTTACTGCAGACCTACCACAGTGTGAACATCTGAATTTACTTTTTCCTCATATTTTGGTAATTACTATTGCATGTCTGACAAATCTTGTACAAGCTGTGAGACCTTGAACTGAGAAACTAGTCGAGTTGTAAGAATATACCTAACTGGAATTAATTCTCTAGCTGACTCCATGCTGCTTTGTGACCAATTGTACATTCTAACCAGATGGCTGCCAGAGCCATATGTCATATCATTTGTATTCATTTTCCTTAATTGATCATAATATTAACTTATAAGTACCTGCTATAGGTGATGCTGAGGATAGTGTCCTATAACATAAAGTATTGTCCTTCATTGTTGTCTGAGAGGACATGCGGCCTAGAATCACTTCCCTTGGTTTGGTGTCCCAGTAAATCTCTGCATATGGTTTTAAAATGATTGGTTTTAACCCTTTCATTTGAATGGAAATTCAAATGGAAAATGGAACTGCATCCTTCGCTTACCTTTGAAAGGTGAATAATCAAGACAACTAATAGTGCTTATGTCACACTCAGTTCAAAGCCTTCAGGACAGTACCAGAATTCTAGCTCAGGACTCCACTTTTTTTCTAGAGTAATAGTATCGTATAGGGTATATAAGGGTTTCAGAAACTCCCTTGTATCTATACAGTATTTGGTGATTTGATTTTTTATTTCTGAGAGGTCATTTCTTTCCATGTTTATTACCGTCACATTCACCCACAGGTTACCCACAGCAGTTCTGCATCTTCAAAAACATAAATTGAGAAAAGATGTAACTGTGTCTGTTCAATCATTTTGATGGGCTGTATATAATTAAGAAGGGAAAAGTCCTTTTGGACCGTTCAAAATGTTCTTGATAATATGAAACTCACACAACTATTTGTAAGTCAGTTTTTCAGCACAATGAATGCATCAAAGCACTTAACGTGGATACTGTAGGGATGATGTTATCACTTAGGATTTTGGTAACTGAAAAGCATATTCTGGGTGGGCTATATCGATCTGCTATGTCTTCCTATGGAAGGAATCCTTCTGGGACTGTTTTGTCTGGTGAGGCATCCCCTAGAAGTCTATTGGCATGACTAGGTCTGTGGTGTAAAGAATGACAGCAAAATGGTATTAAAGAAGTCCTTATAATGCATTGCATCTGTGCATTGCTTTTATGAATTCATAATCTAACCATAATGATTTCAGGCAGCAATTAAGCCAAGCACATTCAACGTTTCATCTAAATTCAACTTCTTTTTAAATTTTGTTAATGTAATTTAGGAGAACAATCAAAACTGTTTCTAACATGTGAGATGAATCTGGTTTGTCACTGCTCAGGAACATGTAATAATACATCAGCAAAATAGCACAACTAGGTGGGCTAAAGTGAGATGCAAGAGGCTATGAAAGGTGGGGCTGTTTCTGAAGTTTATTTGTGTATATGGCATATAAGCTGGGCTTTTGGTTTGACACATTATAAATACAGAATCACAGAATTACAGAATCTCCTAGATTGGAAAAGACCTGTAAGCTCAGCTAGTCCAATCATTAACCTAACACTGACAAGCCCACCACTAAGCCATGTCCCTAAGCACTATATCTACACGACCCTTAAATATCTCCAGGGATGGGGACTCCAACACTGCCCTGGGTAATGCATTCCAATGCCTGTTGATCCTTTCAGTAAAGAAATTCTTCTTCATATCCAATCTAAACTTCCCCTGGTGCAACTTGAAGCCGTTTCCTCTTGTTCTATCACCTTTTCCTTGACAAAACAGGTCGACTCCCACCTCTCTGGAACCTCCTTTCAGATAGTTGTAGATAGTGATAAGGTCTCCTCTTAGCCTCCTTTTCTCCAGGCTAAACAACCCCAGTTCCCTCAGCCGCTCTTCATAAGATGTGCTCCAGACCCCTCACCAGTTTCATTGCCCTTCTTTGGACATGGTCCAGCACCTCAATGTCCTTCTTGTGGTGAGGAGCCCAAAACTGAACCCAGTACTCAAGATGCTGTACATCACCAGTGCCGAGTACAGGGGTAAAATCACCTCCCTGGTCCTACTGGCTATACTATTCCTGATACAGGCCAGGATGCCATTGGCCTTCTTGGCCACCTGGGCACGCTGCTGGCTCATGTTCAGCTGGTTGTCAATCAACACCCCCAGGTCCCTCTCTGCTGAGCAGGTTTCAAGCCACTCCTCCCCAAGCCTGTAGCATTGGCAGGGGTTGTTGTGGCCAAAGTGTAAGACTCGGCATTTGGCCTTATTGAAACTCATACAGTTTGCCTTGGTCCGTCGACCTAGTCTATACAACATGGGGAATATTCAGACCTTGTGTTTGGTTTGTAACCATTTGTAATGAAAAGTGCAAATGTAAATGAAATTAAAAAAAAGAAATCAAGCTGCATATTCTGCTGTCCTGTGAAACAGATGAACATGACTTCTGCATTTATTTTACTATGGACTCAAAAAACTCCAACAAATTAATTCTTCAAGTCTTAGAAGTGCTACAGATGGTATTGTAATTCCTTAGACACATAATATAGTTTTATACATGGCAGACGGTAAATACTCCGTGTCCATATTGGCTCTGCACAATTAATCTTGTTGGTCTGTTCAAATTGAAAGTAGTTCTAGACTCCTCACATCACTCAGATAGCCATTTGATTACAAAAGTCAGAAAATCATATATTCATACAGAGATGGATATAGAATAATAAACCTATGAATAATAATAGACAGTCTGGTGAGGGGATATTTATCATATGTGGCTTAAGGTCCCTGTCCGGTGAGGTGAAAGATGGTACAGCAGGAGAGGAGGTACAGTTATGGAAAAAGCATTAGAAGACATAACATGGGAAAAAAAGTGTCTTTGGAAGTATTTTATACTGTGGGAAACATTGCAGTGGAGATGATGGCCATATTACAGCTTTGAACTTGCCGTGGGGGAATGATGGCTAGCAAAAATCAATGTGATTAAGGAATGACCTGCCAACACGTTGTTTGGTCCTTGGGAAAGAAAAGACCTTTTCTACATTCAATAAAATGCTCAGTTACGGATATATGTAGTAAATTATTTGCTTAGCAAATAAGAAGTAGTAATCTACTCTGCAGGTGGATTTATTATTCTGTGTCATGTCTTCAACTGTTATTCACATGTCAGAAATATTCTTACCCTGTAGTGTATAATTAGTAGAATCAAAATATAATAAAAACCCCAACCAAAGCCCACACAACTACAGGTTTTGCATATTTAATTGAAGCATACATATTTAGTGGGATGATGATTTGATCAGTGGCAGGAGGAAATTAATATTACACTCAGGATATGTAATGTCACCATGACTCTTTTCAGCAAAGTTGTGGCTCTATGAATCCCTGTAGTTTACCTCCTGAATGTTTTAGTTGTAGAAAGAAACAAGTGCTCAAGGATTGTCTTTAGAAAAGGTAACTTCACAAATTGCTTTCTTTAATGTCTAATTTAGACTACCTGGCTTGTCATGGAGGTAAATGTCTAGGACACTTTTATGCTATATACTAATTATAGTATATTGAACGAAGTTTGATTCACTTACATTTGTGGGGCCGAGAATGTACATGGGACCATGTTTGCAACCCAGCACCTTAGGGAGACTTGGGGAGATGTTCATATGCTCCTTCAGCCTTTCTGCCTTTGACAACAGGGTGTAAGGGAGTGATGGGTTGCCCTAAGCATGCTGCTGGTGTGAAGGTTCAGGGTTGGCACTCTTGGGCTTGCAAAGAGCACTTCATCTAGATGAAGCCCTTGTCACCCAGTAAGACATGGCTATAAAGAAGAAAGAACATTTTCATTCAGCCTATGTTGCATGTATTCAGCAATAGTAATGACCGGTAAGAGTGATTTTTCAGGCTTTGTGGCAACATTTATCATTAAAAATATAAACAAGTATTCATCTGTAAATCACTGTAAAACAGAGAGAGGGAGAGAGAGGCAGAGAGAGGTTCAGTTGCAAATGGGGATTTGAATTTGCCTGAAAAGGCTAAACATATGGTTTGAGATGCATGAAGTTTAATCTGATCATGTTGTTTTTCCTAATTTTTTTTTTCCCTATGAACTATGTTTAAGTATTTAAGTTGAATATTAGTCGGAATTCAGGCTTCGATGTGGTTTTACTTTGATGGAACACCTGTATGCACAGTAACTGCAAAATGATTGACACATTAGAAAAAAACTGCTTATTGCTCTCTAACGCTGTTGTACTGGGGATATTTTGTAGCAACAGCTATTTCTTGCAGTCCTTTCTTATCTTTTTTTCATGCTGCATGTCCAAGCTTTAGTAAAATTCTCCTTGCATGTCTACAATATGAAACTTCCTTAAAGTATTACTGAAGTAATTCTCAGAGCTTCATGGCAGAGATGGGAAAGGCAAGGTCATAGTGTCCGTGGGCATGTGCATTCTTGAGAGATTCTTGATCATTACTTAGACTGACCTACAGTTCCCAAAAGCCAGAACACTCAGTTTACTGATTGGAAAGTTCCAAATAGTCATACTTGTCACCAAAATATTTGTGTTTAAATGTATATATTTATATGTAAGTACTTATTTTAAAAATATATACATATTTTAATATGTACGTATATATTCAAGAACCTGAGAGTACACATGCATGTATATACATTTGTATACAACCATGTGCAGTAAAAAAGAATTGCAAATATGTCATGATTCACTGTTCATATAGGCTCTACACAGGTTTAAAATACCGTTAAAATTGGTTTTGATTCTCTCTTTTTAATGCCATTCCCGACTGGTGCTGCGAGAGAGCAGAGGAAGTCAGAGAAGTGTAACAGATAAATTTTACTGAACTGTTGAAATCTCAGAAAATGTATGCATTAAGTTTTGGGTGATATTTTTGTATTACAAGTGGTTATCACCAATCAACAAAAGTTCCAGCTGTTCTGACTTTTACATCAGCTCTGACCAGTGCTCATTCATGACTTCATAATTGTCTTTCTTGTCATGTCTTCATAACTTAAGTAACGAGTCAGTTCTTAAAGGGGAAATAGTGTAGCAATGAAGAGCTAAGATCAGCTTAACTTTCAAGGTGCTTGCTGGAAGTTACAACCCAAGTCAGGTACCTAGATACATACAGTATGTGGAGAGCATGGAAAAAAAGCAACTTATCTATTGGACAAGAGAAAAAAAAAATGACCCATTGGTCATGAATAACTGTTCAAATAAATGTTAAAGATTTCTATAAGAAATGTGAATCATTTTCAAAATGAGATATGGATAGAGATCCGTCCAAACAGCTTTGTGGATAGGCTGGTGGGTTTTCAAGTTTCCTCTGATAGAACATAAGGTTTCCAAATCCCAGAAAAATGCTAGAGGGTGTGGTGTGGTGGGAACAAAAAATAGGGTGACAATGGTCACCATGACTTCCTCTGTGTTCTGGGTGTGTCTCCTGTAGCTGCTGACAGCGTCTCTAAGGGCTGCTGGGTGGAGGAAGACCTACGCTACGACTTGAGGCTTTAGAATGGAATATTTGTTGACTTGCTGATCACTGTTATGTTGTAAAAAGTTGCAAACGTGCTCAGGGAGAAAAAAATTAATTCATTATATGCTTTATGACAAAAACACCCCTAGTAGACACCCTGTGAGATAACTACATAGCAAGCTTAAAGCAAATAAAAGGAAATACTTTTTCACACAAAAGTCATAACTATAGGTGACCAAAATATAAATAGGGGCAAAACCAGATTTTGCAATATGAGTCAATCAATATGGATTTAATTTGAGTCCAAATGCAAACTTGATCACAGGAAATCCCTATTACTTTGGATTGCTGGAAGTGGTAGCAGCAGGTGTATCAGGAAAAAAAAGTTTATTCCTAATGTTATGTCCTTTTGTGTTCATGTATGAATGATTATTATGATCAGTGAGAATAACCAAGTTGTGACAACAAAGTTCATTACACTTTCTTGCAACACAGTGTATTTTTTGCATGACACTGGTCCAGTTTAATGTTAGGTTATATGGTAAAAGGCTTGTATATACACACTCAAAGGAGCACTGAGGCACAACCGTGAGTGGGGAAACCCAGCGAAAGGGTCCCAGGGCTGCCCTAGGGGAGCCATAAACCCCTTCTCAGGGATGGCGCCCATCACTGTGAGTCAATGGGAGTTGCTTTCTGCAGCACCTTTCAGATTGAGAAGTATAGGATTTAGTATAGGATGCATCTTGGGATTATACAGGACGTTATGGGATGTTTAGGGCAGGAATCAAAGGTGGGGAAAGGGAGGGAGGGATGAAGATGGTTGGGGAGGGAAGAAGGGTGTGAAAATAGAGATGTAAAGTGATAAAAGGAGCTGGTTGTGTGTAAGCAGGTTGCTTGTTGGTACACCTGCCTGGCCATGCCCTGCACCTGATCAGTGCTGTCTGTTCTGTCTCATTGTTAAATTTCATTTCTGTCTTTCCCTTGGGTGTGGAACTCTCTACCCTGTGTGCATGTGTGTGTACAGGGGTCTGAGTGCCAGAAACTGGGATTTCACCATGGCCAGAGAGACCTGCATGTCCAGCACTGGACTAAGTGCCTCCCACAGGAGGGGTGACCATGCGTTATCAGGGCCACGTGCCTGTGGTGCCAGCAACTAAAGAGACTGGCCTGTGTCCGAATTGTGTGGCCACTTGTCAGCGTGTGATGACTAGAGAATATCAGGCAGAACTAGTCAGTGAGTGGCTTGGAAGCCAAGTGTCAGAGTGACAATTAACCTGGGATGGATGCTGGGCAGACCAAAGGGTCTGCAGGTTGGCTGCTGGAGGGACCAGGAGGTCTGAGCCTGAGAAATCTGTTTGCATGTGTGTGTCCCGGTGTGAAGCACCCGAAGCCAACAGGATCCAAGGATCAGTTACTCAGTAGACTGAGTGTCTAAGGCAAGTTAGCAGAGGTATGTGCATTATATATATGCATATATTTCCCACTAATGGATCTTCATCATGACCAGACAGAGAGGGACCAGGACAGTGCTGTTCACATTAGCCCAAGTGTTGAGCATTTCTGTGTTGATCATGTTGGCCATGCTCACCTGTGCTGTTTATGGGCATTTGTGTATGATTGCCTATTGGGAATACCTGCTCAGCTCTGCTGCTGGCTGGACCTTGGGGGCATCGGGTTGTGGCATCCTTGCCTCTATGAGGCAACCAGATTCAGCAGCTCCTAACATTTAATATTTCATGTAAGCCTTGGGGAAAATATAAATGTATAACTATGCTGTGCTTTACTTATTATATCAAATCTGAGGGAAAATGACAGAGTTCCTGTCATGTTCACATCAGTGCAATCAGAAGCGAGCAAAACCTTTGACACCATTGCACTTTATATTGTATTAGATCTCTTCTATCTGAACATCATTTTGATGTCAGTAAAGGCAAACTGATCTTGTGTGTGTCTGCTTAATGCATGTCTCAGTGAGATGGAATCAGAGAGTGTGACAGGTCAGGTGTGTAACTTTCCAGTGTTTCAAATGACGGCAAGCTGAATGCAGACTATTATGCTTGGCTACCCGGACTATACCAGATGAAATCTGAGAAATAGGCTTACAGATGTGACCATCTGCTTCCCGCATCTGCCCCTCAAGGTCAAATGTGCAGGTTCAACAGATAGTTGAGTCTGTAGGCACAAAGACATCTCAGTTCCTCAACTCTCTGGTGTCGACTGACATGCAGGAGTCCTGGTGTTCCTGAACAAAGGATAAGGACACTCAGGGATGCCAGCTGAAGAAGAAAAAGCCTGCATAAAAATGCATGTACAGCTCAAACGAACAGCAAGGGATTTGATAGAATTATAGTCTGAGCCACCCCCATCTAGCCATGTAAAAAACACGTATATGAGTAAGAATTCAGAGAACTCATATCACATATAGCTGGATTACATGTATACAGGGTCCCCAGGTGAGATAGGGTGTCCACGTCATGATGGAGACGAATAGACGATACTCAGGGACTCAGTGAGTAAGTTGCTATGGCCATAAGACAGTGGAAGATTGTCAATTTTACTAATATTTACCAATTAGGTACTTAATAACTAGTTAACTTAGATAGAATTGTGTGGTGGTCTGTGTACTTAACTAGAGGATTCAAAAGAACCATGACACAAGACTGAAAAAAAAAAAGGATCGTAAACCAACTTAGTTTTAAAGAGGACATCAAAGAGTCCTACCTCAAGGTTAAGATGAATGAGCAGTAGAAGTGTCATCCAGCACCAAGGGACAAATCTACAAAATACAGAAGACAGGCTGCTTTATCCACCCAGTCTTCTTCTCCTTCCCAAATGTTAATGTTTGCTGGAGGACTGATTCTCACTTTTCAAAATTTTAATGAGCTAATTCCCCTATGAGAGAGGGAGGGAGGGCATTTATTTTAATTAAATATCCTATACACTGAAACTATAAGATCACAAGCAACCAGATGCTCTGTTCACTCCAATTAATGATGCTTTGGGATTTCTGATATGCAGAAAGGACCTTGAATAGATCATACTTAATTATATACTTACATCGCTCATAGTGAGCAAGAATGGAGACAGTGGTCCAGAGACTTGACAGTTACTGAGGGTATTGTGTGTCTTTCTACAGTTTATTAACAAGAAAGGTAGAGAGTGACAATGTTCCTGGAAGTCCATTGTCTATAGCTATCAATATGACATTTAAAGATTTTGGCAAGTGTTGAGAAATTATTCTTATATTCAATGACTAGTTCCTCATTTTCTTCATATTCTCTCAAAAAACGGTAAGATTACCTTGATAAACAAGAAGCAAAGAGGTGTTAGAATACATATATTCATAATTAATTGTGAAATATGTTTAAGAGAACAACTCTGTGAAATATATTTTATTTGTTGTTACAAGTCCAAGAAGTAGTAACTGTATAATATAATCTTGGACAGCCTTCTGTAATACCTACAAATTATTTTGTCTCAATTGTGAATTTTAATTATCAGAGCGATTTAGTGATGCATGTTCTAATGACTGACACCATGTCTATTAAAGTCCAGTGTCTGGGATGTTCATTTATTTTTTCAGGGTAAGGATTAAGTGTCCTACAGCTGTTCTATGGCACAGCCATCATTTGTACATAAGCATTTTTTCAGCTATCCAGAAAAGCAGATAGAAGCGCTATACTCAAGACCATCATCCATTGTATTCCTTGATATTTAGTGATCAGAATCAGCTACTTGTTAACAATAAGAAACTCTTCAAAATGAAATTCAATGGCGTACAAGTATCTTAAGGGTGGGTTGAAGGAGGATGGAGCCAGACTCTTTTCAGTGGTTCCCAATGACAGGACGAGGGGCAATGGGCACAAGCTGGAACATAGGAGGTTCCGTTCAAATATACGGAAAAACTTCTTTACGGTCAGGGTGACAGAGCACTGGAACAGGCTGCCCAGGCAGGTTGTGGAGTCCCCTTCTCTGGAGATCTTCAAGTCTCACCTGGATGCAGTCCTGAGTAATGTGCTCTAGGCAATCCTGCTTTGGCAGGGGAGTTGGACTAGATGATCTCTAGAGGTCCCTTCCAACTCTGAAAATTCTGTGATTCCGTGATTCCGTGAAATATGTATTGACATTTTTGGGAAATGATAGCAGAAAGAATAAAAAAGGTAAAATGATATTAACATGTAAATTTCTTCCAACCTCTTGCCAAGTAGTCATTAGAGAACACTGAAGAATGCTGGCTGGCAAGATGTAGCTCACTCATATTGTGTGATACATGTCAGACAAAAATATGTTACACCAAATCTCTTTGTATGAATGCATCATCTGCCTATATCGATGTAGATTTAGTAGACTGTTTTTCTTGATCCAAGGAAAGTAAAATTACAATTCAAGGACATTAAAATTATTTTGTCGTCAAAACTGTTGTCAGCTAAAGCCTGGATTTCTATATAGTAGAAAAGCACAATATTATTGTCATTTTCCTTATCCAGCATTTTGATTTATGATTAGAATCCTTTCTTCTTATATGTATAACCTTAACCTTCTTCCTTAGGCTGAGTAGCACCCTACTAAAAAAAAAATGGGCCTGTAAAGATTGAGTTGATTTGATTGTGATCAATTATTAATATTTCTTAAGAAAACTACATTTATATATATATATGGAGATTTCAAATACATTTTTGGTTTGCAGATCATTCTATAAATCTCATATTTCTTTTCCCTTAAGAGTAATACTTTTCTTTCTCTTGTTGTTTTGAAAGACTTTGAATGAGGAATTCAATGTTTTGAATGAGGAAAACGTTATGTGGATTTCTCAATTTCTATATTCATTGCCCTATCCCTGTAACAGCAGCACTTCAACTGAATTTTAAGTGTAATTTTTTGACACTCCTTATTATTTTGGAAGGAGGTGGGTTTTTTGGTTTTGGGGTTTTTTTTTTGGTTTTGTTTTTGTTTTTTGTTTTTTTAATCTTTATAAAATTCATTCTATTGAAAACAAGTTCTGTAACATTTTCAGTCTTTTCAGTAAAAGTCTGAAATATATAACCCTTACAATCACCTTTCTACAATTGGTTATATCAAGAATCAGTTTTCTTCAAAAAAGAAAACTTGGTGGAGCTTTTCCTCATCAAACAAAACTCTGGTGAATCAACAGCTTGAATAATGTTCAAACTCCATGACTGCATTTACCTTGTTACTGCAATCTATAATGAAGAAAATATGCTTAACTGAGACAACACCTTTTCATCTGTTTTTTGCCATCCAACCAGTTGCATTTGAAGAAAATGCCCAATTTGATGTATAGTTATTTGTGATACACTTCCATAGATTTTTCTGTTTCTTAGTATTTTCTGAACTTATTAGAAATATGAGAATTTTGTTAGCTCAAATTAAGTCAGATTGTTATGAGTTTTGTGGGTTATTTTGGCTGTTCTATATACTGATGATACAATATTGAGACATTCCCTTTTCAAGAGCACCTCTCTGATTTCTGAGGTGTAAATAGGTTCAAGTGTGGTTGCTGAGTAGTTGGTAGAATCATAAAATCATAGAATGGTTTGGTTTGGAAAGGACCTTATAGATCATGTAGTTCCAACCCCCCTGCCATGGGCAGGGACACCTTCCAATAGACCAGGTTACTCAAAGCCCCCCCAGCTACAGAGTGGGCTCTTTTCCATGGCCACAGCTCCTTCAGGAGATATCCATGTGCTCTGCCATGGTCCTTAACACGAGCTGCAGTGTGGATATCTGCTCCACCACAGAGCACCTCCTCCTCCTCCTGACCTTGGTGTTCCCTCTGCCATTTCTCTTTCTGTTCTTTTTTGTTTTTCTTTTTTTTTGTTCCTCTTTTTGTTCTTTTTTGTTTTGTTATGACAATGATAAGATACTATAATATAACTTGAAAATAAATGTACCCTGATTCACAGCATTATAGCTGCAGAAAAGCTGTGAAGCTTTCCAGGTCATGTATAATTTGTGTAAACAGTTTTCTTGGGAATTTCAGTTGTGTGTCAGAAATTAATTTAGAAGAACATTTAGTAATATTATGAAGAGTGTATATTATTTGTACAATGAAAGCACATATTCACTGCTTTTTGGATTTGTATCCAAATATTTTGGATTGCAAGACATTTTGATAGGAATATCTTTATGTAACTTTTATTTGCAGTGCAGAAAAAATCAAGAAGAAAAATGACTTCAAGTCAAGGATATAAAGATATATTCTTGAAGATGACCGGTTTCTTAACCTAAGAAATCCTACAACATACTTGCAAAACATTTACTTTATTTCATAATGCTGGTCCCAGTGATTTTAAAGAATTAAATATAGTTTTGAAAATAGTTTTGAAATGCTTGAAACTTTTACAGGAGGGGATGTTTGTGAACAATCCTGTACTGAACTCAGGCTGATAAAAAAACTGTATGAAAACATGCAGAAAATTTGGCCTTCCCACGTGGTGGTGATAAGCATCTAGCAAAAGCCAGATTTGGGTTTTATTATTTTATTTTAAAAGCATAATGATAGTTTGTTTGGACCTTAGTTACCAACGTCGTTGCTTCAGGGAGAACAGAATTGCCCAGTGTCAGTACCGGTCAGGTAAGGTGTGAAAATAACTGATAACAAAGTGGGCTGAAGTCCACTTTGAATGTTCACCAAGAAAGAAGATGGAAAAAAAAGTGGAGGGAAGCGTTTATGGTCTATGCTTATTTCTGTTGTAAACTGTGTTTAGGAAGACAAAGTATTAGCATTATCATCTGGAACAATGGGCTGTGCTACTCCTGGCACTGTACAGGACACCTCCTTTGAGAACAGCACAAGAAAAAATGCTTATTGCTCTCTGTCTTCCATTGTTTTCAAACAGGGAGCTCCAGAGCTCACACTGAATTCACTACATGTGTGTGTGAGTGTTACAGAGACTGAATGATATGAAGCTGGCCTTGAGAAAAGGAGAGAGATGGCGTTTTGATTGGCAGCATAGACGTAACTGGAACACGCACAGAGAACAGTGGCTACACATCTTTTGGACCTACAGCCTTTCATAGCCTTCTGAGTAACTCCATAGCAGCCCATGCTACATTGTCCAAGCAATAGTGAAAACATGACAACTGTATTGCTTAAGAATGGGATTTCTTTTCTGGGATATTTATATTTTTTTCTATCTTCAAAAATGGCACGTAAGATTCATGCTAGGTATGGAGTAAGGAAGACGGTTAATAGTGAAGATCTCCTGTAACATTCTTGAAGTCCAGGTTTGTCACTTCTTTCTGTTTTTCTTTTTTTCTTTTTTAAACAGAACATATATCAATTTAAGAGCCTACTTTTTGGAATGATGTAATAGATTTGACAAAAACTTTACTGATTTGAAATAATCTGGATTCACAAGTGTGGTTTATGGAGATATGAGTAATATCAAAGATGTTGCATTAAAATAAAATGAAAAAGAACTCAGGTGCTAAAAATTTTCTCAGGTTTTGTGTGTGTTCACTTTTGGTAACGCTATTCTGCTTTTTCAGTATTAGGTCTTTTTAAAAATAATTGTGGAGTAATTAGTCGGCTTTTCTTCTGATATCCTTGTTGTTCCAGAAACTATGTAATAATTCATCTCCAAGATAGCTGGATCTTTTGGTTCTTAGTACTGCTACAGGGCTTGCAGATACTTTGGAATGTTATCTCTCCACTTAATTTTCTCAGTGAGAATGTGATTTAAGGCTCAAGAAGTTAATTCTTCAATCACTTACAACTGAAAGGTCATTCGATTAACACCACTTTATACCTGTTAACTGTCAGTATAAAACTGACATCATTACCTGACATGCAAATTGAAGGATAGATATTATAAGGATATCCTCTGTTCAATTAGAAGTACACACATGGCTAGATTATAAGTTTTCACGGCTCTTGCAGAACCCCACATTTTAATGACCAGAACAATGAAATGAGCAGAGACTATAACATCACTACCTGCTGCTAATGTCTGCTGTGTTCTTCTCTTTTAAAAGGTTAAAGGCAAGAATGACACCTTCTTATTCATATCTTTCTGCTATATATGCAAAGACATATCTTATTGCTTAGGAATGATATTCTCCAGGGTATTAATGTTAGTTAGGCATCTCAGTACCATTAGAAAATGATTCCCAATAGAAAAACATATTTTGCAGCCCTTTCTGCAGAATGAAAACAGAGGGAGGCTTTACTTTAAACTTACATAGCGTCAGCTGAATTGTTTTCTATGATCCTGTCTGTTAGCCTTGTTCATCCTTACTCAAGGAAAGGACCATGGTAGTTATCTAATAATACCTATTTATCAGTATTTACCCTTCATATAATTTTATAACAATGCCGTGTCCTCTTTCATTTACCTAATAATATGTAATTCTAAGGTTTATACTTATTACCTTTTTATTAAAGATAAACCAAACCACACAGTAACTGCTAGGTCAAATTTATGATAATTTCAGGATGAATTTTATGTAGACAAGGAGTACAGCCTGTGCTTAGAAACACTAAGGAGTAATTTCACTCACAAACAACCTTATGAAGCTTAAAGAAGATGATTTTATGAATGCTGATATTCAACTGTACTCTTATATAGTTGAACACTAGGTTAGGACCGTAGCTGGGACCAAATTTTTATCCTTTCATGGTGTTTACTTCAGCATCTTAGAAAGTATTTAGAATTTGAGATATTTCTCATTGGTTTAATCAAAGAGGGGTTCTCTTGCGAAAAAATAAGTCATTCAATAGCAAGTCCTAACTATCTGATTTTTTTTTCCTTAAATACATATTTCATTTTATTGTTCTAGCACATTTCACTACAAGTTTTGTACAGCTATTTGTCAAAAACTTCATTTAAGGAAACAAAAGTCCAATACAGTGAATACGTCTATATTAAGCTTGCATTTGGCTCTGTCTTGAGGAACATATGTTCTGTTGGGATAGCTCTACTTTTGAATCCTCAGAGATGAGCGAGAAATCATTGTGCTGTGTTAAACCAGAGACTTTTTAATTGAGTCCCCACTACTGTGAAGAGAACATTTTGTGAATTTTCTGTTCCAGAATATCCAATGTATTTCTTCTTGATAATTGTCCTTTATGTTTTACTTGTAGTTTACTTCACACCGCAGTGGGGCAGTGAAAGGCAAACACAAATAATTTGCTAAATATTGCTCCCATCTGTTTTATTGTTGCTCATAAAGCAATCAGATATTATCTCCGTCCTGAAATGCTTAGTTGTTACAACAGCATATTTTAGCTTTTGTGTTACATAACCCATTGACTTCTGCTAATTTGACCCTTTTGCGATTTCTATTTTTTGAAAACTGCAAAAAAAAAAGAAATTAGCAAAAAAAATACAGTCACTATTTTCCAACTGGTTAGTGCCTCTTTGTTTTTCAGAGTTAAAGAAAATAAAAGGAAAAAATACTGGAATCATGCATGCAGATAGCCTTGCTTTTGGTTAATGACCTACTTTATTTGCCACTGTATAACATTTGAGTCCAGCTATGTATTGGGATACACTGAATATTCCATCTACCTCTTTATAAGAATGTGCATTGTCATAATTAGCATGTATGTTTGTTTTGTATGGTTTTTCTTCTTGGCTTTTTACACTGAATTGGCGTGGGAGTATCTGCCTTGCTTTTACTGTTCATCATCTTTCTCTGTTTCTCATCCACTTCGGATGATCTGTCATTCTCCCATTGTATCCTTTCTTCCCTCCCCTACTCCATGCTTCTTCATAAATTCATTGCCATCAATCCTTGGGTGCAGAGTTCAGATTTTGGGGGCTGTGGTGCTCCTCCTCCTAGCTGAGAAATTTCTCCCTGTGCTCTTTTGAATTAGGTATTCAAGAGTGACAGGCCAGAAAGATGAAAGACCCTTGCAGGAAGAAGTTCCACCCTTGTGAGAGGAGCAGGACTCTTCAAATACACTTGACATTGAGAGGCTGGGAGACAATCAGGAAGAGGGACCTACTGGTTCCCAAGGAAACCTGATGTTTCTTGATCGTTATTCCAGCACATTTATTTATCTTTTTCTATTATTTTAATGTAATTTAAATTTCCAGGGTTGTTTGACACCATAAGTAGAAATATAAAGTAAATTTCTCTTTTACTAAAATTCCAGTCTGGCCGGCACAAAAAAAAGATTGGAAGTTTTTCAAGGAACTTATTATCAGGAGGATGCAGTTCATTTTTGAATGCTTTTTAACACAAACGAACGGCAGCTTCAAAGCCCTTTGCATAATTTTATATTTGAATCTAAGCCCAGTTTTTGTCTATTCCAGTTAACTTACCACTGTAAGCTCTAACAAGTACTGATTTTTTCCATTTCAAAATTTTGGATGAAATGGTTACTGAAGTAAAGATCTAACAAGAGTCTTCAGCTCTGTGTTGCAGTCCTCAGTCTTTTAGAATCTGGATCACGGCCCTTAGTAAGATGTATAAATCCTAAATCAGTGAGGACATAGGTATCCTAGAGTGAGATCTGCATAAACGTGCATATTGAATCCCATGGGGATGGTAACTTCTCACTTTATTCAATCATTCAGTTGGTAGAGCATTCAGGATGTAGGAAATGGCAGTTTAACTCCATTTGCTTCCTGAAGAAATTCACAACTCACCCTTCCAAAAATCCCAGTCCTGGTCTAAAATACTTAAGCAACTATAGGAACAGACACTAGAATATATAGAGAGTTCTCCTTTCTCCCAGGCCCCTCTGTGTTATTCCCATTGGATACCTTTAGAATTGGTGATTCTGCTATAAGAGAAGTACGGAATGGTTATACCGATACAGTTCTGCTAAGTGCGGCAGTCACACGTACATTTGAATCAGGACTGAGGTATCCTAATATCAGAAGACTGGGTTAAAAATGATGAGGTTTTAACGAGACTACTGGGTTTCATTTATTTGCCTTTGATTTTCCACCTTCAAGTTTCTTCATTTTGAAGTTTTCTTTGCAGGCAGGAAGATGGAAATCTACCTCTCAGAAAATAACTTCTGACATTTTCAGGTGGTCAAAAGATCTTAGAAGCTGCCTTTTTAAGAGTCAAAAAAAATATAGTCTTAAACTAAATCAAACATCATGAGAGAAGTGATAAAAATCTCAAACCTGACTGCAGTGTTTATTTGTTATTTCAAGAGCAGGGAATGTCTATGTAATCAGAACCAGTGTCATCCATTTTACAGTCATTCCTTTAGGACTTGGAGCTATTACATTCATTTTATATGATTTGGTGAATGTCATATAATGAATACCTTTGAATGAGATCTTTTTGATAGTCTGCTTTAAACATTATTACATTATATACAATTATTGCAATATTTCTTTTCAATTATAATTTGAATGTCTTCCTAAGACTTCAGTAAAAAAAGCTAATTTATTCTTTGAAATATTTCTATAAATCAAATTTTCTTTAGTAGAAGAGTAATGTGAGAGTGTAACTAAACCTCTTAAATATGGTCCTTTAAATACACACATTTTTCTATGGTATTTCTCTTTTTCATAAGGTGAAATGTTTCTACCTAACATATTATATGGTGATTTTCCTCAAATGAGAAATTTTTACTTCTCTATCAAGAAATAAATTTCTCAATTTCTTTGTTTCATTCTAAGATGATTTTATAGACATGTAGTCTGTTTTGCCTGCATAAAGTGAAAATTATTTCACCTAGCTTTTGCTGTCCAAAATTTAAGCTTTAGTCTTTATTAGTGAAATGCAACACTCTTGTTAAGATATGTCTGAAAAAGAATGAAAAGTATGTCTCCATGTCTTGATTTAGTTCAGAGAATATAGATAACTACCCTAGATTAGAGGTTTAACTTTTAAATAAGTGCAATTTGGTGAGGTGAATCTATTCTCAAGTATAATTGCAACTTTTGTGCACTTATTTAAAATATGGGCCTATTTAAACTTCTTTCAATGCCTGTAACCATTATGTGCAAAATAAGTAATTTCAGTCAGTTCTCTCAAATCATTTTACAGCTTTAAAAGAAAATGATATAGGATTGATACAATTTTTAGGCTGAATGTTTTAAATATACCGTGCTGTGAACACTGTCTGTCAAGTGCTGAAGTCCACATCCAAAACCACTGGTGGTCACAGAAGTTTGATTTAGGATACATACTTTTCACTGCTTTATCTATGTATTATGTATTTATGGTAAATGACAAGGACAGAAGGCGACAGTTTGGGCCCATCTTTATTTGATTAAATGAAATTAGTCAATGTTGAACTGATTTGCCCCTGATCTATAGTCAGTAAACAAATTAGAGGTGTGAAATAGGTAGTCCCAACAGTTTCACTGTTGCCCACTTGTCCTTGTGATCAGCTGTGGGGGTGACAGGAGTTTTATGCGTGCTTTTTCATGACTTGGATGGGTTCTCTCCTGAGATTTCTGCTAAACTGACCAGTTATTATTAGCCAACTGAAATATGAATGCTTTACATGTCAGGGTAGCTTGAGCTTAGCTCTCCACAATAATTGCAGAATAAGAATGCTACCTCATAAAGCTATTAAGAATATATTGTAATGGTTATAAAACTGATTAGTTACATGTTTCTGGGAGACACTACTGGGAGTCATCCATTGCAGTTAGTGCTGGAAATAAAAGCAATAAACGTTAAGCTAGGTCTGTGAATTCCTTTCAGTACAATAAGAATTATTTTGATGGAACATTGCTGAAGTCTAAGCTTAGTCTTGATCATTAGTGAGCAGGTTAACCTAAATGGGACGATGATGTACTTGATGATGAATGTAATTCATGAAGGATAAATCGCCTGAAACTCTTTATATGACACTTGCTTACATATGTAGTGCCACATACCTGAAAATAAAAAGAAAATAAAACTGCAATACTAAATCTTTCATATGCACTTATTTTTTTTTAAACTGGAACTTTTCTTTTCAGGCTTGTTTACCTGGTTGACTTAATTTAAAGAGATAAGTCTACCATCCTACCTTATTATACTTATTTCCTTTAAAGGATCCTTAGCTAATGTAAACAGGATTCCCTGCTAAAGATCATGAATTCACTTTTCTCTTCTTGTCATACTGCTAAGACATGTCCTCCTCTGAGAGTCTTGTAGCTTGCTAACCTTTAGATCAGTGGTGCTGTAAGAGGGCTGTAACTCAGGCTTCCACCTCTTTTCCAGAATGCTTGTTCCTATCGGCTCAATAACAAAATTTCATACTCCTCTTGAGCTACGGTGCATTTTCTTTCTCCTTGTTTGTGCTTTGTCACTTTTCACAATATTTTCTGACAAGCTGTTAGAGAGAACAGCTTCTCCGGGGCAGAACAAGCTCAGGATACATTTTGTAGCCTGATTTTTCTAGTCTGCTTTGTAGGAGAAACATATGACTTTCAGGATTGGTAGTCACCTGTCATCTTCTTAACAACAAAATCCTGATTTTGCATTCATGAAATTAATGCATATATTAATTTACCAAGATACCAAAGTGAGATCAAGAATTTCCCTGAGCTGAAGAAGAAATTAAACACATTCCCTGTGGGGTCATGTCTTGGGTTTCCTTGGCATTGATGCTAATGATATCATAGTTGGCAGTTGTAGATTTTTGTGTTAGGGCATATATAAGTATTCTTTCCCTTGTGAATTGTCTGACATATGAACATTTTCACCCATTTACTTTTCCAAAACTTGTAGAAACTTAATTGTCATTGATGCTTCTATCCAGCTGCAAGGTTTGGTTGAAATGCACCAACATGTTAAAATGTTATTAAGAGAATGACTCAAGATTTCACATATATGTAGGATGATTACATTAATATTGCTTTCACGAGAAACCAGGTTAAATTTGTCTCACATTGCTATGTAAATTTTAAAAAGAATTTAAATTTTAAAAACAAAATTAAAACTTTGATATGTTTAATAAAAATAGATTAACAATTTAAGGATCAAGAGTTTTCATATTAAAAACTGGACATTAGTTTGGACACTTTTTTATTTGATCTAAATAAGATTTCTTGATTAAAAAGGGTTTCCACTTTTTGCCTAGAGTTATCTACCTGTTATGATATTCAGAAACATCTCTTAGGCACTGTTTTCTAAGAAAAACAGAAAAAATCCCTTTTCCAGGTTTTTACATAAAAGCGATGGCTTGCTACACCATTTTTCTGGCAAAACTTAAGTCCACAGAAGTAGAGTGCATTGTGAATTATATTTATTTTGCATATTTTAGAACTATCATGTCAAAGGAGTGGTCAAGTGTGCAGGTGCAGATTATTATAACCACAAGACACTTGCCTTATGAATAGGCTAATTAGTTGAGCTGTGGAAAAAATAGCACATTACAGTGATCATAATGCAAAAATCTGATGTTCAAAACAGTGTGAAACTGGCATTTCTAATGGCAAAATTATCCAGGAGGAATAATAAAAAAGACCTCTTTTCTCCTCCCCTCTGATTTTCAAAAACAGTCTTTTATACAAAGTACTATAGCTGACGCTCCGAATACAGCCTAAGTTGCCATGGAATTCCAGAGGCTTTTTCCTTGTTTTGTGATTAAAAGTTGTTGTTGAAGCATTTTCAAAATATCGTAATTAATTTAATTTGTCTACATGAATAGACTACGTAGTGCAGCCAATTAAGACCCAGTACTTTGGCCCTAGGGCTTCAGTCTGAAACATCGTTTAGACAGGAACTAATGCAATTATCCTTATCTGAATGCTCTGAAGGAGATAGAAAGCAAATGCCAATTTGGTCTCTTTACATGGGCAAAGAGACACTTTTCTACACATAATCAAAGTGGAAACATTTTCAATAATGTATGCAGCCTAATTAAAAGTTCAATTAAAACTACTATAAAGATCTTTACAGATGAACTTTATGAATGACTATTTTTGCAGATAAAGTTTAGGACTCTCGCAGAAATGTTATAAAATTATAACATTTATATATAAATCCATTTTATCTTTTAAGTTCTTTTCTTGCAGCTGCTCAGTCTTGTTGCTTTTCTTTTGAGAAATGATTGCAAGAGAAACACTAATTCTTTTTTTATCCTATCATTTTTTTTGCATGGCTGTTTCTAGACTACCATCTGAAAAGTTTCTTAGGTTTTTTTTATGTTCTGAAGCCTATGAAAATATTCTACAGTGGCACCAGGTTACAGCTTAATTTCTTCTTCTTTCAACACTGTCTGACAGACTGTCCACATCCAACATATTTTTCCAAGATTCTTGGACTGACACTTACAGCATGTTATCTTAGATGGGTCTACGCAATGCTAACACAAGGTACTGCTCTGGATTTTCAGGATTATTTTAAGTGCTCATTTGTTTTAAATTATAGTGGGGAATTAACTCTATACACAATGGCTCCAACAAAAGGGAAGGAAAGCAAAGTTTGTTTGTTCTATACTGACCCTAGTTGTCAGATTCCAAAATTTAATACTCAGGATCACATCAGGAGTATATAATTTCCTTTAAAAATATTGAAGTAGGCTGAATTCTCTGAAGGTATATTTACTTAAAGGCACAAACCCCACCCAAATAAGCATGAGAAACATATGTATATTCATACTCCTTCACTCAGTATAAGCCTTAGTTCCTGTACTATGTTCGTAGGAGCTCTACTGACCAACAAGTGGTTGAGAACATATTTGCTTCATCAGAAGAACCTCCTATCTCAGAAGCAAAGTGAAAAATAGTGTATCAAAATGTTTTGCTGTTCTGTTAGTCTGAGACTTTGGGAATAATTTTATACATGTTATTGCAGTTTTTATACCAACCTATTTAGTAAATGGACTATACAGCTAACCTTTTTTCTTGAATATGAAGGGCAGATTACTTTGAGTAATAGTAGAAGGTAAGCTAATTATTGCTGATTTTCCATCAAATGAGAATAGATTAAAAGGGCCTTTACTGTGCTTCAGGTTACCTCTGGATGCCAACTTGGGAACACAGGCCAAGATACTTTCATTCATTGTTTTTGCAGTGGATTCTACTTTCACCACCAGCACAAGTGTGTTTACTTTGAGCAGAAACAAACTGCAAAATTTGACTTTAATAGTTCCACTTGCAGCAAGCTCAGTTTAAGACATCCTAGTATTCAGACTGTAGCTAAAAGTGTCATCTCCTGCTCTTTCCTCAACTGTCTTCATTCTGTTCGCTTTCTTTGATTGGCCTGATAAAATGAAGACATTTAGGAAAGTCAGAGATTGGACTCAAACCTCTTCACAGCTTTACTCTCTGCAGTTTTTCCTATTCAGCTTCTTTCCCCTCGCATCCCCTGCCCCATGCTGTTTCAGATGGATTGAATCTTTTTGACTAAATACAGGGCTGTTGATGTTTGATGTTTATTACCTTGACCCTCCAT
>RSEF01000002.1:92248809-92265812 GCA_003993805.1 Himantopus leucocephalus
AAGCTTTCTTTTTCTTTTTGAGTTCCAGCCAAAGCTCTCTATTCTCTGGCATAGTTTGTTGAAAATTTTCAGAAGTGTGATTTAAACTAAAAAGTAACTTTTTATTAATAACACATGACTGAAAAATTGCCAAATTCTTAACAATAAGGCAAAGGCTTTAATTGTTTGGAATAGGACATTCATAATATCTATTTGCTGTAAAATAACTAAAGCCTGAGTATTCACTTATAGTTGTTCTGTCTAGCCTTCAGGTGAACCACCTCCTGACCCGAACTTCTTAAAGGTATATTTACAAGGTCTGTTCTAAGGTGGAAAAGACACGGTGGTGGTCATTTTTTGTGGTCATTTATACCTACAAAAAGCAAATATTTTAAAGGAAAAAAAAAGCTTATGGAGCAAAGGATTTTTTTTTTTTTGCAATAGCTTTTTACAAATATTGAGAGGAGTAAGTGATAGCACAGGTATAAAAGAACAAGGAGGCTCAGAAATTTTCTCATAGCATGGTTCCCTTGACATTGTACTCTCTCCTGCATACCCGTTATTGACCATCAACATCTTCAAGCTGGACTAGATGGTGTTTTTTAAATTATCTCGCACGGCTATTCCTAGGTTCTTCTGCCAATAAACTGTAAGGAAAAATAGACAAGAAAGGACAAACTTCAGAAGCTCCTGTTAATCCATTTAAGACTTCTACTTCATTTGCCACTAACAAAGAATGGGTAAAGCATTACAGCTTCAAAGCATTGTAGCAGGAACCTGGCAGGGGTTACATGACAGTTATGTCAATTACGCAGTTTACATTACTCAACAGTCTTTCAGGTTTTGCTGCCATTCCTTGATCTAAGACCACAGCAAAGATTGAGTCGGGTTGATTTCTGAGCAGACACAATGTGAATTTCAAACTGCCTGCTGATATGCTGCAGTCATTTCAGTTCTCATGAGCTGAAATCTCAGTTCTCAGCTGATGCGGTCAGTAACTCATGAAGGAAACTCATTATGATGTGCCAGGCATAGATTGCAAATGTGATTATATGCCCACACACGAATAACTAAAAAATTTTGTCAGTTAAGGGTACCTGCTAATTCTAAGCAGAGTACTATTCAGATCATATTTTTCTGAAATCTGAAATGTAAAATTTGAAATTTCACTTTTTCTGAATACTGAGGCTTTATAATTTTTATAATATTGATTTATTAAAGGTTCTAATACAGTACAATAAGTTTTAAAGTTTGTTTTAAGGGTCTACTAGTCCTGTCTAGTCTTATAGGGGATTTTGGATATCCTCTAAGCTTTTAAAAGGGAAAGAGAAATTATACTCTTCTGTATTTATATGGACTTAATTATCATTGTAACTCAATACCTTGCCTTTTTTAATAGATTTAGCCTATAATTCTTCTCAAAATCCGGAGAACTACATCTTTTTTACTAATAGGGTAATATATATGACTTGCCTTAAGTCACACAAGAACTCTGTTGCTGAACAGTTAACTGTATTTGACCAGACAACCTCAGGCAAGCACATGAAACACTTCCTTCTGCCTCTGAAGGAGAAAAAATAGATGGGTATTTTCACAGCATATTTTAATCTAAAAACGTCTAAAATGATTATTATGACTCATATGAGACATTCTTTTAATAAAAAGCTAAGGATCATGATGTTGAAGAATTGTTAATTGATCTGAGAAAATCAAAATGTAAGTATCAATTTGTCTTCACCTTCAGTATAAAGTTAAAACAGTGTAAAAGGCTCATGTGATACGTGGAGGTGAATGCAGAATACAGACTGCAATACCAGGATGTTCATTTAGAAGCAAGATTCTATACTCAGATTTTTTCTTTGGACTATTAGTTGTAGACTTATGCTCTGAAAGTAATGAACGGATAGAGAAGCGAAGGGTTACCCACTAAGAATAGTACGTACTTAGTACCTTGACAGGCTTTGACTTTAGGTACAACAGTAAGAAAAACAGTTAAGTGTTGGGAGCTGTGTGACAGATTCCTAGTATCACATGCTCAAAACTTGTGAAATATTCCCCCTTAGGTTTAAAACTTAAAAATACATGTTTAAACATGGGCTGGTGAGAAAACTTCTTTCCTAGTAGTTGATGGCAAACCAGGATTACTGGGGTATTTTTTACAAGGTAAGATTTGTTTTTCTGCTAAGCTATCTATAGACAAATTTAAATTCTTCCTACCATTCTCTCCCTAAATAAAAAAAGAAAGAAATGAAACAAACAAAAAAACCTATTAAACTTTAAATATTTAGAGATACTGCTAAAATTATGATTCACAGGAGATAGCGTTTTGTGGTCCATGTTACCAATATGAAAACTCTTCACATGCCAACTCACATATTCTGTAATGCTGCAAAAGACTGACAGTTCTAGCGTCAGAGCTGCACAACATTCAGAATATTGATAAAAAAGCTAAACAGACAATTAACTCACCACTGGGAAAATAAGGCAGCAATAAAAAGAAGTCCAGTTGGTACAACTCCTTTAGCACAACCTTCTCTTTAGCAGATTCTCACTACAGACAGATTTGGAAAATTACTTCAGAGCTATACAAGGGTCACAAGCCAAAAGAAGAAAATATAAGTCACAACATGCAATGGAAGCCACAAAATGAATGACAGTGCAATTAACGTGACAGAGAGAAGATGGAAACTTGTCGGAAATTGCTGCATGGCTGCTCAGATTTGATAGGAGTGTGGAATTGATTTCTTCACACTATCTATTAAAAAAAGATTTCAATCAAAAAGTGAGGGAATGAAACATGACTGTGTATGCACTTATCTGTGTGCGTGTATGTGTGTGTCTGAGTCTTTGTACGGAGGCTGATAACAGAGGAAGGAGCTCAGCAAAGCTGTTAGATCATGCAGAGGATGCAAAAGTGTTCCACTGTTGAGACCATGAGAAGCAATAACCGCAGGAATGCAGTAATAAGGACTTTGGACTGGCTTTTGGCTGTGGGAAAATGATTTTTAATGGGATTGTAAAGAAATTAGACAATTATTACAGAGTCAACAGGATAAAAGGGTCTTTGGACATCGGGAAATTTAGCTGGAGAGAGACGTATCAGCAACAATTCACTCTGTGACTGCTGTGAAGAAAATAGGCCTAATAGATTCCATAAGGAAGTTTCTTTTGCCTGTGCTGTGAATCTGACTGAAGATGCTAGCCACTCTGCTGAAAAGCTCTCTTGCAAAAGAAATTGAGTTGCTGCACTTTCCATCATGAAAAGTGCTACTTCTAGCTCTCAGAAAGTGTCTACTGGAAGCCTTCAGGGAAACACACAGTAAAACCCCTTAACTAAGCAACTGCAGACATTTTGTAGAACATCTCTACTGAAGTTCCATCAGGTTGAACATGGGTATTGAAAGAAAGGGGAAAAAAATTGTTCAAAGAACCCATCAATATCAGCTGAACTTCCACAACCTTACAATCTTTATCAGTTCAGACAGGATACGTAAGGGCAAAGTTCACTGGAGTAAAACTCACTCTCTCATTATCCAACTTAGAGGGGAATGAATGACTATCTCACATTATGACTAGCTGCAATACTGACTGTAGTCAACAAGAATTAACTTCATGTGACTGTCTAATCTGTACCAGGTCAGCTGTAAAACAGAAGGCAACATACTCTCTGAGAGTGTCTGGTCACTGAAAGAAAATGACTACTCATTAGATGATTGAAAAATACTGAGCCCACTAGTTCTATGCTGAATCCGCTGCTTAAAGCTCTGAATTGAAGAAGAGGGAAAAATGGAGAGAAATGAATGTATGATCTAATATATATTTCTGCTTTTGGACTTGGGGCAAGAATGTTCACTGCTTTCCCGTAAAAACTGGAGACATGTATTCCAGATTTCAAAGACTTTCCTAATTCAGGGTTAGGAAGAATCAGGATGCCAGCTGATATCATATAGATGCCATCAGAACTCCGTTTCATCCTAAAGACAGAGTACATATGATGACAATACTTGCTTAAAAGATCCCAAATATAACTATGCTTAAAAGATCCTAGTTATAAGTAATTTGATGTTGTTGAGTAGTTTATTTTTACTTAATAAAAAAAGAAAACCAAGAAGAAAGAAGACATTCCCCACATTAGTTTGCAACGATAATGGTCAGTAATAAGCAATTTTTTTTAAAATTTGACTCAGTACTGCCTTAATACCAGCTTTATTTTTCCTATGCTTGCTTTCAATTCATTGTGGGTTTGATTTTGCTTTGGGGTTTTTGTGGGTTGGTTTTTTTTTTCCTTTTTTTAATGTAGCAGAAAAGGCATGTTATGCTGTGCTGCGAATTATTATATTCAGAATGTATAGTTCAACTCCACCTAAATAGCACCAGGTTTCACAAATGAAATAAATTGCTGTTTCTCCTGTTCTTTCCAGGAAGCCAGTAAGGAACCATTAAGGCTAGAAAACATCTAGCACGTTTGCTGCTGGTTTAGAGCTGTGTTTGCTAACGTTTTTTATGAAGCTGTATTATTGAGATCTAGACTTTATGAGGTGCTGAGCTAACTTATTCTTTCTAACAGTATTGTCAGAATCCAAGAATCCACCATAAGTAATTAAATGTACATAAGAAGGGCTGAATGATTACGGTAACTGCGTTGTCTTAATATCTCCCTGAAGAGTTCTCTAATTTGTTGACAAAAACCTATAAATCCTACATAATTATAACCATTAGATACAACAATTGAGATTAAAGTATGTTCTTAATAACCATTTAAAATATAGCTTATTTTAAATATTTTAATTAATTTAATGGAAAGATGTAATTGCCTGCATAATTTACTCTTTAAATCCTTTGAGGTGAAGAACTGACACACATGCTGAATATCCTAAAGAAGCCTGCCTTAATTCATTTGAATTCATAAGTGAATTAATGGATTCACCACTAAATGCTCAGAAAAAGTAATGCATGAGCCAAGAGTAAATGTCTTAATGGGAAATAATTTTTTAACAGAAATTGAATAGCTGTGTCAGAATACATTTTAAATTTTACCGTGAAGGGGAGGTTGGTTGTTTCTGTAACATAAGGGACAGTTACAGAAACAACAAAACAAGGTGACTATAGCCAGCATTCTTACACATAAGAGGTTTCATGATCAAAATAACAACAGAAAATTTCTGGTAGTGCAGATGTTACCAAAAATGACTTAACAAAACCTTAAATCCAAGTAAGACTACATTGCAAAATACTCCTTCTACATAATTATAATATAATAATATAATACTTCTACAATTAGATATCTGTTTCCCTAAGATTAAACAGGACATAAAGTTGCAGGTGTAAAGTCAAGTATGTTGCATTTTCTCATTTCAAAAAAGTAAAGCAAAAATCTTTTTCAGATCTATATATGTCACTCATCAGTCACCGAGCTGACATGTAAAACTATTCAAGTTATCATTTCCTCTATACCTAAGAGGTATCTCACAGGTTGCTCTGTCTTTGTCTCTCAACACAACCTTATTGGCAAAATAAGGTTTCCCTTAGCTTTGGTGAGACAAGCTAAGGGGTGAAGGTGTGCCAGTGAGATGCAAGTGAGATGCAGAAGCATACGTTTTCTCCAGCCATTTCTTTGGGTCACATTTTCATCAAGGGGAATTTTCAGCTGCTTTTTCTATATGGAATGTAAAAATACTAGATTTAAAACGTTTTTTTCTGTGTATTATGAAGAATGAGGCATAAAATATGATGATAGTCCCTTGTCAAAGCCAGAAGTATCATTTTGTGCTGTGCTTGTCATGTAAAAAAGTACATGATAAAACTGACAAATCCAGAGGTAATGTAAATAGCGTGTCACAGTAATGGATACCTGACAATTGTCTGATATGTTACTGAAATTATCCTTCAAGTTTGATGTTTATGTAGTGACTAACAATTATAGGATTCCCTTGGGTATCTCAGATCATGTTAGAGCACAGACGGATTTAATTACCCGGATTTGGAGAGTATTGTGGTTTGTGCATTTCCTGGTATTACAAAAGAAGATGTACATCTCACATGCTGAATGTTTGCATTTCCTGAGCAGGCTTCATTGAGCTCTGTAAGTGGTTTCTGCCCTCTAAGTACAGTGTTTCAAAGGCTAAATTTGACTCCGCATTAAGTCTTAGTGATGATCTAAGACAAAGAAGCTGGCTTACCTAGCTTATAAACTCATGAGCATAATAAATTTGCTCCAGCAATGCATAAAGCAGTAGATGCTGTTCCTGCACCACAGTGGCACACCAAATAACAGTGAAAGACCGTGTGAATCACAATCTTCTGACACTTCAGTGGAAAAGGAAAAAAATTATGTGCAAGTCACTTCCGTCATTTGAAAAATATACAGTTACAAAACATTGCTTCCAGATGTAAATCTCCGCTGTTTCAGCAGACTCAGAGATAACTACTTCAAAATGAACACTGTCACCTCTCATTTTCATCATCATTAAAAAAAAAAGCCTGCAGATCTTCTCATATCTGTGGTCTAAGATATATCAATCACTCAAATAACTCTGGCTTTTTTGGATCATCTGCTATCCAAAATGGGGTCAAAATTGACCTGAATATCAGATGTATTCAATGTGACCCTTGGCAGAGTGTCACAAACACATTCACAAGTGAATACTGTTCTACTGAAGAGTTTTTACAGGTCAAATGTGCAGCAAGTTCATATGGCATGTGTGAAAGTGTTGTGTGGTGTGAAGACTATCTAGGATTACAGTGCAGTGGTGTTCAGTCTTTGCGATGGATGCCCCCAGCTGACATCCAGCTGATAATTGGTTGGCCTCAAGGTCAGGTGTGCTCAAAACATTTAGATTTTATTATCGATTGTAAGTGTCCTTCTGAGCTAAGACTTGGATTTTTTTCAGCTGAAATGTTGCATTCAGATCAAGACAGTTATTATGATCAGAATAAGGGAACAATATCTTTCCAACTATCTCCCATTTTTCCTCTAGAGGTCATTAAAAATGTAAGCTTTAATTAGACATCCTTTCTCTTATGCAGCTGCTCATCTACTGCTTCAATGGATGCACCAGAGAGTCTAAGTCTTGCTTTTTGCCAGCTGCCATGCTGCACAGCAGGACTGGCAGGCAGAACTGGACATCATCCTTTTTTCTCATCTACCAGACCTTGACAGCCATCCCTACAATGCCTTCTCTCTCCAGAGAAGAGAAAAGGAAAGGCTAAGAAGTAACGATCAGCATCAGCTCTTAGTTTAAAGGATGCAGAGAATATCTCTAACTTGTGAAATACCCATGTTCTCCAAATGACTGCAGACTACCTCATTATTGCAGTGCTAGCACCTTGTAGGGACCTTACAGGGTTTCAGGGTAACAGCTTTGGGACACCACTCTGCGCCTTTTGAAGAATTCTCCATTTTCTCTTCCCTACCCGCTTTTGCAATTTTTCTAAGGAAATATTTGGCTTCCAAGATGTAAAGGTTTTATACAACTAGTATATCAGGAGTTTGGGAGATGTTTGGGCAATAATGTGTACAGGAAAGACTGGATTCAGGTAAATAAAGTGCCTGTCCCATCTCTTGGTCTAGTGTTTTGACCATCTAACCTGAAGAAGTCCTGTGACTTCACAGGCTGTAATATGGTGGTGGATAGAAATTTGGTCTAAGGTGTTTTGGGTGAGGCTAACATAACTTTTCAATGAAAAAATCCTTATAATTATTCTTGATAATTAATAAGAAATAATTTGTTCCATTTTATTGAAACCCCCCCCCCACCAATATTTTGAGTAGCTGCAATTTTTCAAAGGTACAAAAAGTCACACTTGTTTATTTCTCAACAAATGAAACGAAAATATGCTATCTCTTTTACTGTTCTTCCAGAGTTCCTTAAGACTATATTTTGAGCTAAGTGAAGAAGAGAGGTTAAAAATTGGTAGCACCATTTTAAAGTACAGATTAACATTGGTATATGAGTAACAGAATTTTCCCAAGAAGAATTTCATTCCAAAGTTTACCCTTAAGCTGAGCTTGGTGTTCATTGGAGCTTGATATTGGAAAGCTGCAGAGAAAACCCAGATCTAGGATTGTGGATATGTACAGCAATTTACAGCAAATTGTTTTTAAAAAATGTCAAACAGAGTGAATATTGGATGTTTTAAAGCAATTTCCCTTTGAGGCTTTGTGTTAATAAAAACTCAAGGTAATATTTGAAGTCAGTAGAATTATGCCAACAGAAAGCAATGCTTTTTTTTAATATTTTTTTTTGGTTCTATAAGAACACTGTATAAAGAAAATGAAGCGCTTCATATTTCCTTATCTATCACGGTACCTTTATTTCACCAGGCTTTAGATAATTAGAAGTAATTAGAGGTTCTTAAGTTCCCCTGTGTATTATTTGGACATTTCAGAGTAGTTCATTATTTCATATAAATGAATACTGTGTCTACACTGCACTTTCACTTTCCAACACAAACAAATGGGAAGCAGTAGAAAATCAATGCTTTAGAGGGATAAGTGGTAAATGAAGCAAACAGACCAATGCTTCTTTTTTACTTTTTTTTTTCTAGAAGAAGCACCAATCTGTGAGCTAATGCATTACAGAACCTGAAAGCAACCTCACATTTTATTATCACTTGTCTTAGAACTAGCAGCCTCTTCCTTTACCCACTGGGCCCAAATCATAGGTTTAGTCTCAGGCAGAAACAGATGTCATCTCTTTCACAGACTGTAACTGTAATCAAGGTTTTATCAGAGACGTTTTAGGTCCTTTATATTGTAAATGAGCTTCTTAATCCATTAGGCTGATTATGCAAAGCATAATCCAGGGCCAGCCTTTCAAAGTTCATTTTATAAATGGAATGCGGCTATCTCACTTTTAAAGATTTCTGAAAAACGATTGCCAATTCCACACATTTGGGTGCATCTCTGATGGGAAATGTAAATGGAGTTGGTAATGATTGCGGAATGTCGGGAAACTGCATGAGGCTTTTTATTAACTTTGATAAGTTATACTACTTGCAGGTGGGCCAGTGTACAGGCTTCATCCTTCTTTAACCTTGGAAAAAAATAAAAACCTGTTTAAGGCAAGACACATGGATGAATTTTTCCTTACAATAAAAAAATACAACCCCAAAACAAAAAAAAATCAACACCACCCAGACTTTCATTTGTGGTCTTTTCAGACTTTCTCAATATGGAGATAACTTTCAGAGCAGTGATGATAACAATAACACTTAATATGAAGAATTGGGGTGCAATTAACAAAGTTCTATGCTTTTAAATCTGTATTAAAAAGAATTACTGAGTGTGAAATATGCTTGCTCTAAGGGGAAAACTCTGAAATACTTTGAAGATGTATAGTGCCACTCTCCTCCTTTTTCCCATCATCCATTAAATACAATACCCTACACACAGACTGCAGATCCAAAGGCATGGTGTAAGTGTTTGGAAACAATAAAAATCCTTTGTGCAACACCATGAGCATAGCATTCTATTCATTTTGCATGAAGAAGATGTTTTGAGCTTGAAATTTGATTCCTGCAGTAAGATTATTCTATTAAAATTGCACTAAAATTCTACTCAACATATACAATAGTTTTGCTGCTGTATTTTTGTGTCATGTTGTTTCAGACATTGTGGGTGTAAAAGAACCTAAGGTTTGGGACAGTGAAAGAAGCAGAATAAGTATTCTGAGTGAACTTATAAAGATTATTTTATCCTTCACCATGTCAAATCATCTCACTGGTATATTTTGAAGAGCTGGAATAAAATATACTCACATGTACATTTCTCAGATCAGAAGGATGGATATCACAGGAATCAAGTGATATTGTCCAGGGCTGCAGTTCAATTTATGAAGATATGTAAATGGGACTAATTCAACTACTGAAGATCAGATGGCACTATTGCCTCATGTGGGACATTGGGAAAAATATTTCCATTCTTCCTACCAGCATGTATTCATGAACAAGGATAATGGTTGACAGAGAGAGATGCCCAAGAGATTCCCTGTATGGCACTAGGTGATGGTTTTTTTGTTCCTGCAGCAGAGTTAGTGTGTAGGTTATACAGCTGCTGTATCACACCAAAGAAATGACAGAAAAGAAACATTTAAGAAGGTTTTTTGCCAACTGGCAACAAAATCAAAATGCAGGCTCACTCTTATTCTAGCTTGGAGCAATTTGCCATGACTTCACTGAAGTCAAAGGATCAAGCTCAATTTACAACTACGAATGCAGGCCACCTAAAAACCTGTAGCTATGTCATCTTATATTAAATTATTATTCTTTAAAAAAGCAAGGTCTTCAGATTCATAACTGAAATAAAAATTTGGAGCAAAAGCTTTTGCATCTACAGTTTGAAAATACAGTAGAATATTAAGTATTGTGCAAATATTAAAAGAGCCTTTTTTCATCTGTTTCGATTTAACAAAATTATGTATGCACCAGAAAAATATTTATATTTAGATACATATAGTGACCTTTAGAGCAACTTGGAATCAATTTTTGATTAAATAGAAAGTGCTGCTTAACTTTCTCCTTCTACCATTGTATTTCAAATATATGATACAAAATTAAGGACGAAAGAATTACAAAGAATAAGATGTTCCATGAAGGTAACACAATTCGAAAAGATTTGATAAACAAATACCTACAGCTAAGTAAAGTTTTGCTGTGATTCAGCTACCATTTCTCAGTTTTTGTTGTTTTCTAGCCAGCTAACATAAAAGTAATAAAAAAAATACCCAGGTAAGTGCACTGTTTAAATAAATAGCATGGATTTAAAGGAAATTGTAGTTATGAAACACATTTTTACTTGAAGACGCTGATCAATGGCCATGGACTTTATGTTACCAGGTCTTAAAAAGATTGTTGAGACTGTAAGTAAAGCATTGATAACATTAACTGTATTGCTTTTACGCATTCTCCCTGTGAGATCAATTGTGAAAATGATGTATAACATTGGCCTACAAAACCTCAAGAGAAAAGGACGAAAAATTTCTGAAAGTGAATGTCAAGAGGAAGAGCATGAAATAATGATCTATATATTAGAAGAATGAAAAATGTGGATCTAGGTGTTATTTTCCAAACAGGAATTACTTCCATGCCCTAAACTAAAGAAGACACATTAAAAAAAAAAAAAAAANTAAAAAAAAAAAAAAAACCAAAAAAAAAAACCCCAAAACTTTTTCATTTCAAATCTATTTATCTTTAGTAAAGATATCAGAAAATTAGTTTTTAAAAGGCCAACTATTACATAGTCATGACAAAGAGAAGGAGTTCTATGTATCTATTTCATGTATTTCTACTCTCATGCTCAAAAAAACACATATAAGTACACACAAACATATACACATGTAGATATATGTTATGTATGTATGCAATAACCTGTTTCAAGGAAATTTCCTTGGTAAGGAAATTAATACTGCACACCAAAAAAAACAAAGAAGTGTATGTATTTTCTATGGTATATTTATGGATAATTTGTTTATCATATGTGCAATACAGAGACTTGCAATGATGAGTCACATCTCAAGGTGATATCTCTGCTAGGGTAATGAAAGTAAAAATCAAATTCATTACCTTGATTTAAGTCTACTAAAATAAAAGATTTTTTTTGTTGTTTTTAAATGACTCTTCCTGTAGAGAAAAATTAAAGATAGGATCATATACAACCAAATTTAGAAAAAAAGGTCTGCATTACTCGATTGGCTGAAGAGGCAGATTTTTATGTGTATTTGAATGTAAACAGGATTTAAAGCATTAGGGTGAAATAGAGGAGAGGGGAGAAAATGATACCAGTAGCTGTATAGAATCTTTTACAGTTTGGAACTGTTTTTTTTCATTAACTGTCTTTCCCTCTATCCCATGCGAAAAATAATAAATAGTACAGGAAATTCAGGATATTCCTTAAATTTTGCTTTGATCATTCTCGTGAAAAGAAGCATAGCAGGCCATCCGTTTAGATTAAAAGAAATGCAATTGGAGAAATTTTGGGAGGTCTCACATCTTTCCAGAACACTGGGCCACATCATGCTTATTTTTCTGTTCACGTATACAGTCAGATCCCCAGGATGAACAGCAGTATTGTTCTCTTGTTTATATCACTTTCTTATCCTTTGTTCCATGTTTTTGATCTGAAAAAAAGTGAAGTGAAAAAGAGTGAAAAAGAGTGAAGATCTGACCTGGACCACAGGTGAGCTGATAGCTTTGTGAGTCCTATAGTAATGATGACACCCACTATGTAGAGATTTATTATTATTATTGTTATTGTTATTGTTATTGTTATTGTTATTGTTATCTCATTGTTCATCATTATTGTTATTGCTGTGGGTTTTATTACTTCTGTTTTGGTCAGAATCAATCTATGCTTTGCCATCGTTTGTTGATCTGTCCTTCTAAGTTCATCAGACCCCGTTGCTGTGAAGTAGAATTATGCAGGTGTTATGTGTGTTTGCTTGTGCTTATAGGCTTGGACTCGGTTCATAGTCTGGCCTCCTGAAGAGAAAGTGATTGGCTCTGTTATCCATAAAAGCTGCCTTTCTTTCTCTCTTCCCTTCCCTTACTCCATGTACAGCTTATGCTGATCTGACAGACTGACGGGAGAAACTGCAGAAATGTCCACAGTCCTTCTTACTGCACTTTAAAAGCATGGAAAAAAAGAAACATCTCAGGAATATGAGGTCATAAGGTTATTTTAGTTTGTTGTTGGCTTGTAGTGTGGAAGGTTCTGTGGAGCTTTATGGATTAAACTTTTATTACACAGTTGCTCTCTGTAGATACTTCCAGTCCTACGTTCCCAAGACAGTCAGCAGAAACCAATGCAGTTAAAAATGTGCTGGCAGATTAAAGAAAAGTAATAACCTCTTTTTCATCCACTTCTAATTCTGCTACTGAATGTAAGCAACAGTAGACAGCATGAGGGTTTCAAGGATGAAACAATGTTCTGCCTTTGTGATCAACTACCTCCTTTTGTGATGTTTCCAGCAATATAAGGGATAAAGATTTTCTAAATTAACTCCCTCCCAAATGGGAAATAAAACAGAGCGACATACTCAAAACTGTCTCTGGTACTGCTTCTTTCATTTAATTTGTATCCACTGAATTCATGTGGCTGGAGGACCTTCAGCGTTTCTCTGAATTTTTTTCTTACTAGCACGATACTGCTAGTAGTGACAACAAGTTTACTTCCTTCACCACATTCTCTGCTACTGTTTCAGCCCACACCAGCTAAAAATTTTGAAGGCAACATCCATAGATGGTGTGGGAGATGTACATTCCAAGGACCAATAAAACGGGTGGTATGGACAAGTTTTAACATTTTTATTGCTCCCTAATTTGTGTGGCACTCCGTCTCTATTCCATAACATATTTTGCAGATTCAAACAATACTCTTTTGAATGCCTCAAGGCATGCAACGCAGACATTCAGATTAATGGTGTAAAAAACCAGATCTACGCCACACTGGTGGGCTGCAGTACTGCACACATTGTTTCATACAGCAAGACATTTAAAAAATTTTTAAAAATCCCCCATTATCTTGGGTCACCGCATGTGTCCCAGGGGAAATCCAGAGACAGGAGGTAGGTAGTGTGAATACAGTCAGCATGTGTCCCTGTAGACTCAAGGCTACAGAACATTCCCTTGCACTTCATATTTAAAGGTGCTTATATGCATGTAATTACAGTTAGAGCTTAGGGTCCAAGATCAGAGCTCTGAGGCAGGACATGGCTGCTTTCAGGCTTTTGAAGATCTGAAAAACAGCAAAGGCTTTCTGGCCTTCTGAGCTCCTTGTCACAAAAGGAAATAAAGACAAGTGAAATCTTTTTTCTGAAGAATCTTGTCAAGCAAAATATTCCACTATTTCCCCTATTCAGGAACTTCTCAAATTCTGCATTACATTCCAAACCAGGTCTTTTTTTTCCCCCCGAAAAAATTAGTTCTAATGAGTCTTTATAGTTTATTATTACACATGTAAGTATACTAGGGATGGGCATTTTGTCTTTGCATTTTTATTTCTTTATCTCTCTTTGTCTTTCCTTCTCTGTTCCAAGAGATATATATCTATTTCCACATAACCTATAGTCAGTTTTCTATGGGAAATAACAAGGCATATTTCACTGTGTAGTTATAAAACCATTAATTTTTCTTCACTGATCACATCATTATATCCACAAGTGGTGCCACCCAGAATCCTTACAGTGTGTGTCATAGCATCATTTCCATTCCACTGCTCCCCCCTTTTGTCCATTAACTAAAAATGCAAATATTTGCCAATATTTCTTTGATTCAAGAAGATTTATGTAAGACTTAAGCACTGGTGACTGAACAAAGTACTGCAGCTGTCTAAAATTCCACTGTAAATGTTTCAGCTTGATGAGACAAACACGGGCTCTGTTATCTTGCTTGCACATAACGCTGTAGCAGTTCTCCAGTGTTCATCACACTGCCCTTTGCAGCAATTTGTCAGCACAGGCCACTATTGAGATTGTAGGTAAATGCTGGTTTGGAGAATTATGTAGACCATCTGCAAGGTTTAAATCGTAACACACCAGGGGTTAGAAAACACACAACACAAGGGGACAACAAAAAAACAAGCAAAACCATCAACTACTGATCCTCAGTAATTACTCGTGGCCAGGTGTTGGCAGCAGGTACCAGGCCATCTACGCCAAGGGGCGTCCTTGGGGATACTCTAAGCTCAGCCCTCGATCCTGGTCAGCACTGCTTGCCTGGCTCGTTGTCACAGGGCTGTGGCCTGCACGTAAGCACCTCATGTTATCCTTAAGAAATAATAAAGTCATGAAAGAATGAGCAGCACTAATGAAATGTCTTGGGCTTTTTTTCTTTTGATTCTTCATGCAGCATCACATTTCTTAGTATTTGTGAGCTCTTATTAAGGCATTAACATGTCCCAAAAGATGGAGTACATTTACCAAAAGTCAAAGAAAACAGAAGCTAAGAGGTTTTTTTCCTCCATTTATTCATATTCATCTTAATACATTTTCACTTATTGATTGCATTGCAGATATATGGTTTCAATGGGATTTCTGGAAGTCACCAAGTCCACCCCTCCTTGTCCTAAGGGAAGGATAATTATATTCAGGGTTGCTTTAATCTGTTGTAAGCCTCTAGAGACACAGATTCTCTAGTCCTCTTAGACAGCCTAACACAATGCTTCATTTTCCTTAGCTTGGTTTTGCTTTGCTGGCCTTCTATTCAGGATATTAACACACTAAACATTCTAGGATATGCATATTCTAAATTATTCTACTGTCCCACCAGGTTTCCATCTAGCTGAGGTTTTAATTTCCATGTCCTACCCCAATACAAGTCCTTCACTCTCCTTGGTCTTTTCCACCATAAATGTTTTTTTTTCTATTTTGCTCTTGTGGTATTTATTTAGCTAGGCTAAGTCAGGCCAAGACCTTCAACTGTTCCCCACTGATCTCTCATTTTAAGCCTGCTAGTATTATTCTCCTTCCTTTTCTTTAGAAAGTGTTTATATTGTATAGAAAGCTTAATGTCCCAAACTGCATGCATTACTCAAGACTGCCTCAGCAAGTAACAGTGAATCAAAGTAGACAAGAATTTCTTTTTTTTATCTTTTACCCTTCTCTCCTCTCTGAAGTTTAGTCAACCGTCTCTAGGCTGCAAAAGTATACCCATTTTCTTTCTGGCTTCACAACTATTTGTTTTTGCCTGGATTTAGAGTGAGAACAATCTTTTTTTTTCCTTTTTTTTTGGGGGGGGGTGTGTGTATACTGCATAAAACCTGAGAAAACTCTATTTTAGTCACGTGGATTTGAATTTATGCCAGAAGAGGTGTCACAGCACCTAATCTGGCATTTTGAATGCTCTCTGCATGGAAGTGTGGAGCTACAGCCTCTATGGAAGCTTTCTGAAGCAAGTCCCAGAGCCTGTGTTTCTCCTGAGAGATTTAAGAGTGCCAGATATGTCAGAATATTTGAAATTTCACAAAAAGGCAAAATACACAAATACTATTGTAAAGCAGGATATTTAGGCAAATAAAAAAACCCCAAACCCTTAAAATGTTATTTTATACTTCTTAAAAAAGCAGCAATAATAATTGAATATATACCTGCCTGGATCAGGCTATGAAGGGATTATTGGCAGGTTAGTACCAAACTGATCTTTGAAGCATCTGACTTTTTCATTTATCCTAGATTCCTTCATCCCTGAATTCAGCTGAGATTATGACTTGATGTCCCTGGTGAACAGGGATGGATGTACCAGTCACACCAGTAAGAACATTCCACTAGAAGATAGTGCAATATGGCACAGGCCAGGCTGCAATACCAAAAGTGTAGGCAGTCATACTCAGAAGCCCTAATGTGTGCATGACTGTGCATGACTTGTAATTTTCAGAGAAGTCTTCTTCAAGATACACTGCAAATATTCAGGGAAACCACACTTCCTGTAGTTTTTTGCTGGTTTTTTTTTTTTTTTAATTTATCAAAGGAATCTGCACAAATATTGTTTAGTGCATTACAGAAAACATGGATTTCTCACAAAAAAAATCTGAAAAAATAGTTGTGGGTACTCAAATGATTTGAGTATAATGCTGACTGGAGAAACAGATACTCTTATCTGCAGAACTTGAAATATACCTTGATGATCTGGCTTTTCTCACACTAGAAGAAACCTTTTTTTCCTTCTTTATTTCTCTCCTATCACCCATAACTTGAGGTATAATCTTTATTAGCTGAATTGGTATTTAGAATGTAGCACTGGCATCAGCAAAAATTGAGAATTCCTCATTTTCAGCTGTTGAGCTTTAGCCAGTTTCTTTGCCCAAATGCCGCATAGCAGAATTATGAATCAGAAACCCATGGTCTCTAAATAGGAATCCAGTGGGAAGCAGAGACTAGTTCTCTCCGATATTTCAAAGGCATTGCTGACTAGAACTGATTGAATTTTATACATCATACTCATTATTCAGCATCTGTATCATTCTGGGTTTCATCAGACTGTACACTCAGTAAATTTTTGGCACTCTTTAGTCAACTCTATCATTTATAGAA
>RSEF01000002.1:92265912-92283491 GCA_003993805.1 Himantopus leucocephalus
TAACTTCAAGCACATATCTTCACCACTTTTTATTCTCTGTTCCTCTCCTACCTGTTTATCTGTTTTGTTTACTGAAATCGTAGGCTTTTTAAAGCCATGACTGCCTCTCACCGTTTGCATTTAATGTTGGTAAAGTTTAAAGTTAATAAGTTCCTAATCTTGACTGTGGTGTCTTGCTGTTGCCATGGTACACAATGACAACAAAGTTTCTTTGAGGGGGCAAGGAGATTTGCAATGAGTAAGGAAATTACTTTTATTTTTCAGTAAGGAAGAATACAGGCAAGTATCAGAAATACATAGGCAGCTATTGTTTAACATTTAATATCACTACAGGTGAAAGTACCACCACAAATACATATAATGCATTTAAATCACTGTTCTGTGGTGATGCTGGTAACTTGTAGCTATTATATCTTCAGATATAGATATGCAGTTTCAGATCAAGTTCAACATGGTTTTACCTGATGGCACAGAAGAGGTGCTGGATTGCCTGCTCTGACCGTGTCACTTGTAATGAGTGACTTTAATATCTATGCTAATAAAGCCTGTTGCATCCCCTGTATAAGCTTGACACAAGCCCCAGTGGCAGAGAAGGAACAGCTATCTAAATTAAACTGAATATGTCTTGATTGAAAAGGAAGGAAATTATATTAACCATTCACCTGTGGGTACATGTCATACGCCACCCTTTGCTGAGTTTGCTGGTATAAGTGTCTGGTATACTAATGTATTTCAAGCTTTGACACAGCAGAAAAGGAGCATCTCTGTCACTGTGAGGAGACAGATTGGCATTGCATCTTGACAATTTACTAAGATTTTTCTTTCACTCTTAGCAACTTGCTTTACTACAAGCATTTTGTCTATGAAATGCGTGTGACTTGCGTGGGGCTTGTCCTATTGACTTCTACAAGAGTGCACTATAGTTTGTGACAGATTAAATCCTCGGATAGCATATGATATCTGTTTAAAACAGAGGAAGAATACAGTATTGAAGGGATGTATATCTGGCTTCAGAAGGCTTTATTTACATATATAGAGGTAAGCAGGTTATAATTCTGCAAGAATTATTTACCAGAGTCTTATATCTTCATAGAGCTGCTATTGTTTTTTTTGAGAGTGCCCAGAAACCTTCAATACAGAGTAGGATAACAACATTGTTTTTGCTGTACAAATACGGCATAAAAAGTATGGCACATCCAGGTGGCTCAGGAGACAAGAAACACAGAAGGCTGAATACTCCAATTGTCTTTTCCAGCCATGGAATTTACCCTCTCCCTGACATTTTCCTGCCATAATTTCTACATTTGCGAAGAAGGATTGAATTTATTTTCCCAATAAAGTGCTACAAAACCATAGGATAAAATAGTGATGCAGTGGATCGGGCAACGTATTATAGCCCAAGCATTTTACAAATTGAAGCTGACCAGCTACATTTTGTGTTAAGCAGACCTGTTGCTAGAACAGAGTGTACAACAGAGTGAAACAGCTAGAATAAACGTAGCAGGCTGTGTAAACCCCAGATTTTTCTCTGACTTCTTCAGATTGTCTTCACTTTAAGTCTGACTAGTTGGGCTTTAAGTGAGTGTATGAATTCATCCAAGAAGTGTGTGGAAGAGGGCAATGATTTGCAACGCTGTTGCGTTGTAAAGCAGAATAGTGCCAAGACATGTGAGAGGCATAGAAAAGGAAAAGGAAAACATCTACTTCAAACAGGCGTACCAAAAAGTTCTCAGGCAAAACAAATCTAGTACCTGTACAGACTCCAGCCAGTAGCTTGAACCAAATGAATCTCTGCACTATGGCATAGAAAGAAATATTAATTTCCATCATCTTCTCTGTGATTATTCAGTCAGAAACTCTTAACTAAAGAAAACAAGAGAATCTTGCTCAATTATATAGAAAAAGAGGTCATGCATTGCATTCTTTATGGAAATTCTTTAGTCATGTGCTACCTTTTCTTGTCTTATGTGGTGTGCAATCTACACCACCTGGTGTATTCATTTTCTTTAGGAACATTGTTGCATCTCAAAAAAAAAATCGTACCAAAAGAGTAACTTAAGATTTATTTTTATTATTCACCCAGGGATCGTTCTTGAAGCATTCTGATCTGTCAGAGCAGGTCATTTTAGTCTTTATTATACTATAGCATGCAGTTTAATTTTGCTGATTTGAAATCTATAAAGTACTGTAAGTGGCAACAGCAATTAATCATTGAAGTTTTCCATAAATCTCAGCTATATTTGAATTCAGATGCTAACATTTATAAAACCTCATTAGAAAACCTTACCAGGAAGGAGAAGAAGTGACAGGAAGCAAATTACGTTGAAAGTATACAATGAAAAGAACATAAAGATTTCTGGAATGATCAGAGTAATGTGACGTCCTCATGAGGAAACCAACACCAATGCAAGGTGGTAATGTACCTTTAATAGACAGCTTCTGATAGGCCCGTATTTTATTAAACCTCCAATATAACCTGGTTATTTTTGACAAAATGATATTAAGACTTGCTTCTGAACAGCACTAGAAGTTGAAAGTTTTTTTCTAAACAGTTTAAAGTGTTCCAAGTTGAGATACACTGTTTGCAGTGTATTATGATAGAGATATGCTTCAGTATCAAAATAGATTTTTAAATGAAAATCAAGTTTGGACATTATCTTTGTCTTCTGTTTACCTCTGTGCATTTCTGTCAGAACGAAAACATTGAAGTTTTTCCTCTGTGTCTTAAAAAGTGATTGCAATGCTTGAACAATAATTTTCCTGTTTACTCAATTTCCTTATTTTTTAGACTTCCTGAACTTTGCATTGCCCTCGTCAGGAACACACTGTCTTCAATATAATTTTCCTGAAGAAGACTTCCAAAAAGATTGTTTTTCAGTAGATACTAGTTCTGCACTGTATCAAATGAAAGCCTATATAATTCTTGTTTGACCAGCTGCCCATTTGAATTAGGATATCCACCAGGATATTGCATACCGTTAAGCTGGAATCTAATGCAAGGCAAGTTCAGGTAGAGATTTAAAGAGCTTCAGCTCTGACAATAGTCTATATGTTAATGCTGAGTTTACTCAGCTCTCACTGACTGAAAACCCTCATTATTTCACTCAGAATAAGGCCCTGCCTCTGGGTTATCTTACCTCATGATAATTCAGTCCACATGGCCATCAGTCAGTCTTCTTATACTGACATCTGTGGAAGAGTAAACAAGAATCTTCAGACACAATTTAGCTCTCAAATTACATGTGAAGTTGAGGCCACATTAATGATTAGATTAAAGTTTGATATTTTTTGTCAAAATCTGATTAATTTTTAATTATCTTCTTCCTAAACATTAGGAACAAAAAGCATCTCCAAAGTGGTCTGAACCTATCTTCATTATGTAGCTATCTGCTGAACACGCTAAATTGTAAATAGACTTATGATCATCTTCCAAAATTCAGTAAATTATATTAAGCTAGTAATCCCTGGGGTGAGAATAGGGAAACTGTGTAGAGAATTGTCTAGGTGACAAATGGTGAAAGCAAGCACACTTGTATAACACCTGTCCTTTGTAACAAAAAATTACTTCTCAACTGTATCATTTATATGGCAAAAATCTTGGTTTAGGGAACGGGGGAAATGGATAGGGTTAAGAGAAACTCAGGGGAAAATTCTCTTTAATAAAGCACGTAAGAGAACATCAGTACTTCTTGTACCTTGCATCTCTTCTTTTCCTTTCAATACTTAGGAGTATTAACAGCCATCTAGTCCTTCATGGTTAAGGAGCACAATAGTACACTTTGTTGCAGTGATTGAATTTTTTAAATTTTCCTGTCTCTTCTATCCATTTCAGGCTGTATTTGTGTCTGTTTCATGCTGCAAATATCAGTGCTGCATTTAGCGTTGCAATGGAAACCAAGGGTAGAGACAAAATCCTGGGAAGATACCAAACACAGGTGAGGAGTACTGACAAAATGGGAAAGCCGTATTTAATATTCTCTAGTGGTTTACAAGTGTTTACAGTATTTACCCAGTTTTGTGGCCCAATGTAGTCAGCAGCTCTCATGATCAGGAGCACTTACTGGAACCCAGGAGAACATGCTGGATGAATATTTGTTTTTCACCATAGAAGAGGGCCACCTGTTTGGAAGGGACACTGAGAACAGGAAGCAGGACATGGTTCCAGCAAATCATTCCTGACTGCTTAGATGTACTTGACCTCAGTAATAATGAAGGATGGTCAACCCTATCTGAAAAGCTCTTGAAATCAAGGGATTCTTAGATGAGATTTCTATTCTATTCTGGTCTTTGTCAAGTATTTGCCACTGCAAAGCGTTCATTTCAGAATTAATTGTCTGAATGATGTAAATGCAAAATCTCATGGCACCTTCTCTTTTTTTTTTTTTTTTTTNTTTTCCAGATGGAAAATTGAGTTTTGGCATATTTTTGTCCTACTTTTTATTAAACTATCAAGACATATAAAATTTTGGATAAGGTACAAATATACAAGGTATAAGCCAAATAGTACAGTAAGCCCAAAATGTGGGGATTAAATGAGATACATGCTAATATACTTCATAGTTATGAACATCTCATCTGAAAATGCCTTCAATGTGAAGCTACATCTATATTGCTATGACCAATATTAGCCTTGAGCAAAGAGTGTGAGAAGATTCAGTGTGTTCAGGAAGGGCTCACACCCTGTGGCTGTAAACATTCTCAGTTCACATAAATAAACAAATCAAGCTTTTTGTGGTCTCAGAGCTATCATCCATGGCTTATAAGCTTCATCTGTCTAGAAGGAGTTTGAACAAAGGGATAGATACAGACAGATTAGTCTTTTATGCATAAGTCACAGGTATGTGTTTACATTAGAAAAAGAAAAATGAGGTCAAAGAAATAGAACTTTATGTAAAACCAGTGGTAGCCTCCTTATACTAAATTTCTAGTTTCCTAGAAACACAGAGGGACAGGAAAGCACAAATTCATGAATAAGCTACATCCAGAAGAAACTAACATTAAATTGTCCAATATTTTTAAAGCTTCGTTGAAATCAAATGTGTAGTTCGAGGGTTATTTCTTAGTTTGGATGATCTGTTTCACTGTGCTTAACAGATATATCACATATTGATGAAAATAAACTACAGTAGAGAATTGCAGATGTTTCGCTTGTAGTAATATGATACCTACTAGAGTCCTCACTGAATAGTCCACTATTGCTTAAAGCCCTCCTTTATTTTAAAAATCATATTTTGCAAAACACTCAATACTACGATTCTTCTTTATTTGTACAAATAGGTTGCTATTACACATCAATTAACATCTTCAAGCATCAGTTCCTAAGTATCCCATTAGTGGACAAATGGCCTTTTATTTACCATTTTACTGCCTATAAATTTGAAGAACTCCTTAACATTTGTTGAACTGTCCTGTGGAATTCATATTGAGTGTGAATTTTTTTAAACTCTATTGAATAGATATTTAATTTGCTCTGATTTTATAGATCTTTCAGTCCTCAGCAGATTGTTTATAATTTTTAAAGTCCTTCTGCTTTTTGTATAAGTCTTTATGACTTAACCAAATTGGCATCTGTTGCCCTTACCTGCATTTGGAATTACTTACATTTCATGTGTTTTTTCCAAGTGTTTCTTGGATATTTTTTGTCATTTTCCTGGGCGGGAGGGGAGTGGGTTTTGGTTTGGACCTTTTTGTATAACTCAACACAATTGAATTCCACACAACATGGCGTCAATTGAGTGGTTTACATAATAGGTTTTTCAAAGACATATGATGATGTCAGCGGTTTCAGCACAATATATCTACACAGAGACTGACAGTAAAGCTATATCAGAGGCATTTCTCATCTGTCTTTTTAAAGGAACAGCGTTGTTGTCATTTAACTGCCAAGAAATGCAACATATCCCTCCTGTAAATACAGGTTGTTTGGAGTAGTTACTACTGTTGTTCCTGGTGAGTAACTGCATTGGGATGTTTGTGTGTTGGCTTTTTTCATGCTCTCTAAGTTCCACACCTGGAACGTTACTTTTTGCAGCTGCAGTCACGTTATCATCTGGTAGTTGTGCCTGGTTGGGGTCTGGAGCCAGCCTTGCTTGATATATCATGAACAAGGTGCATTCAGTTTTGTTCCTGAGCTTTACAACAACCTGTCCATTTCCTCTTTCTATGCTTCCATGACAGCACAGGAACTGCGCCCATCTGTTCCACTGTGTTATTGTGCTATACTGAATGACAGCAAACATAATCTTTAGAATCAATAATACATCTTCTTTTAGAACTGATCTATTCTTCACACTCTTTTACCCCACTAGTTTCTAGTAGTCCAGGGACCGACCTTTTCCATGGGCTTTCTGTAGTTTATTAGTCCTGTTCAGGGAACGTTCTACTGGCTAAATGCTTGGCAAACGTTTTAATATCACAGGCATCTGTTCATCTGAATAATTTTTTTTGTATTTTGTCCTTCTGTGAAATGGTGCAAGGAATTTCCTGCTGCAGGAATTTATCTTCTGGGATTCTGTATTACTTTCACAGCAGACCTTTGTAATTTTGTGATCTTGCACTGCAGGCTTGCCAGTGCAGAAGGCAGCAGATTGTCAGGAATGTTCTCCAAGGAGCTGTGATCTGTTCCAGCTTGTACTTGGCATCCAAGCAAGGTGCATACAGTACCCATGAGAATTCTGCAACAGTGGTGAACAATTCTTTTTTTTCTCAGGTTAATTTTATTTCATACTATCATTGATTTTGAGGTCAGTGGGTTTCCTTCCTGCAACAATTCTTGTGTTGTTTTATTGTCATTTGATTTTGAGGTGACGGTTCCTTTTTGAGGGGAGAGTTTTATCCAAATTGATGCTATACATTCTTTCTTCTGTTTCTTCAGCTCTTATAAACATTATATAACTTGGCTAATCTCAGTATTAAACTCCTTGGCTAAATCACTTCTGGCATGGTTTCTAGTGCTTTTTGAGAAAAGGTTTTAAATTGCTTGGACGATTCACTTCATTCAGATCAAATCTGATGCCCCTTGTTTCTACAAGGTGATCAGTGGGACTTGCTCAACACAAATTTGCATTCTGTTGTGATGCAGTCTTTGTGTGTGTTGCTGGTGAAGAGTACCATCAGATTTCTATCATTTCAACAATGCTATTTAATGCAAAAAAGAAGTTAGTGACAATTTCAGTACCTGTTAATTAATATTATAGTAGTCCCCCCCCTTAATTTTCGGACTATCTCTTGTGCATAAACTATACTAAGAACATTCAAGAGAACAATAATTTTTCCATGCAGACTATGAACTGGTAAAATTCAGACTGACCATCCTGTATATAAATACACTGTCTGCCAAAATGTAAAGTGGGTACACTGTGTTATTGTTTGCACCTCATGAGTTGACACATACGTGGATAAGCTGGTGCCTTTCTTTTCTACTACATCAGTTAATCCATGCCAGTTGCCTCTTAATTTTTCAGTTATGCCACATGTGCTACTTTGGACACTGTACAGTCATTGTGGTATATTCACTGCTGTCTCTGTTCTGGTAGGCATCCCACACCTTCAGAGAGATCAAGAAATTGTTTCCAAATCTTCTCTGATGTGAGACATCCTTTTGTGCATCTGCGAGCTACTCTCTCTGTGCTTCAGTTCCCCTCCTGATCACTTTCTGATACTTTTTTAGGGTCTAAGTCAATTTAGATTGAAAACTCTTTTAGGATAAAGAATTCCTGTCTCTGTGGATATTGCATACACTGCATAGTGAGAGTGTAGTCTTCCCACTAGCGTTTATAAAATTTTGCAAAGAGTACAGAAATTATTTCCTAATTTACTACAGATACACAGTAGAAGATTGATATAAAAACCACTACTGGGATAAGTGTTGGCAAATCCGAATCTTTTAAAAGCATACTCTATAGCCATTTACCCCACATAGGGCCCGATCCATCACTAACTAACCTTTAAAAAAAAGAAAAAAAGACTTGGTTTTTTATATTATAGATTTTTTTTTAAATAATGTCTTATCATGAGGTACAAGCTGATTCACTTCTATGCTTCCAGTGCACAAAAATAGAGGTGGTATTTTAACACAACCTCTGAGTGGATGAGCTATGTCTGTAAAACCTTCCCCTTCAAAGTAATTTTTCAGTGGTCTAAAAGCTACACTGCTTTTAGCAGAAAAATTTAGTAGTTAACATAACCACATCTCTTATTACATATACTTTTAATAGAGCTTCTCTAGTAATTTTTGGAGGGAACATAATACTCTCTATGGCTAAGAAAGCACCCCTTTTGGAACCTATGATCACAAATTTCAATTTAAATGAAATGTTGTTTCAATGAATTTTTCCTCCAAATTCTGTTTTATATATTGTCAGATGTTCAAGCATGTGGGCAGCAGCAAGGATAATGTGTGTTTATTTGTCTACCTATGCTTGAAAAAAGGAGGTTGAAGCTCCACTTGAAAACTTTTTGTGCCCCTGATAGTGTCAGTAATGAGTTGCTTGAAGGACAGAGATATTTTCAACCATTTCTTTTCAACTTTCAAATGCTGAGTATGTTAGCTGAGCATATTTGGCAGGTAATTGTTTGGGTTTTTTCTGTGAACCAAATCATTCAACATAATGGCTAACTCACTTTCAAACATTCAAGCAAGTACAAAGAAGAAACAGAAGAAAAAGCATTAATTTTTTTCTTCCATGCAATAAAGCTATAGCAAAACTAATAAGCATGACATAACAGAGGAAAACAGAGAATATAATTCACATGAGCAAGAATATGTATTTGCTCGTGTGGTATTATGAAGGCAAAAGGGGGGAGATCAAGTAAGCAATGTTTGTGCAAAGCAATTGAAAACCTAATGGTCATCTCTGTGTCTTGTAGACAGATGGAAATGAGGGGAAGAATTGAACTTTGTTTAAAACTGCAGCTGTGAGTAATGTACTGGTGTTAATATAGAAGAGAGGGTACTGTTGTAGTTTGGGGTTTTTTTTCCCCCTTGGATTTTATTTTTCCTTAAGGAATTTCCTTGTGTTGTTGCTGCGGCACTGCAGAACTCTAACAGAGAAGAGAAACTGTCCCCCCTTTTTTGTCTTGCTCATATCAGGGGATTGAATAGCTGGCAGCAGATCTGGGTGAATGGCAATAATGTTATTTTTCAGTTGTGAATTTTCCTGCAGTATCTGTATGGTTTTCATTTTGCTCTACTTCCTTCATTATATCACATTGCATTCATGCATTGATACCACCTCCTGAAGACTTTTTTTTTTTTTCCCAAGTGATTAAAAGCTGTTGGCTTTGCTCAGAGGCAGAGCAACCAACATATCTTGTATTGGACCATTCAGATGGTAGAAAAAGATAATATTTTCTGCATCTATAAAGAGCTTGTTTTGAAAAGAGCACTTTAGACATATTGAGTTTAAATATGCACAGCTGAGAACAAAAATAAGTAGAGGAACAGAATATATGCTTTCATAAAAAGAATTCAAAGCAGCTGGACACCCTTTCACTAATTCAGTGGAAAAGCCCCCTTTTCCACTTACTTAAATTGTTTCATGTTTTCTTTATAGTATCCCTTATTGGTATTCATATGTGTAAGCATATTTTTCCTACTGAAATGGGTACTTACACAGGTAAAGGATATATATTAGCTTCCTGTTTGCAACAATTTTTTTCTTCAGTATGTGAGTTGTGTGCATTTCCATTTTTAACTTAGGGTATATAAGTGTCAAATAAATTTTACAGCCTAATACAGTCTAAAATGTCTTAAGATTACACTAATGTATTCATTCTTGATCTGTTTGTTTCCACAGAAAAATAGATCTTATTTAATTTCTTTGTATCACTAACCACTTAAAAATGACTACTCATGTACACAGCATAGTTTTACTGTACTAGAAGTTTTGAAATGCGACAATTAACAGTAAGTAAACGGAACAACTGAATTTATTTCCCCCTCGTTTTAAGCTGTTCTTGAGTATATCATTCTGATTTATGAGTTTATAATCTCAAAATTTCTTGAGATTTTCCCTATTTCTGGTAAATCTCATGACTGCTGACCTTTGTGTGGGGATTTGGAAATGAACGCTTTTATTAGTGGTCAAAACTACAAGGAATAAAATAACAACAGATTTCTTGTCCTGACAGGTAGGCAGGCACGCTCAGAGAGAAGACTCGTATTAAACTGCATGTTTGCAAATTTCTGCAAAGACTCCTGGCCACAGTCGTATTTGTCAACAGCAGAATGTCCAAATCTTGAAAGTTCCTTGCTTGGAGGAGGTCTGAAAAGAAAAAAAAAAAGACCCAACATACATACTATTGCCCTAAGGAATTACAGCAGTTAAGCCCATGTCCTAGCAACAAGTGTCTTCCTTCCTCTCGATGACCGTTCAAAGGGTAGTCTAAATGCAGTATTATAAACCTATCCAAATATTTTCTGTTCTGTAGTTGCAATCAGTTCTCTAAAAAAAGTACTAGCAAAAGTTATAATGTCTAAACATGAAAGCTTTTTCTTTCCACATTTTCAGAAGCATTTATGTGCATTTGATATGTGAGTGTATTGAGTAGTTTCTTTATATAATGGTGGGGAACAGCAAAGATGAGAATTTTTTTCCCTTTTTTTAGTAATAATATCTTAAACTGAAAGTCTGAGATACAATAATCAGAGACACTACAAAAGCCTTCACTGAACTTATCTGCTTCACTGGGCCTGATTCAAAATCTCCTAATAGTATTGCCAGTCATATGCAGCACTCCCCAGTAATCATGAAACAAGTCCTTCCAATTATTCCTATACTGGATGGATATAATAAAGGTATTCTATTTTCTTGTTGGAATGTCAGTGCTTTAGAAAGTACCAGACATTTTACCAGATTTAAGAAGTTATCATAGTTGGGTTTATATTCACAGTTTTAGAAGGGTAAAATAACGTGTTTTTCATAAATTATTATACTAAGTGGAGTGCCAAGTGCAATTAGAGAAGTAGGAAGCTTCTCATTTCTTTCACCTAATAAGAAGCTTCTCTTAATTGTGATAATTCATTGCAACTTGCATTTGTATTGCAGATTTTAGTTTTGATCCACTGATCTCTCTGTTAAGGGACAGTTCTATTCTGGAAAATGTTTATAAGAAGATGCTGACTGTTTTTATACTAATATATCTTTCTTTTCGTTTTTTATTTTTGAAGTGTGCCTCTCCTGGATATAGTTTCAAATAGTACAGTAAATCTTATCAATAATGAGTTAATTTATTTACACATACAGTTGACTCAACTCACAAGTATTTTCTGTGCAGTCACACAAAGCAGTTTCACAAAGATTTGTGGCTTGCATATTCAGCTTCCTACTCGGTAAACGTACATTTTGTTTGTTTTCATAAAGCTCTGTTTTAAGTCTCTTACAAACTGACTTACATAAACACTTTACTGCCTCACTGTCCATGATTATAATTATTTTGGTGAACAAGGTAAAAATGGGCCATAAACCTTCCATTGCTCTTGTTAACTAAGAGCATCTGTTCTAGTAATAAGCACCTGGTTGGATAACTTTGACATCTGGGAATCTTTCAGTTGATGGACTTGCCCTTACTGAGCACACCAGTGGAGATGATGAAAACATTATTAGATCTATTTCACAGTCGTCTTTTTGTAGTCCTGTGTACCTTTGCCAAAGTTGTAGCCTGCTGGCGTGACTTATATGCACGTTTTTTCTTATTTTGACAGTTATAAGTTTTATTTTGTAGCACCTGCCAAAAAACAGTATATACCTCTGATGCTCTCATGAAAAGCTATAAAGAATATATTTGCTAGTGATATGTAGTTTTCAAGGAAGCCAGAATACAAGGAGAGGTTGGCAGGCAGCTGAACAGCAGCTCTCTTTAAATATGTATTATGCTCCTGATAAGTGCGATTGCCAAAAAGGTTTGTAGCACCATACTGACAAGTTTCACTTCAAGGACCACATCCCTCTAACGTAAAAAGCAGAGTGGAAGCTAGTGAGTTTCAATCAAAACTGTATCACAGGATTTAGGGCCACTTTCAGATAATTATAATCTCTGTCCAGAAAGCAGTCAGAAAAGAAAGAAACAGAGAAAGTAATAAGGCTTTATCCCTTGTCATGACTGTTTGTTTTGCATAATATCACCTCTCAGTTCTCAACAAACATTTGTAAGCCAGTCTGAAAAGATGAAAAGTAGCCAAGCAGTATTATAGCTGTCACTTCTGGGAACTTTTATTATCCCCTGAGAAAAAAACCTTTTTCTCCATCTAATTTTGAACTGGTGAAGTGAACTGATGTGTAATCTTTGATTCCAGCTATAGTTGAAATGTGTGTGTGCGTGTGTAGGGAATGAGTGAATGAGTTCTGTATACCCACACATATAAGTCTTCGTATGCTTACATAGAAACACACAATGTCGACTTCTGCATTGAATCAAATCAATATACAATATTTTGGTTGGGGATCTTCAGCTAAAATACACTTTCTCCATGATTCATTCTTAATCATTTTTTGCACCCTCTAGTTTGTTTCTCTTTTATGACCATTAACTCAAGCCAAAGGATTCAGCTTTCATATCAATGTGCTCTGAACCACATGCCAATGTCATCTTTGTTCATTTTGTGAAAATTAAAGTTCTTGTTAAACAATTAATTCAAGTTTGGCATGATTTTACTGCTTGTCTTACAAGTTAATGATGTCCAAGCATTTGCAAATATTTTTGCCCAGAGCTGTTGTGGAGGCCCCATCCCTGGAAGTGTTCGAGGCCAGGCTGGGTGGGGCTTTGAGCAACTATGTCTAGTGGAAGGTGTCCCTGCTCATGGCAGGGGAGTTGGAACTAGATGATCTTTAAGGTCCCTTCCAACCTAAACCGCTCTATGATTCTATGACTCTATGAAATAGGATACCAATGAAACGTAAAACAATCTGTTTTCCTTAAGTATCACCCCATTGTACATATTTTTTGTGAAGGTGAGGATTGTGATGACAGAGGGCAGATATCAAAACTTAGTGGATTTTGACTCATTTAGACAGCCAGATCACTTTGACTCTTCCACTAGATTACTTTTCTCAGGGAAGATTAATCCACCACCTATTTTTTAAAGGTCATGAGGTAAATTTAATGCATGGAAAAGTTGTGACGAAACGAACACCTCTGGGAGTGAAGCCAAGATTTCTGACTTTGGGGATGTTTATATCAGCTGTGCCTAAAATGAAATACAAAAGCAAGTGGGGAGGGGGAGTACCTTGCTTTTTCTTTTATCCTTTTTAAAGCTCTCTACCTGAGACTTTCATACTTGAGTTCTAAACACAGAGCTATTACAGAAAAGGTCCTCTGACATGCATTCTATGAAATGACTATCCCAACTTTATGAGCAGAGCCCAACTGATTAAGTACGCTCAAGGGAGATAGTGGAAGATAGATTGTACGTTCTAATGGATGTATTTTTCAAGATGAAAATCAAAGTAAGCATTCGCTCTGTCTATTATTTAAAAACTATCTAAAAGTTAAATATTGGAGGTGTCTCATTATCTGACAAACTGCTGAAGCCAGTACAGAAAAACAGGCCTTCCAGAGTGGCACGTCCTCTCAGCCTCCAAGAAGTCTTCAAGCAGAAGCACAGAGTCATCCATTGCAGATTTGTTTTTTTCTCTATTGACTCAAGACAACTGAAGCAGATTAGACAATACTGAGTTTTTAGATTAGAGGAGATTAATTTCATCCAGCCAGTACTCGTGTATGCCACACAAGTATTCGGTTCTAAATTTTTATTCATGCAAGATTTGTAATGTTCTCAGTCTGGCTTTTGCCTGAGAAGTGGACATTTACACCGTTAAGTCGATAAACATTTGCCTTCTTCTGTAACATGAACATACTCTATTTCCAAATCCAAGCCAAAAAAAACACACACACCCAAACCCTACCTGAATGGTTATCATAAATTCCAATAATTTAATGGTAGTGAATAAAAATACCAAATTTAATTAAAGAGAGAAATAAAGTAGGCCTGGAATAAAACATTCTTCAAAAAAGGCAGAAACAAGGAAATTCATGAATCATTTCACACACGCAGACACACAAAAGTATTGTTTTATTCAAGGGAAGTAAATACCAATATATTAACCTGGGACTGAACTATTTTACAGACGTGGATGCTATTTTGTTGCCAAACTAACTTAATACATTTCATGTACAGTAAAAAATCATACACAGTGTAGCAGTTATAATGGAAGTATTATGATGCAATAAATACAAGACATTTTTGCAAACCATGAAAAAGAAGCAAACTCTATTAGGAGAGGTAATGGTTTATCATGTGGTCAACTGACAGAGTTGAACAAGTACAGACTCATGAAATATCCCTTTAATTAAAGGTATTAATTCACCTAGAAAACAGCTTTCACATTCTTTAATCATCATGGCTACCACAGCAATATTATCAATATAATTTTAAGCCCTTTTAAAATCCTTTATTCTTTATATCATTAGTATATTCCACCTATCCTGCATATTTCTCTTCACGCACAATTACCAAATGTGTCAATACTATACTTATACATAATGTACAATATATATTGTAATTGACGAATTTTAGAAGCAAATCCTATCTTAGTGACTTTTTGAACCCCATTGAACAAAGATCATGCTAATCACACAAAAATCAACCACAAGATACAGTGAGTTTCATCCTAAAATACAGATTGGTAATTAGAGAACAACCAGTTTCCTAGAGATATAACAGCCTAGTAACAGGTGTGTGATAAGCAATAACATCAGAATTCTATTTTCATCTTTATTTGTACTATTATCTACAGCAAAAAACCAAAGAAAATGTAGACCACTCTAAGGAAGTCAGATGGGAGAAATCATCGCAGTCTAACAATCAAATTATCCTTGTAAGAGGCACTGCAAGATGTGATCAGCAATGATTCTGTGATACAGATTCACAACTCTGCTGAACTGCTCAGTCAGAACTTGTACATATCCCACTAAAGTACATTTGGGATTTCTCCTTTACAGTAGATAGCTGGTCTGTCCTAATGAAGAGAATCTTAATTCTGAATGATCTCTTTCTTGGGGGTGTAAGGAAAAAGACAACTAGTCATCAACATACAGTAGAAGAAATGCACCAAGCATTTCTTTTTCAGTATATAATTATTGAGAAATATAGCTGTAGGCTAGAACCTACATCTCAGGCTTCTTATCATTGTGTTTATATTGCAGAAATATTTGCTAAAACTACCTAATAAATGAAGAGTTCTATACAACAAAATTCAAACAGAAACATCAATGCACAGGTGATTAAATACATTTAAACCAGCAACATTCTTTTTAAGATTCCCTTATCCTGTCAGGCTCATTTAAGGATAAAACTGACGAAGCATGTTGATCTGATGAATCACATTGAAAGTGCATACTAGTGAAAGGTACTCAGGCTCTCTGAGACAGAATCAGAAAGGGAAAAGGGGAAAAGTAAAATACTGCAAACAGCATGAGGATTTAAAGGTATGAATTTTTTTCACCATGTATTTTTATATATATGTGGACAGTTTTGCATAGAAAAATTACTGTAGACTTTATCTATGCCCTGTTTTATTGACTGATTGATGTATTTTATACATATCCAACTTTTTTATCATATGAAAGGAAAGGCTGAAGACAACCCAGAAGACAAGCAAAAAAAGAAAAACACAAAACCAAAAGCAAAACATCACAAAGTGTATAGATATTCTATCAATAAATTACTAAAATGAAGATATTTTTCAACAGGTACATTACATGTCTTTTGCAAATAACTTTTTGAAAAGAAGCTGACCATGAAAATTATGAATATGCATTGATAATAGTTTACCTTCTGCGTGTTTCTAGCTGCTGTTACTTTGCCCCTACATGCAACACTTTGAGCTGAAATACACTCTCTGAAATACTTCAAGTGCCATGAAACATTAACCTGCTTAACCAGGAGCTATGTGGCACAGTAACTGAATGCTACTCAAACTTTTCAAATTGATCTTGTCACTTTTTTCCTTGAAGTTAATTATATTTTTATTACTTTATATAGTCCTGTATACCCTTTTCTCCAATTTCCATTGTGGCACAGACTGAAAAAACAATCAGCAGCTGCCAGGTACTAAGCAGCTATCATGGGTAGCGTGAGTGTTTTGTGTTAGAGAGTATTTGACCATTATTCATACAAAGCCAAACAGAAGAATACAAATCAATTCTTGCTACATTTTATAGCCTGTATTTTGGCATAATAGCCTCTGCTCTAATCAATATTTCCAATTGTACTAGGCTCCTATAGGTGACATTAAAGTGAATGTGTATTATTTTGGGATATAACGGTATTGACCAAATAATTATCTTGTGGAAACAGTGGATCATTACAGCCACTTTCCTTATTAAATGACTAATTCAGCATTTGAAACATGACCTTACTGCAGTGTCTTGCCATAAATGGCCTCCATGCTCGCTTTGAATCTTTCTCATAAAGCCACTTTTGCTTTCATATATGAAACAAAAATATGAAGTTTGTAAATTACAGTTATATTGACATTTTACAAGTTTTGATTACATTTTCAATTTATTTGCTTCTTAAATAACTAATTTTATGCCAAAATTACTTTCTGAGTTACACTTTCTTAAATTCGATTTTAGTCTAGAGTCAGATTATTGGAGGAAGCTTTGGGAGAAATTCTACAGGTCTATTCTTAAGTTTTCAGAGCATCGAGATGTGGCTTATCTGAATTATTAACTCAGGTTTCAGGATAAATCTTTTCACAGCTGCATATCTTAACCTTTTACTCTCATCCCTTCTCATTGCAGAGCTAAAAAACTAATGCATTTTTGTATTTACTGAAGTCAATGGGAAGTACAAATGTTTGACTCATCTGAAATGCAGGCTTTCCCAACGTTAAAATGCAGTTTTAGGATCCTAAAGTAATCTTCCTTCCCTGGCAACTTTTACTGTGTAGATAGAGGCTCTACAAGTAGGAGATGCACAATTTAACACTATAAAGCAATTGGTTTTTTGGCTAATACACACAGAAAGTAGGAGAACTGGCTAGCTACCAGATGAAGCATATTCTCACCGCTCCTCAAACCAAAAAGTCTTTGTTGGTCAGACAGTCCTCAGGGGGCAGAAAGGGTGACTTCTGTTGTGCCTTGGAGTTGGCTCATCCTCAGTGTTGCTGAGTTGCAGTCTTCTGATTCTTTGATTTTTTCATGTAATTATTTTTCCTCCTGAATCATTAGCTGCTCCCTAGAACAACCTCAACAATTACACTTATGTGTTACTACTTTTCACACCTTAATAAAAATTTGCCAAGTAAATCTCCCAAGGTCACCCAGCTTAACTGCACTAAACCAGCACTTGGATCACAGAAACATGAGGCTGAAGGTCACATTAGCAACCTCAAGCTGATTGGAAGGTAACAATCTAAATGTCCATCCCAGCTATATGCTTAAATTAACTGTTGCTAGAATGGTATGTTGGAGAAGCAACTTGGGTGCCCATAGGAAGAAGTCTAGTTGCCATTTGAGGCTCTTGGTTTCCAAGTGCCTTTCCAGAAGCCTGCAGGTTTCCCAGGATAACATGT
>RSEF01000002.1:92283591-92308842 GCA_003993805.1 Himantopus leucocephalus
ATCTTTTTCTCATCAAGTGTAAATATTCACATTAAACTCTCAGCATTAGGTGCTAATGCTATATATGTGTTGCAAATCTTTATCTCTAGAAGGGACACTAGAATCTTGAAACTCATTTTAAAGCCACATGTAGTTTTTAAAATAGTCTTTGTCCTCCAGCAAAAATGTGACCAATTGATGTTTTTTTGCCCTACTGTTTCAAAAGTAATTTAGATCAATTGATTAAAGTGTTATTTTTAGTTTTTTACGTTTAGGATATTTGAATTCTTTTCTTGATTTCTTCTCCTGTCATTTTTTTTCCTTTTGCCTCTTTTTCATCATTCTTTTCCCCATCTCTTTTTCCCTCTACATTTGATTATTTTCCCTTTTTTTGGCCCTTGTTCCTTCATTTCCCTCCAGCCTCTAAGCCCTAACTACTTACTATCTCCAGAGAATATTCTTTGGCAGTTTTTTGGTTACCCTCTGCTCTAAGGGTTTTTTTTTCCCAATTCTGTCTCTTCACTTCATTTCACAAAGTTTTCTGCTCCCTGTCCTTCCCTGTTTTTTTTTTTTAAGGAGGTCGCTTTTTGCTTTTCCTTAGATCTTTCCATAGTTTTCAAGTACAAGGGTGCTATGACCTCTCTTCCCTTTCTCAGAGGGATTGCTGTAGATCACCTTTATTGTAGTTCCATTACTCTCCACAGATGCTGTTTCTCCCTGTGCTTTTTCATTTCCTACACACAAACACATGTTCTGCCTGCAGTCACTGTATTTTATGTTTGTTGCCAAAATACATGTTAGTACCATTAGCAGATCCTTTCTTTTCCTCTCCACGTAAAGAAACAAAAGACCATCCAGCAACTTTTTCTCCCCCCTTGGTCATTTGGTTTGTTCCGAAAGAGAATAAATTGGTTCCTAATACAATAGCCATTCTAAGGGTTAGGACTGCTGCCTGCAGTTTTGGGTCCCTCTTCTGAGTACTGAATAGTCTTACACCAGCCAAGTTTATCATCTAAGAATCCCAACCTCTGTTCATCAGTTCTGAATGACGCAGAACTCCAAGCTTTGTCTCTCCCATTCAAATTGTATTTCAGTGGCATTTATCATTAATTAGTTCAGTTCTTTGGAGAGAGTTGACCTGTTTTTTTCATCTGTGTTTCATTCTTTTGTTTCATTTTTTGTGATTTTGGGAAGCTCAGGAGTGAGCTTTTAGTGAGAAGGGAATGGGGGTTGAAGTTGAATTAGATTTGGCTATTAGCTCTTTCATTTTACCTTTTTATATAGGAGTTACATGTGAAATACAAGAATCTAATGAGATTGCAGCTGTTTCATTAAGAAGAAGACAGGAAGGGAATAAGACTACAACCTTAACACAAGAAATATGTCCATGTATTTTTCATCTTCTACAGGCAAAAAGTGGGAAAAAAATCTCAAAACCAGTTTAGTCAGGGAGAAAAAATGTTTTCTGGGGTCATGTAAAGTTTCATGCTCTTTTATTCTGGCCTTTAATTGTTTCATAAGCATGAAAAATTATTTCTGCAAAGATAAATGTGCTGAGTTTCCTTTTTCAACATCCAAGACCCATGCATCAGCTACTCTGTATATAATAATTCTCATTAGCCAAACTAGAATCTGAAGAAATGGGATCATGAGCTAAAAAATAGCAATAAAAATTTTAGCCTCCTGTTGTTTCCTCACTGGCAAAGTTTGCTAACTATAAACATATCCATATTATCAGTATTCTCAATATGAAGCATACTTATCACAGATACAAAAATAAAATTTGTTCAGATTTTTCTAAGCAAATGCTTCAATTCATTATCAACCCATTTTCAATCATTCCTATTTTACTGATTATTTGTCAAGGTCTATTTTTTTGTTTGTTTGCTTAATTTATTAAGACATACCTGAAATAATTGCTACCTACTATGTTAATTGAGCTTGGTGCTTGTTATTTAATCAATATAGTCATCTTCTGTGAGAAGCCAGTTTGGTCCAGCTCTGTAAAACTTTACCTCTGATTGAGTCATTATCCTAGGGAATTCCAGTCTGCAATGAAGGAAAATGGTATAGAAAGGGGAAGAGTGAAACTTGGCTTTAGACAGTGGATGATTACAGTTCATTTTCTGACCTTTTTTCTAAAACAAAAATTTATTCATTGTACAGGCTAAGTAACACTGTTAATTAATAAAACCTGTAACTGACTTTTTATCATACATACTGACCTTGCCGTAACTTTCTGGATATAATTCTTTTACCAATAACTTCTCCTAGGGTTCTATTGTATGCATGTCTAAACAAACTTCACTTAAAACAGATGGAACTGCAAATGAACCAATTAATTTCTGAGATATAAGCTAGTAAATGTCATCTAAATTAAAATGAAAACCAAATTTGAGCCTTGGAACTTAGAGCCTTTTGTTTTGTTGATGTGTGTTCTGCTCATAAATCACATCCTTGAATTTTTCTGCTGGAAAAGAAGAAAAACCCCTAACTAGTCACTTAAAATTCTGGACAGATATATCTGTGGAATGTAAACCAAAACCAAAACCAAAACAGCAATAAACAAATAAAATCCAACTGAAAATGCCTTTATGAAACCATCATCCAAGACACAACAATTGAAAAATGTGCTTGTTAAAACCCAGATTATGAAAAGATCACATTTTTATACAACTTCCAGGTTGTAATAATTAAAAATCTTGTTATTTCCCCCACAGTGAAAGGATAGGGGAAATAGTGACTGCTGTCAGTGCTTCTGTGTATAGCTCTGCACGTTCTATAATGTTCTGACAGCTCTCATACTACTTTTTTGTGTCTAATAAAAATCTTGTAATGTACCTTAGCTCATACTAATCCTCTGAGACAATATAAATCAGTGAGGTGCATAGGTGTCTGAAGTAAGGCGTAAAATGAAAATGCTGCGTGTTAAGGATGCTAAAAAAGCTGCTTTCATTCATTTCTATTCCTGCTGCCTTTTAGAAGCATGTTATTCTCAAATCTCTGTATACCCAGAAGTACGACCTCAAAAACAATAATCCTTTGTCTTTGTACTTTATATTATTTAAAGTATTTTCCTGCATTTAGTGATGCTTTTTAAATACAGAAACCATGGAATAATAAATTATTCATCTTTCCTTTGTTTTCCAGTCGTACTTCTTAAACAGATTCCAGCATAATAGGGCTTTTCTCAGCACTGACTGGAAGTTATCATATATATCATAGTACAGATAATAGATGTCGAATTTTAGTGAACATACGTATTTAATATTTAGGAGAACATAAACATTTTCTCAACTGTTTAGCCTACAAATATTAGAAACAACAACAAACTTGTGGTGATTGATGTCTTCATGGACCTATTGCTGGACATAACAATCCAAACTTTGACCTCAGTTATATTCAAGTTGAAAATGAATAAACAACAACTCCATGTATTACTGATATTTCTCCAGAATTAAAGCCATGCTATTGAAAATTTAGTTTAGCCTGCGTCTGCTTTCTACCTTGAATTAAGAATGTTCAAACACTGATAATGTTTCTGTATGAATTATCATTTTATTTTAGCCATGTTATTTTATTATATAGGGTCATTATCAATGGCACACATTGTATACTCCTGTGAAAGACATATCTTTCCAGCACGCTGGTATTTTAATATATTTTTCATCACCTTCCAATCTCTAAATGACAGTAACTCTCCTGCATTTAGCAAAAGAGAAGACAGATTTGTTCTCAGTCCTCAAACATTTATTTCTGCATACTGATGTATTCCAAATGATACTCTTGAAAACAGTAACAAGAATAGAGCAGCAATCAACCTGAAAAGCATGTACAATCACTTTAAGTATCTGAAAACAGACCAAAAATGAAGGGCTCAGACCCATTTCTTTAGGAAATGTGCCATTTTGTCTTGGAGTTGAAGCAACACATATAAAGCATATTTTATATGAACACGTATCAAAGCAAACTGCATTCTGTGTCAAAAGCATTGGCTGCTTTGCCTACATGAAAAGGCTTTTTTCCATTTGACAAGGGCAATGAGAATTTTGGACAGGAAACTGAAAAGACAGTAGTTGGACCTACCAGTAACTGTGCTGCTCACAGCTGAAGCATAGCTATGTTACCAAGGTGACCACTCTTACAGACTGGTGCTGAACACATCGGTAATCAGGAGTTTAACTAGTGAAATCTCTAGAAGTTGGATCTCTGTCTTGACTAGAATATAAAAGTTTCACGAAGCTTCTCCTTGTTCGCAGCCTTTTCCCCAGAGCTATCCAGAACTGTATGGTTGAAGCATAAAAATTCCTACAATGTAACAAATTAGATCAATATTAGAAGAAACATTTTAAAGAAGCTAATTCATATACCTGCACTGTTATGTGATAACGTCCACATCAGTGACATTGCTTACAATAAGAACTTTCAGGAAGGATTTTAATACATGAATCCCTATAATCTATTGTTATACTGACATGAGCTGAATATCAGAATGTACGTACACACAGACTTCTTCATGGAGTATGATGGTGTATGTATTCCAGCTCTTACACACTCCAGTTCTCACAGCTTCTTTACAGAAGCTCTTTTGCATATTTATAGTGAAAAGGATTTCTCCAGGATAAAATGGGCATGAAGACAAGATATGAAGGTCTAAAAGTCTGTTTTCTACCCTAGGTAGAAAATTAACCTGAAGTGATGGAGAGCTGCAGGACTATATGTACCTCCCACGGCAGGAGCCAGCTGATCCTTCTCTGCTGCATGGAAGACCAACAGGAGTTTAGACCTGTCAGTGCTGGCAGATTTGAAAAGCATCCAGCCTCAGATGTTCAAGTGTGGTAATGCTTGAGGTCACAAAACTCACATCATCAGTTGTTATGAACCACATTATTTTTACCCCTTGAGAGAGGCCCAGCATGTTTGCTGACACCCTGCCCCTTGACACCCTGTCCCCTGACCGACATCGGTAGCGCAGGCAGGATGCTGCCCATACTACCCGTGTGAGGTATGATTCTCTCATATCACACAGCCATTGGTGGAGCCAGGGGGCAACACAACTCTTACCCACTCTCAAAAGGCTTTTGCATGATTGGCCATTGCTGCTAGATGACCCAGACACCAAGCGTCCCTGGCAGTCTGCCTGAGCCATGGCATTGCTTATGATCCTGTGTTTGCTGTAGGTGATTGGGTGAGCCACCGTACGGGTGTGATCTTGCTCATCTTTCTCGCTGCATCAGTAAAGCTTTGGTTTACAACCTGTTGTCAGGCTCCATTACTGTTCAGACCACAGTTGCTCTGTCAGTCTGGTAAAAACACACCAGCATATACCATGAGGACTCCCAGTATCTTTGCATCCTTCTGTACCATTGCTGCTACAGTCACAAACATGTTGCATTTGTCAAAACTGTTTCATGGAATTTGTTGTGTAATGGATTCTGCCAGGAGTTAGGACATCAAGCGCATAAGAGTTTCACGGGTCAAAGTAAAATATTTCTTGTGGAGCAAAAACTCACAGTAAAAAAGCTAAGAAAAATAATCGGGTTCTTTAAGATATCACAGAATTTCTTGTTTCTTGTCAGATGAAATCTCTTGCTGTCCAAATTACTGCCTTATCTACTTCCAGACATACCTGGAGAAATCCAAGTTTGGTTTCCTTTTGTTAAGTAGATAACATGTATTAAAAACAGATAGTGTTTGAAAATTACTTAGTGAACACAAGAAAATTGGCCACTGTGATGTCATGGCACAAAACCCAATAACAGTATTTTTAAACCCTCTTTTGTAGTTCAGGAATATCTACAGTAGCTTATCACACAGAAATTGAGCTTTGAGGGATGGAAGGTACTTTGGGGCATTTTTCAGGCTGGATGTAATTACATTTTTATGAATTCATCTTTCCTTGACAGGAAGATTTAGATGTACTTGATTTGTGACTGGGAAAGAGACTTCAGTGCAAATTCATGGGGCACTAGGAAACAGGTTGAGAGACAAACCTCACAAAAAAGATCTGTCAAAGCAAACCGAGATGAAAAAAAGCGGAAAGGCAAGGAAAGATCACGCAAGAAACCTGATTACTTGGAGAGTGAACTCATTCTCTTGCTAACTCTGAATGATCCTATACAACAGTACTTCGGGAAAGTAAGGAACTAATTCCATTTGATATTGAATTTTGTCCTGTCTTTTCTCTGAAACACAGAATAGCTCAGAGATACCCTATTCATTCATGTATCTGAGTTTTTCAGCCCTGGGCTAGCTGAATAATCCACAAGAGAGTGAGAAGAAATCACATTAACTTAATGATATAGAATGTCTGGCAATAACTAGGATACCAGATTCACAGAGCAAGTGATGCAAACAAATTGCAATAAATTATTGTTTTTGGTTCACTGGTGAAGTTACACATTAAAATTACCTTGGGCCAAATTCTTTTGGGGTCAAACTGAAACAGCATTTCAGCTTTCCACCAGAACAAAAAATTGAAAGAAATTCACTCCTGAGTGTATATTTACATCTTGATGTAAAATTTGACTAAACCAAAAGATTTTGATTAATTTTCTAGGAGCCTTTTATTTTCAGATAAACAAAAAAAAAAGGAAAATTAGATATGTTTAAATCTAAATTTAAGCATTTGAGGTTGTTAAGCATCGGAAGAGGCTGCCCAGGGAAGTGGTGAAGTCACCATCCCTGGAGGCATTTAAAAGACAGGTGGACATGGTGCTTAGGGACATGGTTTAGTGGTGGTTTTGGCAGTGTTAGATTGACGGTTGGACTTGATGATCATCAAGGTCCCTTCCAACCTAGACAATTCTATGACTCTATAAATTTAGTTAACTAAATGAGAAAACTAAATAATAACTGAAGACAATAAAATGCAAATAATAAGGCTAAATAATAACCAACTTTGTTGGTTATGCAAATACAATTTAACTTTGATTTTTTCCCAGGGTTGTCTTGATTGAAGTAACCTTAATAATTAAACACAAATTCGTAAACAGTCTTTGTTGCCCAAAAAGGCATTTTATAGCCAAAAATGTGTCACCTGGTAATTGTTATTCGCTCTCTTAAAAAAAAAAAAAAGAATATTTTCAAAATGTACCTGTCTTGCAATGCATAAAATTAATTGCAAGATCAAGCAGGTGGCTTGCAATTGCTACTCCTAATTCTCTAAAATTTGCATATATCCGAATCTCTTGATCAACTAAACCGCTTTTATTTGCAGATCATGTTTGTCTCCTCTATTTCTTTTGCAATTTGGATAATAGGCGTCCTGAGATATGCTTGTTCAGTGCTTAACATAACCCGGCCTTTCCTGGCAGAAGAGTCTACTCACAAATTCTGCTCACAACTATTTAGAAGATAAATAATGGCAACAGTAACTGTGGCAATGTACTGTGCAGCAAAGGATTCTTCATGTTTGTAAACCCTCTTTTCACTAACAGAAAAGAGGAACTTGCTGCGGTCACGTAACAGCTCTATGTAAAAAGAGCTTTTGGAACTTTGTTTTCATTCATGAATATTCCTTTTTTAGGGCAAATTTGAAAGTAGTGCCCTCTGCTTGTCTATCCATCTTCAATTACTTTACTGTCAATTAGGGGCACAGTAGAAGTAAACATCAGCAAGAAGTTGCTGCAGACAGAAAGCACCTTAAATGTCCTGTTTGAAGGACAGAAGCATAATAAAATCCCGAATGTTGATTGAAAATCTTAACAGTTAAGAGGAAAGCCTAGAAAATCAAAAGAAGTAGCTTGGATTTATACGTTTTACTACTTTAATAGAAGATGATTCCTGCCCTTGCAGGAGTATGCATTTACAGACAGAATGCTATTGTTGAATTGTTGGAGTTGTTGAAGCAATTCCAAACATTTAATTGGAGATCCTAAACATTATTCAAATTATTACTAGGAAGAATGTTAAGCTGGACATAGGGGTTAAAAATCTCTAATACTGAAAAATATCTTATACACAGGACAACTGTGGAAGAGGGGGAGAAGGGATCTTAACTTGACATCATATCATTTTTGAATAGTAATAGTTTTTGTAATGATTGCCAAGTTGGGATTCACTTGAAACTCATCAGCATTTTTATAATGTCTTATTAACCTTGTTTGCTGAGATTGTGTGGCTGGCCAAATTAGATTTGATGGTAGAAATTTCTTTGGGGACTGTAGATGTGCCGGGATATGTACATTTACTGGAGTTTAATGGAAATAATGAATATTCCCTTCTTATGAACAACATCTTCAGATGATGAGTGCTAAAAATGAATTACTTTTAGCATAATGGAGCTCCTAGAGAATGTCAGGAAAATGTGTCCTTTCCAATAATTTCCATGTTTTATGCTTCCCAGTACAAATATAAATCTCTTTGAGAACTAGATAATCTGACAGTCCTGGTACTACCAGGTTTCTGCCCCTTGGAAACACTGAGGATTTTTGTTTTTGTTGTTAATGATCAGTTCGGTTTCGACTCTCATTAGAGATACAGTTTAATGGTTAAGCAATGTAAATTTTTATTTAGTCTGTGTGTCATTGCATAGCATTACAATTTTACCATATATAAATTGTAGAACTCAGTATGTATCTTCACAGCAATAAACCAACAAAAGATTAAACTATCATAATTTATAACTGAAAAGTAGCATCTAACCGAGCATGAGTTTCCACAAGAAAATTACATGTTTGAATGGAAGTATACTCTTCATCTTTGATGGGTGTATCTTGTGAAAATACTTAAAGGGCATGATTCACTACAGTGTCATCAGAGTAGTTTCTTCTATTTTTTTCCAGGTAATTTAAAATATCTGCTGGTGTTTTTTTTTTTTTTTCTCAAAAAGGGCTTCACTCCTTCTCTCAACGATTCATCATGTGATTCCTTTATTGTAACATGATGATGTATTTTTAAATGGAAGAAGGGGGGAGGAGTTTCTTGAGAAAAGATAATCTTCTTCCCTCACTGCATTTTTGAAAAAAGGCTACCTTGGAAAACATGACATATTTTTATTTTAACCAAAATACTATCATCTTTTTCATTTCTAACACATTGGATAACTTATCACTGTCTGTAGTGGGTGCTAAAAATTCAACAGACATTAACCACTGGAATTTGGAGAAGGTACCCAGGAACTTTCCCTGTGAGGGATATTATTAATAAAAGCAACCAATTACAATTACTAATAGAGATATGGAATTCTGACACAGAATTGTGTAAATATGCGTAGACAAGATTTTCCAGCAAGACTCACTTTGCAGATTTTTCCAGCTCTTCAAATTTTCTGTGCAAAATTGCATTGGCACTGAATCTCAGCCAGAGACAGTGAGCATTCACCAGAGTTGATTTAGGAGGATTGTAAAGGTGACATTTAGACCCTGCTGCACCTCTCCTGCAATCCTGGGCCATCTGGCAGCTCTTACCCATGCACATTGCCAGTGACACAAATATGTTGTTAAAAATCCAGGGACCACAGGGTCTGAAGTGAGCCCATGTTCTCCCCTGTTCTAGGGATCTGGACAATGCAGAAACAAGTATTTCTAATACGTACTTACAGCACAGAAGGTTTTCTTAGACAGTCACTGAAGAACTTTGGGTTTTGACTTTTCTATCACCCCACACCTGCAAAGAGTGTTTGCTTGCAGAGGAGGAGCTAAGCTATATTTTAATTTTATTTACCAGTTAATATCACTTTTTTTCCTACCATTTCTAGAGAGGCATCAAAATTACAGCTTAGGTTTCTCTTGTTCCCTATCGAGTGTTCCATCTAGATTCAACAATCAGTCCTCAAAGGCAGGTAACCACTCCAGTCCAATAAAACACCACCACTAAAATGCAGCTCTCTAGTAACACGTACATAAGGATTGGTGAAGTATAGAATATCAATGATCAATTCTGCATACATCCTTATGAAGGAAAAGGGCACTTGTGCTGCTCAGTGGGGCTTGTTAGTCTTACCTAATCTAGAGGCAGACCCACCTGTGCTATCAGATATTGTCAACTTTGTTGCTTGTGCATAGTTAAATTTAATGATCCCGGAACAAGGTTAATAACTAGTTTTCCCACTGGTTTCTTATTTTATTTTATTTTTAAAAAAATTTGAAAATACAAAGGTTCAGTGGACTATATATCAATGTATATCTTTGCTAACCTGTTCATTTCATGGGCCATGTATTCCCACATCTTGACAAAATATGTGTTCATATCTAATCTGTGAATCATCCATCAGGTTATTTATTGTTTTCAGACAAAAATTAATATTCTTTGGAAACACAGTATTGTACTTAAACTCATTTGATTCTTTTCAGCCTATAGAACAGCAACAAACGATTTATCCTGAGATCCTAAAAAAAGGTCTATGAAATCAGTCTGTTTCATTTTTTTTCCCCACATTTGTAGCACCAGCAGAAGGCATGAAGATACTAAGATCGCCACAAATGTTTCTAACATTGTGGATGAGGTATATAAGACTGAAAAATAATCTCCCCACTCAGGGTATTAGCAGTGCATTCAATTTGTTAGCAGCCAGCTGGCCAAACAACAAGCATGAAGAATCTGTAAAACTTACATTACACAGTGGCAATATGTAGACAATGTCTAGATTATGTTAGGTATCTGCTATTAGGTGTATATCCCCATTGCTGGACCTGAGTGTCTCCCATGGCTGTGTCTCTTTTCAAATCAGTATGAGTCATCAGTATGTACAAACATTTGTGCTAACCCAAAAGAAAGTATAAGTGGAGGGAAGGCAGGACTGTGTCTATTTCTCTGTGTTATGATAGCTCCTACAGGAACCTATTGTTCTAGCTCTGTACAAACATACGGTATGAAAACAGTCCTTGTCCCAAAGGGATGGCAATTGGATGCATCTCTGTCATACAAGTGAAAAATAACAGCTCATGTTAAAGAAATAACATATGCTCTACATGTGTGAAGCAAAGCTTGAAAAAAAGAAAGCAAAGAACTACTGACAAAAAATTGTTCGGGGAAAGCAAATATCTGTCCAGCCCACTCACTACATTACATGGTGCTAAAAAATGTAATTTTGCAGTTGAGAATAGGAGATTTTTAACGTCCTCTTCAGTGATGGCACCTGGTAGTACTGAACTCGGTTATCTTAGAAACGAAGTATGAAGTCACTTCAGAGAAGGAAGCTATGTAATGATATGATTTCATTCCCTGCTACTGATGTCAACAAGCATTTGGCCGTAGAAAATACAGGGATGAGTTTGAGGTCCTTTGATGTTTCAGAATTAGAGACATGGACTCTACTTCTCATTAACAATCCTTATTTGTCTATTTTCATTTTATTTCTTTCATCCCACTATTTTGCCTATTACTCTCAATAAACCCAAAAATAAACTCTCACAAACTTACTTTTCAGATTCATGTGCATTTTAAAGAGCAATACTTCAGTCATAAGAACAACACCTTTGAGGATCAGATCAAGAAAATCAGTGTTCTCTTTCAGCTGAGAATTGTAGAGTACAATAATATTTGCTTCTAAGACGTTACAGTGCTACAAATTTTGTGTGTGGAGACAACTTTGGCATATTTAAAAAATAGGATGGAATAAAACACACACATATGTTAGTTTGTGTGTATATGCAGTGTAAATCTAGATGTTCATTGCAATATTTTACTGAGGAGAGTTTATTTTCTCCCGTATGACTGGTTTTTAAATTTCCTGTATTTTCTTTTTTGAAGATCTCTTTTGTCGTCTATCTCTGATGACAGTATGTTCATTATAGACTAGGCCTTTGTTGTCCTATTATTACATGACACCTAAGAATAACAAGTGGTCAATTATCTTTTACCTAGCACCATCAGAAAGGAAATTCAATTTACCTGCATCTTCTGTCATCACAGTACAAAGGATGTTTCCTAACCTCAGTGACACTTAAATTAGCACAATGATGGAAAGCAGTATTTTCCATCATTAGATAGTTTAGGGGCTTTAGCGTGTAAATCATGATTTTCTATCATAGTTTGAATGAATTAGATAATATTCTTCTCATGACACAGTAAAGCAGACAATCTCTATCTTTCACAAGCTTGAAACCCATACCTGAAATGTGCAGACACATTTGCCAATGTCAGTTCAAGATAATTCTATGTAAACCAGTATAATTTAGAGTATCAGAATGTAGATACTCAATATAGAATGTCTGATGTTTGAAATCTGAAGAAAGTAATGATGTGGAGAGTCCATTCACAAAACAGGCTGTGGCTTTACTTTGTGGTATCCTATTGTTTATGTTTCTTTTTAATTTCCAAAAGCATTTACACTCTATCATCAGTCCTTTGCAATAAACGTTTGATTTCATTCAAAATGTCTAAAAGAGAAAGTAAACCAGTGCTGTAGTCGTTATTTCTTATGTAGCTTCATTGCTTTCACTTGTATTAAAAAATGGTGCTTTGTTGCAACAGAATATATAGAGCCATATATTGTTAGGAAATTAGAGATGGTTCTGATAGACATGCCTAAAAGAGGGACAGATCACCCCACCTTCAAACTTCAAAACCTGTTTACTGTATCAATATTCAGTAAGGACACACATTGACAGTCACTATCAATCATTATCACTACATATCCAAAACAATTAGTCCTTAACAAATCTATCCTAAATTAGCAGGGAGTATACAATGTTGCAAACCTCACACCTTTCTAGTTAGCATGGATGTATATGGTCCATGATGGTCCTTAGTCGATGAGATCAAGGTTATCAGGCTTGAGAGCTCATGAAATACAGAATCCAGGACCTAAGTGGTCTGTGACCCTTCTTCTCTTCCTGTCCTCACTCATTGTTGATGTTTTTTGCTGCTCTGAACCTTCCCCAAAAGAAAAGGGGGTGGTCTCAGCTGCTCTTGGCGTCTTATTCCTGGTATTGGGACTTATGGCTTCTCTTATTCTACAGGATTATTATGACCCATCAGACATTTTTCCTATTTGTTTTGCAGAATGCTTTTGATTTTGCCAGGCAGCAAATGCTCCACTTCCTTCATTCTTATCTTGCACATTTTACTACTTGCACATGTTTTTCTGCACCTGTTTTTTGCAACTATACCACGAGTCTCCATCTGCCCATTTGTGGCTAGGGCTACTAATTAGATACTTAAGTTTATCCATGTTACAAAGTGCTAATAGTGGTATTTCAATGATACAAATTGCTTATAAGGCCTTGCTGGTTTTATTGGCTTAGTGTGCTTATTATAGCTGGCTTCAAGGCAAACAGTATGCTAAGCTTGCTTTTAATTTTTGGGCACAAAAAGCCTCTGTTTTACCTTCCTTCAACAGAGAGGGAGTCCTTGTCTACTCAGCACAGGTAAAATTTAATTCCCAAATGGAGTTATGGAAAAATATGTGGGGAAAAAACCACCAGCTACAAAGTTACAAGCAAACACCATTTTATATAGCTTTCATGCAAGGCTTGCATGGCTGGTGCTGTCATTTAGGCAAGGACTAGGTTAGATGATATTTAATAACTACATTAGGCTCAGGTAAACTTCTGACTATATTTGATTTTTTAAAAAATCACAGAGAAACCAATGGTTAATGAAGGGACAGGCATTCTCATAATAAGTCATGTTAAACTTTTCATGAAGGACATAAATGATTAAATATCACTGTTTCAAAAGGTTTCAGTCCACCAGTCTTCGCATCCTTTTCACGTCAGGTAATGATTAATCATGTCTGAGACCATGTGGAAGCCCTTTTTCACTGACTGCAAAAAATACATGTACGAAAGATGGGTTGTGTGACGCTCTATTGCTGCTCTGAATTAGCTGCTAGTTTCGCCCCCCCGCTTTCTGTCATAGATTTTTTTGTGAAGATTCAGAGTTTTGCATATAAATGTACCAATCATACCTGTAGACACGAGGCAGATATAAAACTGCATGTCCACCCCATGGTGGTGGAACCAGGATATGTGATATTGTATTGGCATTGGTTGGCTTTGACGACACTGAAAAATTCATGTTAAAATCAAGGACTTAAATATGATTTCGTTAATAAACAGACTATTTCCAAAAGTGTTTTCCCTCTCATAGTTTTTCTAAGCTGACTTTTTAGACACTAACAAAACAACGTACTGCTGTGCTACCTTGTAATGATGGAGCACAGAAAGGACAGACAAGATGGGAGAAGAAAAAAACCAACATGTCAAACCTGGAAAATTTCAGGTCCCTGTGTAGTCCTGCTCAACCAGCATGGAAATGGGTGCAGCCCCTCCAAAGCCAGCATGTGGAAGCTACCCAGAAACATAATCACTCTGCATCATACCATTATAAATAAATGGGCAGCAGTACTCCAATTTTATTCTTATTTCTTTTCTTGATGACATGAAAAAGCATTATTTCTATTTAAAACATGGGAAACTGAGGCATGAGATCAGTTCAGTGATCTGCCCACGAGCACATTCAAAGCTTAGAATTAAACAGGAAACTGAGTCCAAAGTTCTAAATCTATGGCCTAGAACCCTAAAGATCTTACAGTGGACCCTTTTGCTCGTTTGGCCATTATTCCTACTACAACTTTATTTTTCAGTTGCATGAAAACACCCCACAAGAATGGCCACACTTTTCAGAACAAGATTAACAGTGACCATAATGGATGCACAGAGAAGAATAAGAACAGCACAAATATATTTCCTCCCTATTAGCTGCTCAGGCACTGACCATTTTCTGCTCAGTTTCTGCTCAGGATTTCTTGATCCAGTTGTGTTGTGGGCTGTCTGTTTAGTAACCCATAGTACGTGTCTCTCCTATGTGCTTACTCAGCCTTCCCTTGAAACAGATGAATTTCAGATGTTCAGCTAGCTCCCTGGCAAGGAAGCTGCTAGCCATTACATGACAAAACACCTCCTGTTATTTTCATCCTTAGGCTTAAGGCAAATAGAAACCAGTCACCATATAAGCTGTGGCTTTCCTGATAGTCAAAGAACAAGTAGAGAACAAGCTAATTTAAAATTGGGTTTTGTCTCCTCTAGCATCATCTCTAGTTTTCTGAATTCAGCAACTATTTTTCATTGATCTAGCTATTTTCTCAAGCATAAGGTACCTGAGATATAATATTATCTGATTCTGAGTTGTTTTTCCCTTTAACTTCTAATGGCCTTTTATTTCCCATCTGTTGAGCATCAGCAGATAGAAAATATCAGCTAAGGATGATAATAAAAACCCTAAAGACACAACGGCCTTCAAAACTAATTTGAAACTACAAGGATGGAGGTTGATCTGCATCTGCTATATGCTGACGAAGGTCCTCAGAAAGAAATGAATCTATGACAATTTAACACTAGCTGAGGTTTTGACTCTATGCCTATAGATAGTTGATAAATTCTCTTGTCCTGTGTTGTTTTTTTCAGCATCATCCCAGCTGCCAGATAAACAGCCAGCAGTCTGGTTGAACAAGAAATTAAGGTCCATTAAGAGGAATGTATGTATTTTTCCTCTGTCTTGCTGAAAACTAATTTGTAATAACTACAGGAGCTCTGAGCAGTTCTTAGAGCTCTTTAACATTCTCATTTTGCTAGTTGTTGAATTTAAATCATGCCTTTATAAATAATTGTATGTTGTGTTTAGTAAGAATTCTAAGGATAGATCACATGATGATTTTATCTTTGAAATAGCAATTTTTATTGATCTTGTTTTTTAAAATAAATTATTTTATATTTCACTTCAATTCTCCTGTGAATTGTGATTTAGCCTTTACTTAACACTTTAGATGAGAGGTAGCTTCTACCTATAATGAAAAGTTGTGATTCATTTCATCAGGCAGTTTATCACTAAAAATCGAACTGCAGCCTAGTAAATAAACTGTGGAGTCTGCAGAAACCAATATAATATTTGTATGCAGTAGGAACACCCCAGAAAGCTCTGTAAACCAAGTATTTTCAATGGAAAAACTCATGACAGAATCCAAAGCTGACATGTCACCATCCTGCAGACAAACAAATGAAAAAATAGAGAAACCCAGGTGAAATAAGATTTGTCTCACCTAGTGACCCTCGAACAGCTAGGCATCCAGTATTCATCCTTTCTCAGTGGATATTACAAGTGCTTCCAGAAAACATGTCATAAAAGTTTAGCCTTCAGGCAGATGTCTAAAATTAAAGAGGCAAGTTGTTTTTTAGAGGTTTTAGCTCTCTCTGACTAAAGAGGAGTCTTTATGACTAAGGTAGATTAATGACTAATTTTTACATTGCTTAAGTGGGATAGGATGTGTTGCACAGTTTTGTTCAGTTGTTGCGGGCTAGCATGGGAAAAGTGATAAAGCTGGCATGCTAGGCAAAGACTTTCACTTCCATAGATGGGTCAAAATGCAGGCAAAGTCCCCGAGATGGGAAAATGAAACAAGGTGACATGTTTTACAGATGATACAAAGTTTTGTTAAGTAACAGGGATGAAGATTGTGTCTGAAGAATTGCATAAGGACCTCATGAGACTATCACTTTGGCAGGGAAATGGCAGATGAAACTCACAGTAGGCAAATGTCAAGAAATTAAAATAGGGAAAGAAAATAACCCTGTATTTGTGCAGAAGATGGTGGATACTGAAGTGGCAATTGTCATTGTGGAGTGATACATTGGTGCAACCACAGTCTGCCGCATGAAAACATCTGCTATAGTGCTTAGAAGTCTTGAAAAACAAGCACCTCATATGTTAGGAATTATTAGGAAACAAACAGAAAATAGATTAATTATTCTACTGAATAAACCCATGGCAAACTAACAAACATACTCCTTTGAAGCTCTGTGTCTGTAGTCCCCCGATTCAAAAGAAAGGATGTACTTGGAATGGGGAAGATTCAGAGGAAAAGAAGGATGATGAAAGGCTTAGAATTGCTTCCATGTGAGGAACAATTGAATAGGAAAAAAAAAATCACAGCAGCGTCCTGTTTCATATACAGGAGAATTATGAGGCCTTGATGGACATTAAATAGCTGTTAAAACCTAGGACTGAAGCTGAGGATTACCCCAAGACGGTCACTATCAATTTATAACATTAGACTTTCTNAGAATTATGAGGCCTTGATGGACATTAAATAGCTGTTAAAACCTAGCACTGAAGCTGAGGATTACCCCAAGATGGTCACTATCAATTTATAACATTAGACTTTCTTTTTTTCAAGAAAAGTTCAAATAAAGCAAGAGCTTTCTTTCTAAAGTAAGAAATAGCTATTCATAGTCATATTTCATTGAGTGAAATACTGATAGGAAAGCTGAGGACATACAAATGGAAACAGTACTATTTCTTCCTCTTTTTCCCTTCTGCAGAGTCAAAATGAACGTATCGACCATACGGAAAGTCAGGCAGACACAAGATAAGCTTATGTAAATGCCCGTAACATTACATGTTTAATTGAAACAGCATTGTGTTATGGTAGCTTAGGTTTAAAGAACTTAGCAAATGCCTTATTACTACCCTAAAGAGATCAACTCTCTTACAAAGCTTTTAGCTTGTGGAAATCGTGAAAATAGAACTTACTGGTACCTATCTGAAACTAAGAACAGCAAAATTAGCACAGGTATAAAATGGTGTCAAAACTGAGACTGGGTTGTTCAAACAACATTTTAATAGGAAATAAATAAATAAATGAGACAGTTTCTGTTTTCCTTAGTGCAGTAGTAACCATAGAAACCAAACCCAGAGGTTATTTCCATTCACAAACCGTTTGTTGTTGGGTTTGGGGTTGGGTCTTTTTTTTCTTTTTTTGTGGCAAAAGAAGGAATTCTCTGAACAAATTGATGGGTTTGATCCTGCAAAGTGCAGCTGCAGATCAGTTTGTGCTTGTTACAAATGCAGTGAGCAGGGCACCTGCCAGTGCTGCATAGCTATCAAATAGACCTCAGAGGGGGAAAGAAGGGAAGGAAAGAGGTCTCCAGGTTACCATTGTAAGAGCAGAACTCTGAAGGGGGCTCCCCAAGGCACGGAGGTCCGGGGTGGATGGCACCCTGGGGTTTGTGGAGCTGCCCAGCTCCGAGTTGGGTGCTGGGCAAGATCCTGCTCCTGCTGAGGATGGCCCTGAGTCGCAGCTCATGCCAGTGTTAAGGGAATTGGTGGCTGCCACACACCAAAAACATGCACTGCCTTCAGGGACAGCAGAGGTGGGTGGTCATGGTCACCACTGTCAAAGGCAGAGCTCATGTAGGGCTGTCACTCGGAGTACCGAGGTCATGTGTTCCAAAACAGGGATTTCTAAACCACAATCCCACATGCAGCTGGAAGCAAATGACCCTATTACTCCCAAGGGAAAAGCTTTCTTCCCCAAGGAGGAAGGCTTTCTACATCCTCAGCCTGGCAGGGAAGTGAGAGTACAGTAAGCTGCTGAGTTATGCGGCACACTGAATGTCAGCCTTCCCCACCAGAAGAAACACTTACATCTTAAAATAAAAGAAAAAATACATGAGGAGAAGAGAAGCAGAGGTACAATGTATCCATATTTCAAACCCATGTTACTAAAGTAGCATCACGAAGTCAAAGAATGAAAGGCAGCTAGAAAATCACGTAGTCTGACATTTAAAAGCTGAAGATCACAGTGAGGTAAATAGAACAAAATGCCTTATCTTGATCTATGCCATCTTCCTTTGTTGGTGCACTCTTTGTGACTAAAAAGGAAGGAATATGTTAAGGGTATGCAGTGTGAGTGGCTGGAAATCATCACTCATTTACCGTTGTCAAAATAGAAAGGATTTTCCTTCATAATTTGAAAAGCTATTTTCTTTTTTCTTACTGAAAAGAGGAATGATGAAATGCAAAGTATTCTCACTCATTTACATTTCCTCTTCCTCTTGGCCAACTTGGCAGAACATGAAAAACTAAGAATAAGATTGAGTTGGGTTGGTTGCAACGAAAGAAGTAATCTCACCCTATCTTTCAATAAAGAAAACCCAGAACTTTGTCTAGAAAGTGATGACCGATTCTTATCTAAAGATTGCACAGAGAATGACCTGAAGCGCTCTGAAGTGCTGAAACACAGAGCTGATTTATAACAATTTATTCATAGTGTAGGAAAAATATTATTGCAATTAAACACCGGATTGGAAACTAAGAAATCTGAGCAAATCTTTGTGTTTGGAATGTATTTTTTACTATTTCCTTGGGAAAAACAGCTCAAAGTTTATGATCTTCAGTTTGACGTTTATAAAAGGAGAATAATGTTTCTTCTCATTATGCTTTTAAACAAAATAAGTGTCATGGTTTATCATGACGATATGCAGGCTGTGTATCATATTGGAGTTTTAGGTTCTTCTGTAGTGCATATACTACACAATATTTTTTAAAACAGCATGTTGAATGGCAACTTTTCCTTGCTCCATTAGCTGAAATGAAATGTTCATGTGTCTCTGTACGTAATCATGCTGTGTCAAAATAAATTTCAGGAGAATAAAGCCAATGTAAATCGTAGTCCAGTGTACTGAAATTGCCATGATTCGTACCACGTGCCTGTTCGCTTACCAGTTCCAAGAACTAAGATTGGCTGGGATATCAATAGGATAATGAGATATTAAACGCTTATTCAATCGTATATGGTAATGCTGATTATCAGAAAGGCCAGAATTACCAGGAGGTATAGAAATCACTAAAAACATGAGTTGTTTAAAGTGATCTTCCATGCCACATAAACATGCAATTTAATCCCTATTTGCATACTGTCTGAGTTCCTTTTGCCTTTTTAATACAGTCCTGCATGTGTCAAAATACAACTTATATAAGGAAAGTAAATTCTCGTCATAGATCCATGAGAATCCCAGCACATTTTATGCCTATGTCTAAAGTTGAAGCTTAGGTAGAAAAGATATAGCAGACTGTGTGTTTGGCTGTGATCTTTGATCATTTGATTCTGTAGTTAGAATTACTTGAGTTGTCCATGAATTTAATTAGAATTATGCAGTGCCAACTAATTTTAGCATTGTAGAAATTCTCAATTAATTAGCTGAAAATCTCCTCTTATGAAACATAAATCCTCTTCCTATTCTGTTTTATATTGTGAATAAAACATTGTTCCATCCATCTCTTTTTGATCTCTTGAAAGATGTAAAGCTGTACATTAGATCATAAAATATATTGGTGAGTTTTCTCCTAAAATCTACAATCCACTTCATTATTGATTGAGGCATTAACTGATACTTTCATTACATTCCTGTAAGATTATGTTCAGAACTACAATCCTGTATCCAACGATTTATTCCATCCTCTTTGGTTATGTGAAAAATATTGTTTTCAATAAGCCACTGAATGTCACTTCTTGTTAATTACTAGTTTCAATAACTGAATATATTCTAACATCAAGGAATTCTATGCATATAATATTAGGAGTTTTTAAATAAATATAGAGTTTGCATATAATTTTATACATTTCTTAACAGAGGTTTAGGCTACTTATAATAGAAAAGGTAACAAGTTACAATATAACATGCTTTGAAACCTTATGAAGTTATACTTTAGTCTCAGGAATAAAGAAGATCATTGTTGTTCTGTATCTATTTATGAACTGATCATTCTTTGTCTTTTTATCAGATCCATTTTACTGATAGTGATGCACACATACTTTATAAGAAATGATTGGCAATTAATCTATTTATTTTTTTCTTTGAAAGCTGTTGTTAAATTGCACAAAAATGGCTTCTTTAAACCAGAAATCCCACAAACCCACACATTGAATACTTGTAATTAAATATTTAGAGGAAGCGTTTAGTCGAAGACAATAACTTGGAAGTCACAACACTCTGTAGTATTAATGGATGGAAAATGGAACCAAATATATTGTAATCTCAAGGGCATCTGGAAAAATGAGATCCAAACATTTAAGGCAGTCAAAAACCCAAGCACACAGCAGTCCTTACCTATACAGATTTGATGGAAAACAACACTACCTATCCAAGACAGTCTGTGACTATGGCTTGACAAGGTGATAAATCTGTATTTAAGGTATTAGGCAGCATATTAAAAAAAGTTCAACAATCACATGGCACAGAGGATGGAGTCCATCCAAACTCTTTTTACAGCTTCAGATTCATTCAAAAGTTTCTGAGAGGGTAACATTCTCCCTTATCATCTCTTCATGTGTGACTCAATAAGTGATCAGATATTACCTGGCACTCTCCAGGCACATAAACGCACTGAATTGTACATGCTCTGGCTAAACTAACAGATGTATAATGTTGACCCATATCTGATTTCAGGTTTAGTGTATGCTTCAGTGGGGTCTTGTACCCCACAGATCTGATATGAACAACTGTGGAATCAGAGAGAAACAATTAGAGTGTGATAACATGCTTCAGTGACCCTAGCTAAGGTAGTCTAGCTCCAGTGAAGACAGCTACCTCCAAGATAATATAGGAGAGACACAGGATGATATGACAGGATAAGTGAGCGAAAACTTAGAGGCTATATAACTCAAGTGGCTTATGTCCAGTGTAATGTTAGAATATAAGCCTTGTTGTATACCCTGATGGGACAGTTCAAGCCTAAAATGCCCCTTAAGTCATGATAGGAATTTTTTTCTGTGAATGCAGTTGAATTTGAGACAAAACTTGGGTGAATTCTGAGTTAAATAAAATGTTTTATTTAAATATATTTAAGTTCTACACCTTATTTCTCATGCAGAACAGCAGGCCATTTCAGTTTATAAAATATGCAGTGCTGACTCTCTTAAGGTCATAGGCAAAATGCCAACAGACTTCAGCAGAACCAAGATTTCATCCATACTGTCCCATAATTTACCCCTTAGCTTTGTGCATAGCTGAAATCTTTAAGGGTAAAATCTTGTCTTAGAAAATTTAATGGCAAAACTCCCATAAACATCAATAAATCTAAGATTTAATCCTAAAAGTTCAAGCAGAAAATGCTGGATGTCACATCAGTGACTGTCAGAACAAATCTGGACTTGGAGGGAAGTGAAGACTATGATAAAAAAATAAAAACAAAACAAACCCCAAATTTTTAATTAAATAACAGACACTTATATAGCAGATGAGTAGTAAAGATATTTGAATGAGCATAACATTGCAAAATAATGTCTATCTGCCTCTCATATGAGAATATGAGATTTCTATCTGGAAGAGAACTGCTGAGCAAGTCTGTCATCATCATATATCTATAGCAGCAAATGCTTTCTCCTGCAAGGAGTGGCTGATGTGTTTCTCATTTAACACGTAAAAAAAAAATCAGCTGAGAAACAGGTGGAATAATTTAGTGCATATTGCAAAGGCAAATAGATAGATTAAACATTGAACAAGGCCTGTAATATGGGATGGGTAGCTCTGATATTGGTGTAAGTCCTGGTCCAGCAGCAACTGTGGCTAAAAAAAAATCATAGTTTCTAAGAAGGTGAAGATTTCACATCAATCTCTGTCAACAAAGCAGGGCTAGAATATAGTTAAGACACAAATAGAACCTGGACCTTGCACCAGATCTGCTAAATTCACATGAACTGTGAAGGAATGGCCAGTGTTCCGCTCATGAGCATATATTTGCTGTTAGGGAGGTGGAATATTTTTGGCTTTGAACAACCTTGTAAAAGAGTTAAGCAAATATATATACTTTCAGCAGCTTCTTGTTTGCTTGACTTTTCATTGCTTCTGCAGTTAACTAGGGTTGTCTTGCACTGTCAGTTCAGAACATATTTCACTCTGTAATGTCTTCAGTGTTACCTTTAACTTGAACTCAATTTTTGTAATATAGTGTATGCTATAGGTGTTAAGCCAACAGACAATTTTTTCAGGTGCTACACCCTTAGATTTGTAGTTGGCATTATTTAAGCGTATTACTTTTTGGTTAATGCTGTGCATTCCAGCAGATTTTAGCAGGATTTTTTTGTTCTTGCTGTTTGTCCTTTCTCCAATTATTTTTGACGACTTGGACTACTGACACAGGAATAAATGACACAAATTCTGTTCCCTACATTTGTAATACTAAAATAATTATTTTTCTCTTGCATTATGCTTCCTTGTTTTCCACTTTACTAGGGAACTATAGCTAGTTTTAGTTTCCCAAGCAGACATTTAAGGAAATCCTGTTATTTATAACGTTTAAACTGCAGTCAGATGAGTAGAGCTGCATATTATTTAAGCCAACTGTTTAATTAGCACATAACACACTGGAAAAAAAGAACTAAATCTTTTATGCTGGTTCTGAAAAACATAGAACTGAATGTATCACTTGTTATCTAATATGATAAGATATCCCCTAGTGGTATTAAACTTTGTAACCTTACAACCTACATTACTTATAAAACAGATGTTTAAACTTCTTGATGCACACAAATGCATGTAGAGTCACACCATTTTAAATCTAATTAGTATTTAATAAGCCTTTGGAAATGTTGTCATTCAGCTCTTACAAATTAATCCTGATCTCTTAACACATGCTGATATTTTGAAACAGTAATTATTCTGAAACAAAAAAGAGGTCTGAGTTAGTCTGAATTAACATAAACAGCTCCCATGATTATTTTATGTGCTTCCAGCAGGGAGGTGTTAATAGTCTCCTCATGGCTTGACTGGAAAAACTCTGTAACAGAAGGACTAAAAATTGTTCTGCGTGATGGTCAGCGTTTCTCAGTAAAACACAATTAATACAGATCAGAACACAAGAAAGAACTATAGAGCTTTCAGAATGACAGTCCGAGCTAGAGTGATGTACCTTCTTTGTTAGCAAATTACATGCAAACTGAGCCTGGAATCTGCTAATAAACCTGGGTCCTTTCCAGCTCACACACTGGTAATTAAGACTCTGTGCTGGAAATAATTGACAATTCTGTCAGTGATGCATGTGTCAGGAGGGAATCCAGTCAATTGCCCAGAGCTGGACTGGCTACATGCTACTAGTAATAGTAGTAAATACATATATTCACACACAGAGACACATACACATGGACACACACACACTTACAAACATGTATATGCATATATGCATGTGTATTTATATGTATTTCTATAAAAACACACATGTATTATCACACTAAAAAAAAGTTGGGATACAAATGATGTGCACCTGTGAGTCTAGTTTTTGGAATGGTTTTGCAGAACACAAAGCTTGCTCCTGTACAACAGCCCTGTTCTCACCATAGACTTGGAGAGTGCAAGGACTTCCGAGTCCTGCTTTCCCAGTCCTGCTTGCCTCTGAATCAGTGAGGGGCATGGATAGAAATGACAGCCAACTTAAGAAACTCAATACTCACCAGCAATGAGTAAACCAAATAATTTTCAATATGTACTGCACTGCAACCTGGATGGAAGCTAATATTTTCTCTTTTTTTTTTTTTCTTTTTTAATGTTGTATAAAAGCACATATTATTTTTGGTATCAAAATTTTCAAGAGTGAAATTTCTAATTCACAGACCATATTGGGAGATTTAGATGAGAAAGAATTTTCAAATTTAAAATATTAAAGCAGGAACTTGCAGGATAAAAAATTATAACTTGTTTGTTTGTTTCAATTGAGGCTTCCTTGCAATGGCATGATTCTGGAAAAAGATAAGGAATCAACAGAAATGTGATTTGATGCCTAATTTTGAAAAACAAATGAAGTCTTCTCCAATATCATTGGCAAACAGCCTAAGATGCAAAATTCATCTACTCAAGGCAAATGACTTTAGCAACTCACAGGAATAGCAAAGAATTGTGAGACTCAGAAAAAATCTGTGACCAACAAAGTGCCTATATATATTTTCAGTCAAATTTTCTTTTTTTTAATTAAAAATCAGTTACTATCTAAATAACTGCATAGTTCTCTTCCATTGCCTTCCCAATAAGGGAAAGAAGGATAAAAAGAGTAGGAGCAACAAAACCAAGCCCCCATGTCAGAAGATCAGAAACAGATGGTAAGAGATCCTGGACAGGCAGACTCAAAGGCGGCCTAGATAAAAGAACATACAAACACTAGAAAACAAGAAGCTTATCCAAACTCCATTGAATAGTGAGTAATGTGAGTGACAGACAGATTCAGCCAGGGCATGACTACAGCTGCCAGTACTGCTTGATTTTCTCATCACTCTTGAATGGTCTTACAAACCAATCTAGTTGATAATAAGATTTGGAAGATGAGTAATGCTAGAATGTACAGCTGCTGTAGTTTTATGAACCCGTGGAGATCCTAGAAAATATGTCAGACCCTGTATTTAACTTTTTTACAGTGTGGTTTCAATCAGTATAACCTGAATGGAATTGTATCTGCTGAGCAACTTACTTTTCAGCCAAGGATGTTCAGCAGAAAAAGGAATCTCTTTGAATTTCTAAGTGATAATACAAAAGGTGCTTAGAGCAGAAACAGGATTGAGGC